>BQKN01000437.1:91396-108922 GCA_022839385.1 Asparagus kiusianus | reverse complement strand
ATATATATATAAAACTAAAAATCGGGTCAGGCTTCACCACCTCGGCCTGGACCCGGGCTCGGAGTGCGATCGGCCCAGATTTTTCAGGCCTTACCCGGGCCCGGGTCCGGGTCGGACACCGGGCTGAGTTCAGGCCGAAGCCCATTTGGACACCTCTAGGTGTAACCAAGACTTAGCCTCAGTAGTGTCTCCATATGACTTATGAATTCATTAAAGTGGACAATTCCCGGAATTATCCCTTCTAATGGTGTCCTACCCTAATTTTAGTGATATCCTGAGTAGTAAATACATATAAAAATAAGTAAAAATGTCTATATAGACAATCCAGTAGTGTTCCATGACAGCATTGGGCAGTATGTGTCGGTTTCGAGAGTGTAGACCCAAACCTGGATCAAAATCAACAATTCTGGAAAACTCATCATCGGTCGACCGACACACATGGATCGGTCGACCGAATTGACTGCAGGAAACTAAGCAGAAAACCCCCCTCTGGTCGGTCGACCAAAGCAATGACCCCGATCGACCAAAAAACGCACACAAGAAACCTTGTAGAAAATAAAGTTCTGGACGGTCGACCGAAGCAACACTATCGGTCGACCGATGAAATGATATCGGTCGACCGAAGTCAGGTCAGACGGTTTTTCTGGTTCGGGTTGGAATTTGTTTTTGGGCAGTACATATATATGTTTCCTAAAATGTTTTTAGGGTTATGTGAGGACGTCTTTGAGAGGGTTTTGATGGTACTTAGAGATCAGAGATCTTAAAGAGAGAGTGACCTATTGCGAGCATTGTAATCTTCTTCAATTAATCAAAAAAATTCTGGTGTGGCTACCAAGAACATATGCATGTTTGTCGAACCTTGTTAAATCTGATGTTTTCTTCTTTTATTCATTCTTTCCTATAAGTTTTCTTTTATTTACTGTGATTTCTTGCTTGCCTACTTTCGACACAAGATCCGGAAGGGCACGAGTTGTCGTGTTTAAAACCCCCAACAACTGGTATCAGAGCTTCGTTCGGCAAAATTTGTGTGTGAAAGAGATGGCAGAAGAAAGAAAATCGAAGATTAAGAAGTTTGACAAATTAGACTTCACCTACTGGAAGTCGCATATGGAGGACTATCTGTACCAGAAGGATCTTTACCGTCTATTGATGGGAAAAGCTAAAGGAAACAAGAAAGAGAAATTAGACAAGGACTAGAAAATACTAGATTGGAAAGATGTAGGACAGATTCTGTTATCGCTTGACAAATCAGTCACCCACAACATATTGAAGGATAAGACGATGGTGGGGCTTATTGAAGTGCTCGCAAAGATGTACGAATAACCGTCAGTCGAAAACAAGATGCATCTCATCAAGACACTCTTCAATCTCAAGATGGCAGAAGGGGTTCCTTCATATTGCATCTCAGCGAGTTCAACATGATCGTTGATCAACTTATCTCAGTCGACATCATGTTTGATGACGAAGTGCAGGCCCTATTGATTCTATCACAATTATCGAATAGTTGGGCAGGTTGCGTAACCGCAATTAGCAACTCGGCAGGGAAGGAGAAGTTGAAGCTGAGCGAGATTGTTAGCATGATTCTACCCGAGGAGGTTAGAATAAAATCGTTCGAATCAGAAGGTTCAAGTTCAACCCTAAATCTCGAGCAGAGAGGCCGAAGCCAGAAAAAGGGTAATCAGAATAGGAATCGGTCGAAGTCGAAGAAAAAGAGATCGAACTCGAAGATTAGGCCTATCAACGGAAAGTGTTGGAACTACGGCCAGGAGGGTCATATGTCTTCAGTCTGCAAAGCGCCAAAGAAGGATGCGAATGAGCAGAAAGCTCATATCATGCAAGATGCATTGATCCTTGCTATGGACAGCGATTCCGATTCATGGATTACTGATTCGAGAGCCTCATTCTATGCTACTGCTAATAGGAAGCTTCTTCAGAACTATATAGGAGGGGACTTTGGGAAAGTATACTTGGGGACAACAAGCCTTGCAGTATTGTTGGAAGAGGTGATGTACAGATTTAGATGAAGGGATCTAAGTGGAATCTGAAGAACGTCAGACACGTACCGAAACTAAAGAGAAATCTTGTTTTGGCTTGCCAGCTTAGAGCGAAAGGCTATGTTTCAACATTCACCAGAGATTCGTGGAAGATCTCAAGCGGTACTATGGTGGTTGCTCGCGGTAACCAAACAAGAACTCTCTACCTTACTTCACATGTGAGTGACACTCTCGCAGTTGTAGCTAGCAAGGAGAGTGCAGATCTGTGGCACAATAGGCTGTGACACATGAGTAAGAAGGGTATAAAGATTCTACACTCACAGGGAAAGCTAACATGCATCGATTCAGTTAAAGTTGGTATTTGTGAGGATTGCATATACGGAAAGCAAAAGAGGGTCAGCTTTCAGAAGAGTGAAAGACCACGTAAAGCTCGAAAGTTAGAGCTTGCCCGTACAGATGTTTGGGATCCAGCTAGCGTGTCTTCTCTTGGCGGTTCGGTATACTATATCACATTTATCAACGATCACTCAAGAAATGTGTGGGTATACTTCATGAAGCACAAATCAGAGGTGTTCGGGATCTTCAAGAAGTGGAAAGTCATGGTAGAGAACGAGACAGATCTAAAGGTGAAGTGTCTGAGATCAGACAATGGTGGAGAATACGAGCTGGAGGAGTTCAAGAAGTTATGTGCTCTGAACGAGACAGAATAGCGTTGCAGAGAGGATGAACATAACGTTGACAGAGCGTGGGAGGAGCATGCGTTTATATGTAGGTCTACCTAAGATATTTTGGGCGGACGCGGTGCATACGATAACTTATCTGATTAATCATGGGCTATCAGTTCCATTGGATTTTAGGATTTCAGAAGAGGTTTGGAGTGGCAAGAAGGTTAATCTCTCACATTTACGAGTTTTTGGTTATGTGGCATATGTTCATATCAGTGACCATATCAGGGACAAGCTAGAAAGCTAAGTCACAGAAGTGTATATTCATTGGATACGATATTAAGGAGTTCGAATATCATCTATGGGATGAGAAGAATAGGAAAATCATCAGGAGCAGAGACTTGATATTCAATGAAGAGGTGATGTACAAGGACAGAAACAATAACAAAGATAGACAAAGTAGTGGGAGTAGCACTAAGAATGCGGGTGGATCCGAGTACATAGATTTGGAGGAACTTCCAGATGGGGAAGACAATATCGGTTCAGACCGAAGATGGAGGAGACTCCATGTGCAGAGACTACTACCCAGGGCATGGAGCTTAGGAGGTCATTCAGGGTACCCAAACTGAATCTCATATATCTTTCATCACTTGATTACTTACTTCTAATAGATAGCAGAGAACCGAAGTGCTATGAGGAGGCTATGCAAGTTAGTGAATCTCAACAATGGGAGCAGGCGATGCAAGAAGAGATGAATTCTCTCCACTCGAATGAGACATAAGAGTTAGCAAAACTGCCTGCACAGAAGAAAGCCTTACATAATAAGTGGGTCTACCAAGTCAAGTAGGAGAGTGATGGAAGCAAGAGGTACAAGGCTAGATTAGTTGTAAAAAGGTTCCAACAGTGAGAAAGAGTGGATTATACGGAGATATTTTCTCCCGTCGTGAAGCTTACAACCATCAGAGTGGTGTTTGTTAGGTCTCATGTTTATGAGCTCACTTCTTATTTTTTTTATGATTATAAATAATTCCAAACATTATGCATCGAGTGTTTGCATTTATTTTGTTAGGTAATCTACACAAATATCTTCATTGGAGGTTGGATGGAATCAAGCTTAACGATCATATCTAAAGGAGATTGGAAGGAATACCGTAATGAAGTCAATACAATTCAAGTCAAAGATTCAAGATCAAGCTTAATCCGCAAACTAAGACAAGCTTATTGAAGACCTATAGCTTTGTATATTAGTTTAGGTGTTTATACTTGTGTGTTGATACTTAAAGCTCAAATTATTTATACACAATGTTTTCTTTTTATTGTTTTTAAGTTTAACCACATAAATATGAAACTAATAGATATAGCTACACATATTTGTTTAATGTTTATATGTGCTTAAAATGATTTCATTAAAATCAAGCTTTAACAAATTTATAAAATCATGTTTATTTGCAAAATTATGTGTTTATGTATTAAAGACTTTTTTATACTATTTTATATGTTTTCTTAAGTCTATTAATCCATTCAAAATGAATATACAAGTTTGTTTGATAAATTTTAAGTGTATTGAGTTTTCATGTTTTGGACTATTTTGTAAAATAATGAGTTTTTACAATTGGGAAGTGAAGTTGAAAAATTATTTTTCTAAAATGTTCCATTACATGCTTATAACCATTTTCCAAAATTTTATCATTTTTGTAGTTGATTTGCTATGTCAATTTGATTTTACAAAATCGGGTGTTTTGGTAGTTTTTAGAATCTGAAATATCTATATTAAAATATTTATTTATCACAAATAAGAAGTGATATTTTATAAATTCTTTCTTTAACATGTTTATCTACATGTTTAGAAACATCCCTAAATATTTCATGGTTTTTGGAGTTGGTTTACTATTTTTAATTGATTTTACAAAGCTAGCTATGCATATTTCCAGAATCTGCCAACACTGTTCAAACGACCGATTTAGACTGCTGAGTCGACTCAAAAGTTCATGAGTCGACCCATGATAGTCATGAGTCGACACATGCCTATCATGAGTCGACCCATAGGGTCTTTTTAGCCTGTAACAGCTAGTAACGACTAGTTTTTATTTTTGGGGTTTTGAGGTGTTTTTGTAGGTTTTTTAGGCTGTTTTCTTCTACCCTATATATACACATTGCCTTAATCATTCCAACAACTAAGAAAATTTTTAAACATGTTTATAAGGAGTTTTAATGTTTGTTTAGTGTGTTTATAAGTTTTGTTTGTGAAGAGATTTTCACAAGATGAAGAAGAGATCATCTTTGGTGTTTGAGCTTCAATCTCTCATCTCTCTTACTCTTGTCATCTTAGAGAAGTTTCACTAAACTCAATTCTAAATTTACATATTTATATTTTTTATTTATCTTTTCACTAAGATAGATTTACGATTGAGTTTGGTTTTGTTATTGCTCATTGTTTATACACACCCACTTGAGCTTAAGTTTTTTACACACATAGTATACTTGGGTTGTGAGTGTGATTAGTTGTATGAGCTTACATTGAGTTCTCATCTATTGTAAAGTATAAATCTTTTTATTTGTTCTTATGTGAGATACACTTGTACACCGAGAGGAGTGTGTGGTGAGATACAAGGTTGATTCTAAGAGGAGCGGCGTTGGTAGTAAAGCCTAGGGAGAGGTTGTAAATCTGAGCACTTGAGGAAGGCGACACGGGCTAGTCCAATACTTAGAAGTTATAGAGTGTGATTGTAAGTGTGTGAGATTGTAAAAGTTTTTGGTGAGCTAGAAAACTGATTGTGAGGTGTAAACGTTTTGGGTGAACGTTGAAAACCGTTGTGATAGTGGATTCTTCCCGGGAGTGGGAAACGGAGACATAGGTCAGAAGGACCGAACCCCGTGATCATTTTCTTATGTTTGCATTTATTATTTGCCCACTATCTTGTTTATATTATTTCATGTTTATTTCACTCTTGTGTTAATTATATATCCTTACACATATAAGTTATTGAATATCATTCTTGCTAGGATGTTGTTAATAAGTTTTACATTAGCATTGAAATCGGATTAGATTAGCACATACCCTATTCACCTCCCTCTAGGAAAATTTTATTTGGTATCAGAGGTTGGTGCTCTTGATTTGTGGATTAATCGCCTTGAATCAAAAATTCAAGTTATCATATCTTGCTAATCTAGTTTTGAGATTTTTGTATATTACTTGTATCTTATATTATGGATATGTACGGTGTACCTAGCTTAGGTTATGCCATTAATATTGCTCCTAGATTAGATGGTCTCCCTTATGCTCAATGGTGTGTTAGATTTAAACTATTTGTTAGATCTAGACATTTTGATTTGTGGGAAATTATCGATTGTGCTTATATTGTGCCAACGTTGGAGAAATCTAAGTGAAGCAAAAATGATAAGAAAATGTTTATAATGAATAAACTTTTATTAGAATTTTTGCTTAACACTTTTGACTCATCTTTTTCTAACAAGCTTGATTTATTTGATAGTGCTTACACATTGTGAAAATTCATAAAAGCACATCAAGAGAACTTGGAGGCGATCCGACGAGCTTTGGCAGCTTCCTCTTCAAGTTCTATTGGAGCACCATCATCTTGCACATAGCTACTAGGCGATAGCCCTAGTGTGGTAAGCGATTCAGAATCCGAACGTGACTTATCTATTACCGAACTTGCTTATGCATATGATAGGTTAATGCATGCCTATACAAAGTTGCATAAAACTTTTATTGACTTAAAAAGCAAGCATGTAGAATTAAAATCTGATCATGATATGCTAGCATCCAAGTTTGATATTATTGTTAAAGAAAATAAAAATCTTAAAGAAAACAATGATATGTTAAAATTGGAAAATGATAACTTGACCTCAATCATACCTAGCATAACTCATGAAAAGAATAATGTCATGCTAGAAATATAAAATACTAAAAATGAACTTAATTCTTTCATAAATAATTATGTTTCATCTACTTCTATTGCCAATGCAAATATACCAAATAATGAGTTGAAAAATGTTAAAAATTGCATCTCTTCCTTAGATTCAACTCTTACTAAATGCATTAATAACCATAAGAAGCTCGTGAATATGTGTGCTAAGTCAAGTGCAAATAATTCAAAATCATCCACTCACTATGCACACATATATAGCAAAGTTTACAAGTGCTTTATTTGTGGTCATAAAGGCCATTTATCGAAATTTTGTTATGATGCACAAAAACCCAAAGATGCTAACATTAGTGCTCCATGTGCATCTCACAAAGTCTCATCATCTCATGAACATACACATTGACATAATGTTAATCACAAGTATGAGAATGTGTTAAATGTAATGTTTGTGGTAGATTTGACCATTTGGTAAAGTTTTGTATTGATTTACAAAAAATTTCAAAGTTGCAAAATGTGTCAAAAAGATCACAATTATTTAGTAAAGTTTCACATTTGCAAAACAATTTTAAAAGATAATCTTTATTTGCAAATATTTCTCGTGCACAATCTAATGGTCATCATAAACAAATGCATCTATTTTATTCCACTTATTACAATAGGAATGGTCATTTGCATAAATATTATTATGATCATGTCCATATACTAAATGCGCCCAAATAAGATCATAACCCAAGGGCATTGAGCTTAAATGATAGGGGTCATGTCCCTAAATCTTTCGGTGCAAAAATTCTTTAGTGCTAAAAACATTTTGATTTCAAAATCAAGATTTTTAGTGTTTTTATTTTTTTCTTCTCTATTTTTGTAAAAACGTGTTTTAATTTTTTTAAAACAAAAACAAATTTTCTAAGTCAATACTTTTGTTTTTATTTTATTGACTTTAATTTTGATAAGAGGTTTGTGTTTGAGCAACCCTCCAGATTTATTGGGTATTTATTTCCAAACTATATTTACCAGATGCTAAAAGTTTTTATGGGTTGAAGTAAGCTCAAAGAGCTTGATATGGTTGCCTCTCATGCTTTCTTGTCGAAATATGACACTTGATTTTGGTTTGTTTTATCCTAATCATACTTCATTTTGATCTTTTTGGATGAAATATATAAATTCTCAGCATTTTTTAATGCGTTTATGATTCTTAGATTTCATGGACTCGTGAATTTTCATGATTTTTCTTCATGGAGTTTTATAAATATTTTCAAATATATTTTTATATACTTACATGATTGCTCATTTGGATATTCATGATTCGCTTTCATGAATTTTTTTTGGATTTTTATGAGTTCTCATGATTTTCATGTTTCTCTATAAAAATCTATATATTGTTTTTATGTTTGTGTATTGAGACACTATTTTCATAATGGCATATCAATATGTGTTCTCATAGCCTTTTTGAATGTGAGTTTTCATGATTTTTTTACTCAGATATAATCGCCTTAGTATTTCATTTCATACACTCTATGAGGCATTTTGATAGGGGGAGTCTTTTTCTTTCTTTTTTTTTGTTATACTCATCTATGCTTACTTGTAGGAGGAGATTTCGCTCTCTTGATTCTATTGTTTTCCTCATTTTGATGTTGACAAAGGGGGAGAAACATGTATATTATGAGTATATCATTCTATTGTTTTTATGTATGAGGAATATAAATTATATATTCATTTAGTAACATGCATATTTTATATCTCTTTGTGTAGATTATTTGTCATCATTAAAAAGGAAGAGATTGTTAGGTCTCATGTTTATGAGCCAATTGTTTGATGATTACAAACAATTCCTAACATTGTGCATTGAGTGCTTGCATTTATTTTATTAGGTAATCTACACAAATATCTTTGTTAGAGGTTGGATAGAATCGAGCTTAACGATCATATCTAAAGGAGGTTGGAAGGAATATCGGAATAAAGCCAATACAATTCAAGTCAATGATTCAATATCAAGCTTCATCCGCAAACCAAGACAAGCTTATGAAGACCTATAGATTGATATATTAATTTAAGTGTTTATACTTGTGTGTTGATACTTAAAGCTCAAATTATTCACACACATTATTTTCGTTTTATTGTTTTGAAGTTTAGCCACATAAATATGAAACTAATGGATATTGCTATATATACACATATTTGTTTCATGTTTATATGTGTTTGAAATGATTTTATTAAAATCAAGCTTTAGCAAACTTATAAAATCATATTTATTTGCAAAATTATGTGTTTATGGATTAAAAACTTGTTTACACCATTTTATATACTTTCTTAAGTCCATTAATCCATTCAAAATGAATATACAAGTTTGTTTGATAAATTTCAAGTGTATTGAGTTTTTAAGTTTTGGACTATTTTGAAAAATGATGAGTTTTCATAATTGGGAAGTACAATTTAAAAAATTATTTTTCTAAAATGTTCAATTATATGTTTATAACTATTTTCCAAAATTTTATCATTTTTGGAGTTGATTTACTATGTCAAATTGATTTTATAAAATCGGGTGTTTCAGCAATTTTTAGAATCTAAAATAACTGTATTAAAATATTTATTTATCACAAATAAGATGTGATATTTCATAAATTCTTTTAACATATTTATCTACATGTTTAGAAACATCCCAAAAAATTTTATGGTTTTTAGAGTTGATTTACTATTTTTAATTGATTTTACAAAGCCAGCTACGCATATTTCCAAAATCTGCCAACACTGTTCAAACGATCGATTTAGACTACTGAGTCGACTCAAAAGTCCATGAGTCGACCCATGCATGTCATGAGTCGACCCATAGGGTCTTTTCAGCCTGTAACGGCTAGTAACATCTAGTTTTCGGTTTTGGGGGTTTTGAGGTGTTTTTGTGGGTTTTTTAGGCTGTTTCCTTCTACCCTATATATACCACATTGCCTTAATCATTCCAACAACTAAGAAAAGTTTTAAACACGTTTACAAGGAGTTTTAATGTTTGTTTAGTATGTTTACAAGTTTTGTTTGTGAACAGATTTTCACAAGAGGAAGAAGAGATCATCTTTGGTGTTTGAGTTTCAATCTCTCATCTCTCTTACTCTTGTCATCTTAGAGAAGTTTCACTAAACTCAATTCTAAATTTACATATTTATATTTTTTATTTATCTTTTCACTAAGATAGATTTACGATTAAGTTTGGTTTTGTTATTGCTCATTGTTTATACACACCCACTTGAGCTTAAGTGTTTTACACACATAGTATACTTGGGTTGTGAGTGTGATTAGTTGTGTGAGCTTACATTGAGTTCTCATCTATTGTAGAGTACAAATCTTTTTATTTGTGCTTATTGTGAGATACACTTTGTAATACACTTATACACCGAGAGAAGTATGTGGTGAGAGACGGGGTCGATTCTAAGAGGAGTGACGTCGGTAGTAAAGCCTAGGGAGAGGTTGTAAATCCGAACACTTGAGTAAGGTAAAATGGACTAGACCAACACTTAGAGGGTGAAGAGTGTGATTGCAAGTGTGTGAGATTGTGAAAGTTTTCGATGAGCTAGAAAACCAATTGTGAGGTGTAAACATTTTGGGTGAACGTTGAAAACCCGTTGTGATAGTGGATTCTCCTTGGGAGTGGGAAGCGGAGACGTAGGTCGGAAAGACCGAACTATGTGACCATTTTTTTATGTTTGCATTTGTTATTTGCCTACTATTTTGTTTATATTGTTTCATGTTTATTTCACCCTTGTGTTAATTACATATCCTTGCTCATATAAGTTATTGAATATCATTATTGCTAGGATATTATTAATAAGTTTTGTATTAGCATTAAAATCGGATTAGATTAGCACATACCCTCTTCACCCCCCTCTAGGGAAATTTCAGTGTTAAGCTTAGCTGCTAAAAATTTCTACATTGAGCAGTTGGATGTGAATATTATCTTTCTTTATGGTGATTTGGTGAAATAATCTATATGAAGCAACCTGTTAGCTTTATAGAAGAAGGAAAGGAAGAGATGGTGTGTAGGCTCAAGAAGCGCTTGTACGGTTTGAAACAAGCTCCGAGACAGTGGTACAAGAAGTTTGATAACTTCATTCAGAGCAATGTCTATAGAAGATGCAATTCAGATCATTGTTGCTACTTCAAGAGGTTCGAGTCTAGCTATATTGTGTTATTATTGTATGTTGATGACATGTTAGTTGCAGGACCGTGTTTAGAAGAGATTCAAGCTGAATACATCGAGAAGGTACTTCAGAGATTTAACATGGAGAATGCCAAGACCATCGACACGCCCCTTGAAAGTTAATTCAAGTTATCTGAGGAGTAATCGCCCAAGACAGATGCAGAGAAGGAGCATATGAGCAGAGTGTCATATTCCTCAGTCATTAGTAGTCTTATGTATGTAATGGTTTGCACGAGGTCGGATATCGCCAACGTAGTGGGAGTTGTGAGCAGGTTTGCAAGCAATCCAGGGAATCAGCATTGGAAGGCTGTAAAGTGGATATTGCAATACTTGAGAAGGACTACAGATATGCCATTGTGTTTCAGGAGGAAGAAATCAGTACTGTAGGGATACGTGGATTCAAATTTTGCCAGTGGTCGTGATACAATGTGAAGTACCATGGGGTATGTTTATACCTTAGCGTTGATAAGTAATAAGCTGGGTCTCATATTTACAGAAGATAGTAACATGTCCACGACTGAGGCAGAGTATGTCGCAGTGACTAAAGCTAACAAGGAGATGATTTGGTTGACCGGGTGCCTGGAAGAGCTGGGATTGAAGCAGGGGAACATCGTTCTTTATTGTGATAGCCAGAGTGCTATACACATTGCCAAGAATCTAGTATATCATGTCAGAACGAAGCACATTGATGTACGTTACCACTTTATATGCTCGCTAATAGAGGATGAGAAGTTAAAGTTGGAGAAGATTTTGGGGAGCCAAAATCCTGCAAATATGTTGACGAAAGCAGTGACCATTGACAAACTGGAGTTGTGCGCAACTTCCGTTGGTCTTCACGCGTAGAAGACTAAGGCGGAGCCACACTAAGAGGATAGGCAGGATCACCAAGATGATATTGATTGAAAAATAGAATTTTTCTAGGTAGGAGAAGATGCTTGCAAAGATGGCGGGAGTTCGGAAGAGCTCATTGAAGGAGGTTTGGTCTCCGAGTGCGAGATTGTTGGTTTCGAGAGTGTAGATCCAAACCTGGATCAAAATCAACAATTCTGGAAAACTCAGCATCGGTCGACCGACACACATGGATTGGTCGATCGAATCGACTGTAGGAAGCTGAGCAGAAAACCCCGATCTGGTCGGTCGACCGAAGCAATGGCCCCTATCAACCGAAAAATGTGCACAAGAAACCCTGTAGAAAATAGAGTTCTGGACGGTCGATCGAAGCAATACTATCAGTCGACCAATGGCGATCAACCAGTCGACCGATGAGATGTATCGATCAACCGAAGTCGGGTCAGGCGGTTTTCCTGGTTCGGGTTGGAATCTGTTTTTGGGCTGTGTATATATATATTTCCTAAAACGTTTTTAGGGTTATGTGAGGACGTCTTTGAGAGGGTTTTGGCGATACTTTGAGATCAGAGATCTTAGAGAGAGAGTGGTCTATTGCAAGCATTGTAATCTTCTTCAATTAATCAAAGAATTTCTGATGTGGTTCTCGAGGACGTAGCCACATTTGCCGAACCTTGTTAAATCTGGTGTTTTCTTCTTTTGTTCATTCTTTCCTGCAAGTTTTTTTTATTTGTTGTGATTTCTTACTTGCCTACTTTCGACACAAGATCCGGAAGGGCACGTGTTATCGTGTGTTCAGCCCCAACACTATATAGCTTTGTCATTGCTCAACGATTGAAACTGTGGGGCAATACATAATCCTAGCTATTGGGGCATTGAAAGTCATGTTAGGACTATTTCAGAAGGGGTAACTATAACTCCAGTAGTGAAAATCTTTGGGACTCTAGGCTCAATGGGTGCAACCATTTGGGTAATTAATTTTCTCTTTTTAGTATGTTATTTATGTGTTGAAACCTAGAATCACATGACAATATTTTTTTCAATCCACTTTAAATTTATATCAATAAAATTTGAACATGCATTGCTCATACAATGTTAAAGCTTCATTTCACTACACCACCGAAGTTATTGTTGATTGGAATGACAATTTGAAGATGTAGATGTCTCTTGTATGATTCAGAATATTCCGTTTACATGCATGCAAAAGTTTTTGGGCTAAATTGCATAAAAGCACCACGAAAATTCTCATATGGACAACTAACTATCACAACTTGCATTTTGGTTAAAAAAATGACATAAAGTTTCTAAAATTTACACGTTAATACCAATGGTCATAAAAGCGCAAAAGTTTTCATCCCAATATTTCTCTATGATATTTACATATTAATTTTAGGGCTTTCTAACCATTAATACTCATTAAATTCTCATTGAAAATATCTCAACTCTATTTTAAAAGAGATTTAAGGTAAGTTTGAAAAGAAATTTGGTTGATTTAATAGCAAATCAAACAAATATTATCATTTAAAAAACTATAAAATTAGCATATAAGTATCATAGAGAAATATTCAGGTGAAAATTTCCACGTTTGCATGATCGATGATAGTAACGTAAAAATTTTAAAAATTTTATGGTATTTTTTAATCGAAATGTAACTTGTGATATTTAATTATATAAAGGAGAAACTTTATAGCATTTTTGTCTAATTTAGCTAAGTTATTGTGATATAGTTTGTATTTAAAAAAAATGTCCCGATCATATGGCTCGCCACTTTCTTTTTAATCAATACCCTACCATTGACAAACATTTTTTTTTTTTTGGGGGTGGTGGTGGTGGTGGTGGTGGTTAAGATTCAATCAAAGTAGGAGTTCACCATTGCGTAGAGACAATTACTTGCATAAATTAACACGGTCACTGATGCGGGCATGGTTCCAAACTTATGAGATGTCATGTCGACTGGACACTTTGGATCTCTGCATATAGCTCCACCAATATTGCAATCCTCTCACCGGAGGAAAAGCTTGGCACTTCTAAGCAATCATTATACTTTCAACCTTTATGCTGCACTAAAAAGTAAATTTTTTGGGGCCTGTTTGACTAATTACTCGAAACTAAGCTAGGATTGATCTGGCCTAATTTTGAGGCAAACTGATTTTTTTTTTTTAATATCTAGTGGAGGGGTGGCTAAAATAAGAACTATATGGTTTTAAGCCTAAGAAAAGTTAGATCAGAATTGATCTAGTTTTTGCAAATAAAAAAAAAAAACCCAAAACCGGGTGAAACCACATTTAGTTTGGCTGGTTTTTAGAAAACCCCCCAAACTTCTACAAATGTCAATGCATCTTAAGTTTTATTAGATAGCCTGCTAACTAGCTAACGCCACTAGATGGCATGTGAAATCACATGCATCAAGATGATCAAAATATAAAAGGCACCCCCCTCCCCACCCCAACCTTTTTTTTGTTAATTAAAGGTAATTTTTACAAAAGCCCCTATAAATCTTAATTAGGAAAAAGAATCTAGTTAATTTAACTTAATAATTAGAGTGTTAATTTGAAAAGGATATTTTGGTCTTTGAATTACCAGATCATCTTATCTTGTAACGAGGGACAATTGAAAACGTTGAAAACATAATTGGGTGGTTTCTAAAACACTCCAAACTTAGAGAGGTTACTTGATATTTTTAAACTTTAAAGGAGTTATTTCACAATCGGCTGAAGGGATTTTGTGAAATCTACCCTAATTAAAATTTGTCCTAACTCACCCACTTCCACTTGGAAGCTTAATGCCAAGGCTTCGACAATAGCCCTACGAGTCCTTTAAACACCACTTCATAAAAGGGAGACTTATTTTTGTCCATGTTTTATTGTGTTTTGATTTACGGTTTTTCTACCGGGTGCCCAAGGGCACCCGATAGCAGAGGAGAGATAGGGAGAGAGATTTTGAGGGAGGGGGGCCCACCAATGATTGCATGGGGCCCCCCTCCCTCAAATCTCTCTCCCTCTCTCTCCTCTGCTACCGGGTGCCCTTGGGCACCCGGTAGAAAAACCGTTTGATTTATACTCTAGTAAACTATATGAACATAAATTAGTACGGCTTCTTTGTCCTAGCTGGAAAGAACTTTATAGATGTGATTTCCAATGGAACATGATAGGTTTCCCACCCTAGAAATCATCATAAAAATAAGGTAATTATAAAAAAAATCATATATAAAATATCTTTAAAGTGAAATTGTGTTACAATCAATCACGTCCCAGTCAAATTTTTTACCAAAAAAAAAACTAACAACAAACAAAAAATTCAAGTTCAAGGTAGACTTGTATCTTAAAAAGAACTAGACATTAATGAAATGAGTAATGTGCTCTAAATGTGAGTTTTAAAGAGTATTTAGTGAAAATTTTTATTGAGGGATGGTTGGTTGCAATAGAAACATACTTTAAAGGTGGTTTATGTATAAATTTATATTAAAAAATGATTTGTATATATTTACCCTATTTTAAGGTGGTTTCTAGCGAGAGAAAAAAAGAGCCTCAAAACAATATAACAAGTGAAGTGTTGGTAAATGATGCCTCAAGAAATCAACGTCTGGTCCGCTGATTTGGATTGAAGCCTAGGATTCTTCTATTATAATGCGGTACTATTTGCAGAGACAATTTTTGACCCGGTTTAATTCTTATTCTTTTAGAAAATCTAGGACTTCGATGAATTTTTTGTAGTAGAACAAGCTCTTTACGAGATTAAAGTAATTAATAATTCGAAATTATAGAGGTTTACATCAGGAAATAATTTGGTCAATGCATTCTCTTAAGATTCCAAAATAAAATGAAAATTTAAATTATTATATATGTTTAAATTGTCAAAGTATTGCAATTAGAGCCGCAACTTATGACGTTATTTGTGGAATCCATTTTAGTGCACCATCGATAAAGTTCATGAAACTGATGCTGGCCAAAAATAAAAAATAAAAAAATAATAATCAATTCTTGATATATGACCTTTCGAATCACAACGCATTCAATTTTTTATATCAATTGATACGTCTCTGGATAAAAGATCGAACTCTGTTCATAGAATTAATTGATGATATTGTGCAACAATGAATGAGTTCTCAGAAAGCATATCGTATCTTACATGTGGAAAGAACTTACAAGTAATCACAAAGTCATTTTTCTCACATAATTACATGCCCAACTATTGCGTGCAAACTATCAAAATAAAACAAAATAAATATAAAGAAGTATTATTTAGATATAAGTCCGTCAAATGTTCAGTAACTGCATACTATCCTCTCAAAACTTTGAAATTGTTTCTACATCCCTCAAATCTTAAAGGGCCTTGCAAATAGGATTTTTTTTATTTTTATTTTTCCCTCTCCCAGTGTAGAAGCCATCATTGGATTAACTCTTAATCATACACCCTCAATTATCAAAATACGGCTCAACGAAGTTGGAGTAGTTCAGAAATGAAAGTTGGGTAAGATCAGAAACGGTGGTTTAGGAGGGATTTATTTTTAAACCGTTGGAGGAGAAGATGTTTGTGAGTTTTGGTCTTTTAGTTGGCCAGTTTTTGGTTTAAATCTATTAAGAAAGGGGCTGGGTAAACTTAATTGAGGTGGATAACTAGAAGTTCCCGCATAATAGTACAGCTAACATCTATTAAGAATATGCTGTCCCATTCGCGCGGATGAATTTGAGTTGGTCGTCAATAATACTAAATGAATTTTTAACTTCAAAATACTCTAAAAAAAGGAAGACGTTACAGGCACACCTCCGGACACACTTCCGACCACACCCCCTTCTATCTACGGTGCAGGGGGCCTCACTTGAGATTTTTAAAAAAATCTCAAGTAAGGGCCCCTGCACTATAGCTAGACGGGGGTGTGGCCGGAGGTGTGCTAGAGGGTGTGCATGTATCATTTTTCCTTAAAAAAAATAGCCCTCCCTTGACTAAGGCAAGGTATAACTATAGCGAGTAATGCTAGCAATTCCAACTTCTGCAAGAAAAGAGCTAACATAGACAAGGAACCAAAAATTTATTATTTTGTTGCGTTCATTATTCCTTGAAACAGTAAGATGGCATAATAGAAGAGCAAGCTGCTGGAGCTTACATGCATACATAAATTGAATATGAAATCAACATTGGAAACACCATCAATATTTCTATACAACAAGTATTTGTCTTGTTCAGGTGAATGCTTCCTCTAACTACAGAAAAAGCTTTTTTGCTTCGAGGTTCAGCTTTGACGCAACTTCTGCATGCTTTATCTTCCTCTGAGTAGATTTATCACCAACCATGCAGATTTTGAAATAACATAAACTTGAAAGCAATACGAAATTCATTGGTTAGATGGGCATAGCTGAGACACAAGATCGACGACTCCCCACATGGATGCATCATTCTGCACAATGAATACACGAGATATAAGCATCACTCATGTATGGGAGAAAGATGGCGTTGTACTTAGCTTCATGTATTATTCTGTAGCATCTGATTGTAGACTCACCAGATATACAACATCAAATGCTTCTTTGTAGCTCTCAATGGACTTCTCTATATTGTCATTTCTGTACGAAGATAGATTGATATTAGAGAACAATAGGATCATAAAGACAGCATAATGATCATAAATAACATAATAGTATAAACTTAAAAAAAGAGACAAAAACCACATCCAGACGTGGTTTTTGAAATAAACCCCTGTAATACAAAACACAGGTAGAGAACCTCTTGAAATATGCATATCACGTTAAAATGATCCCTCAACCAGTGGAATCTGATGCATTTTGAACACTTGAAGGGGTTTACATTTTTTAATACAAGATTACTTCAACAATGGGATATCATTGAGGAGTGTTTCAATTCAAAATAATAACAACGCTATTTGTCCTCTTAAAAGAATTCTTCTTCTTCTCCCTTCTCTCTCTCTCTCTCTCTCTCTCTCTCTCTCTCTCTCT
>BQKN01000437.1:75256-91296 GCA_022839385.1 Asparagus kiusianus | reverse complement strand
CAATATACTCGTTTGGACAGAAAACAGGATATGGAAGTCTCCTACATTGTGCACATAGCCCTTTTTCCTGTTTTGACTATATAACCTTTCAGACTAAACAAATCAATGTTATGATTCTTTACAACTCTAGAACTTCCATACATGGGAAAGCAAAGGAGGAGGGGGGGGGGGGGGGGGGGCCTTTTTTCTATTAGTGCATCCAAACTAATCCTAAGTTTATCTAGAAAAAACCAAACAATTGATTTAAGCGTCTAGCTTCCATGAAACACAGTCAAGATGCGAATGAACTAGGATGAAGGATGAACAGTGTAAACATGACCAAAAGAATCGGATAGGGAAATATATGGAGTTGAGGAAACAGATTATGTAGGAGAATTCTGCCACAATACAAGAAGGTGGCGGAATATTGATGCATACAGTTAACCTGATGACATAGAGGCAATAGCCGATACTTTTTTTTGAGCAATTGGATCTTGTGGATGTGGGGTGCTTGAAGCGGAAAGGGTAATTTTGGGACAGATTTCAACGTGCAACTTTGGAGGATTGTATCTTTTGATGCACTCAGTAGAATCCTTATTGCAATACATATTTTCGAAAAGCTCTGGAGGTTCTCTACACCTAGAACATCTTTGTAGTTCCAGTTAACTTTTGAGCGTCAAAGGATTTCATCTTCAGGCTCAGACTGCACGTTTAAGAGTTTTTGTCTCTTTTAATTTCTGGATCATAAAGGAAGTCTCCTTACTTTAGGGAGTCTAGTTTATTACTTTTTCAATTGTTTCACACCCCATTTAAGGAGGCCGAATTCTATGACAATTCTTAAGCTTGGTTATTATATTTCAGAAAGTTGCTTCTTTTCCTAGGGCTTTCTAGAGTCTGTGCCGTTTTGCTCATACGAGAACAAGCATTGTTATTTCCCTTAAGCTTCGGTACATCACCTGAAATCATGATAAAAAAAGATGGACACAGCATACTAAATTTGCAATTATCGTCATGTTAATATATAAGATTGACAGAAGAGAAACTGACTATTGATATACCAATTATGAAGCCTTCAAATTCAAGAACTCGACTTTAGCTTTACTATATTTAACCCTGAGATTCTATTACTAATATTTTACTAGTCCGTATATGGAACTTTGTCATCATACAACTGATGCAAAATAAAACCTTTTATAGCATAGAAGAACGATACACGTAGCATATTTCTATTTGAGAATGCCAAACCGGGTACAGTTCTTTGAATAGGTCATCAACCTGACATCAACCTTCAATATTTGATGAAACCAAGAAACTAAACAGAACATAGCGTTTGCCTTGTCATTGATCCTAGAAGATTAATGGGAAGACCAAAAACCTTCCTAATTAGTCATGTACTCTAATTTCATGCAATCAAGGAAACATCCTTAAAATTCTCCTAGATGCAGAGTCCAGAATGGAAAAGATAACAGATTTTTGTTGGAGGAACAACACTCCATAATACATACTCTATACTTGAGCCAAACCAAAGTTCCAAATAGACTACTAGTGCTAACATAATCCAAAGAGCTAAACAGAGATATGTCATTAAGTTCCTAACTGGCAAAACATAACTTAGTATAGTAATCAAGTAACAGAGGTTTTATCTTAGTCTTAAAACATGTACTTTGGTGTTTCTATAATTTAGTTAGCTTAGAAGTTTAAGGAGAGGAATGATGATGCCCTCTCCAGCATCGAAGCCAGGTACGTCCTATGCACAAAGGTCTGCATATGACATATTCTCAAGGATCTAGAAATATCCATATCCTCACATTTACTTTCATCTGATAAAGACAGCGCCTGCAATCATTTTCTACTCAGAAGAACAAAGCATATGGAAATTTAATTCAGATTTATTCAACAAATTTGATATCCATCCCTTTGCCCTGGTATCCTTTATTCCATTTCAAGCAGCTGAAGAATTCCTCCAGGAGAACTTCCTCCAATGATTCACATCTTTTTTTGGCAAACTTTCAGCATGATGGACCTTAACTTTCAAGTGTGTATATGAGACACACATGCATTGTATATTATTATATAAACATTATCCATGAAGTTTTTCATAGATATGGCCACATCTCAACATAAATTTTCAAAAAGTTTGGGTATATATACTACTATACTAGCAAGGGAGTAGTATCGTTGCTTCTGCTATTGTCTTCCCTTCTCTATTAAGAAGTTTTAAGGTCTTTATCTCTAAAAGTATAGTAGCTTGAACTTTGTTTTTTTTTCAGTGAAAATGGAGGGGAGTCTCCTACTTTTCCTTGAAAAGTAAAATTCCACTGATAGAAAAGTGAAATTTCACTGATACAGTATTTTGCGCAGTTAATGTTTTGAAGTTTCAAAAGGCTGCACAAAATAATCATGAAAAAATGATACATAAATCTCATAAAGATAAAACATATCCAAACTAATGTGAGCATGAATATTAAAATAGACCAAAAATGATTATCAACTCACAGGAAACCAACGGAAATCCGATTATCATAATTCAGACCATCAGACATGCCAAGATCTCCAATATGATCACCAAGGAGTAACACATTTGTCCTATTCTTCACCATGGTGTAGTCTACAGATCCATTTGGATCGCCTAATTTGTCATGAACTGGAGCGGCCATATCAAGGGCATGCTCATTTTTGTTCAAGACATGAATTGTCTTCCCTGTAAGCAGTAAAAACCAAGATGATGAAGCAAGTTACTGAATGATAGGCATGTTTTATTATGACACAGTGAAAAGATGTTAAGGGTGTCAGTTGCTCCAAGCATCTATGGATGTGAATACCACATATATGTTACAATATAGGAGCAACTAGCTGCCCTGGACGGCAAGGAAAATAATGAATAACTTTTAAGTTTAAAGGCAAGCTAATCAAAATTGAAATGAAAAGGTTCAAGCATTTTCAATTTCAAGCATCGAATATTTAATGGCTTAAGTTAAACCATCCGAACCCCACATGAAAGATATGTTCTACTAAATGAAACAATATAAGATATTAGCAGACAACATATGAAACTCAAAAATCACCTTTAAAGGATATAAGACGACCATTATTATCGAATACCATTCTGTTAGATACAACCTTGACGTTTTTAAAAGATCTATGAAGTTTCTGCCTGAAAACCTGATTAATGGACAAGGAGAAACTTAAAGACGTCATCATCCCAAATATCAGGGGGAAAAGAAAAATAATGTAGAACCTAGTTTGATCATGAATTAACATATGTTCTTTGATTATACCTCTTCAATAATATCTGCGAGTCCTGCAGAAAATATTAGTACGGGCACATCCTTCTCCTGCATTAAAAGAAAATATAGATTAAATCCTGCAAAAATATATGTCACAATAGGTTTAAGGCCTACTATAAGATGAGCTTAGCTCATGCAGTGTGACACTTTTCAACCATGATAAGAAATAGTGATGTCTCTCCTCATGGAAGATTTTTGCATCCAAGGAATGAGCATAGGCTACATCTAATTCTAAAATACCAAAACAAGTGTAAGAAAACATATGGCATTCCCACTTTATAAGATGGAAAAAATGATTCATGTTTAAAAATAAGCAGCATGGCTTGAGAGGGGAAAAAATTAATAGCCTCATAGTCACAAAATCAACAATTCATGTGAAGAAATCTCAAGCATTAATCTCTCTGTTTGATATATCAACAGAATTATCTCATCAAACACAATCTAATGTTCATGAATCCAATAGATTCCACAGTTTTAATTTACTTGCAAGAATTACATTTTCCAAGATAGTCAAACCAATGAACAATGCATCAGGAAAAAAAAATTAGAATCTAAGCAAGGAACAAAAAATAGTTACATGCTTCTTAAAGCATTATCACCTTAACAATCATAATTGTAATCATTTTTTATTTTTTTATTTTTTTGTAAAAAGTAAAAGCATGATAAGATAAAAGTAAGATGGATTAACTATTGAAACCCAACTGTATGTCTCTAAAGTATCCAAAAGCAAACACGCCAAATCCATGGGGGGTAACTATTAGATAGATTAAAGTATTAAACCTAATTGTACGTCTATGAAGTATTTTGAAAAAAACACGACAAATCCATACAGGATAACTTTTTTCCCCTTTCTAACATCTAGTATATAGTCAAGAAGAGATGCTTAAGCTAATTCAGTCAATGGAAACATCCATCACATGGCATTCCTCAGGATCTAGCTCTTAAGTCTCAAGGTTTTTCATTTCATTGATTTATCACTCATGGAGTGACTCTGTCATGGTATAACAATCATTTTATAAGCTAATATGTTTTGCAAGTACTGGATTAGTGATTCCATAGAATAATGGCCATAACAATTACCTCCAAATATTCAAATAGCTCAACCAACCCATCTCTAAAAGAAATTGTAGCATCTGCCACGGATTTCTTAATAGCATCAAAGGTCAGACCTCCCTCAATCAGAAGACCATGTGTCTTCTCCCACCTGTAATTGTGTAGAAAGTGTTAGAATAAAAAAAAATATAACTGTCAATATTCACCATAACTTCGGGGTTTCAGTGTAATGGTGAGAGGGGACTTAAGATGGTATCAGAGCAACCCAGGTTCAAATTCCACCGACTATGAATTTAAAGTGGATTTTCTAAAATTTGACACAGCTCCATGAGTCCAGCTTTCCGCCAAAAAAAGGGCTCACTCTGTAGGGGCAAGATAGAAAAAATATAACCCTCATCTTCACCACAACTTTGGCATTTTGGCATAATGGCTAGAGAGACTCTAAGAGAAAGTAACTTAGGTTTTATAGAATAGATACTTTAGGATCCATTGAACTTTGGACTCTTGCATAAACCAGTAATTTACATTCGGCCTAGAAATTTTACCTGTATGTTTCTCAGAGATGACATGAGATTTACTATTAATCAGAAGGCTAACTACATCCAGTTAAACAGCAACCATGAACATACATCATCAACAAAGAAAGACTATAGCCTAGTTAATGGTTGTTGTGTGTTTGGCAAAAACTGGAGTAAAGTTGGCCCTGTTTTTTTAAGCCAAAATTTAGGCCCTTAAATGTCATGGTCCATCCCCCTGGTTCGTTCATAATCCATTAGGAAAACCAGGCCAGGATCAATCATAACCTGATTTTTAATGGTTTGGCAAACACACACTTAGGCTTACTGAGGTACAAATATGTTTCTGCCATTTATTTTTGTCATTCTCAAGTCTCAACACTTATTGACTAGCTCAACTGAGGTTTCAGCTTCCTGAGGTACAAATATATTACTACCATTTATATTTGGAATTTCACTTTCAACACTTTTCGACTAGTTGAACCGAAGTCCCAAACACGTCAGTAGCTTGTTGATTGATTACATGCAACACAAGCTAGGTAAGCAGAAAGATGAGCTTTGACATAGTAAACACTAAGGGCATGCTCTGTACTCGACTTGCCTGACAGTTTCCATCCTGATTACTCATGAGGATTTCAATGCTTATAAATTATGAAGAAACTTTTACTCTTTGGATCATCTTAGACACACTCGACCAACAAGTACGAGTTCAAATTTGACTCCATTACCATAAAAATTCAATAAGGATGAAAGATATTTAATTATTATTTAATTAGTATGGACTGTCACTGCAAGTAAATTGTCATTGGTGTCACATTGGCTCTTTATATGAATAAACAACCACTGCAAAATAACGATATCCAACTTGATCCACATGGTCTTTCACATATTTTTTTTTAATTAGAATTTTCTTTTTTCAAAACCAGCAGCTTTGGGGCATTGTAATTGTAAGCTGATTGGGTTGTATCATGTTGAATCTTCCATCAAATTGTTGTGGTATGTCAAAAAAAAATTGTTGTGCAATGCGTACTTGATGCATCTACTATGAGCAAGTCACAACCTGTGCATGCACGTGCCAGCATTTTCGCATATGTGCCTGTCTATATGAGCAAACAGTGACCAGTGTGCCCTTCCATGGTATTGGAAGGTGTGTCATTGGTATGGCACACATCTAGACTACTACAATCTAGATTATTAATATACCCAGATCATAACATGTGGCTTCAATACATGTCGTGTTAGTGACACACTAGACAACACAACGATGGAACACACCAGCTCATGTTTCTCTGTGTACACACAAATGCACACACGCATGCGCATACACGTGGCTGTTTGGTTACAATTGTGAGAGATGCGTATTTATGACACATTATGGAAAGTGGTAATCCACATCACCACTTTCATTTTTGTGTTCTTCCATTGTTTGGTTTGGATTCTATTTGGAATCCTAAAACGGAAAACATACCTTGTTTAACTGAATTTAAGCTGATGCTAGAGTGCTACGCTATAATAATTTAATAATAGTAAAGGAGGAGCTTATGTGATGGTAAAACTGGAGGGTTTAATTGGATGTCATTTAATAAATACAATGGTATAATTAAAAGTTAATGAGGAATGAAGTATGTTATGCATGTGCCTTCATGTATGTACATATGTGTCGCCATGTACGCATGCATGCATGTATGTGTCGTCATATATAAAGAGAGATGAATATAGGTATGCTTAGTACCAAGCAAGTGATGTGGCTACTTCTGATCCACTCATTTAATGGGAGGGTAATTAAGTGGGAATCATTTTTAAATAGGCACCTTTAAATGTATGGACAAAAAGCATCTATGTCACTACCAAACACAAAATTGGTCTTATATATGTGTGCATGTGTAGGGGGAGCGTTATTTGTTTCTAGGGCATAACTAGCTTGGTTATGCTCGCTTGCAAAAATATGTATTATAGAATCAATTTACTTGATCCACTTCATTCATTCGATTTATATGTTTTGGATGATATATAAACAAAAATTTTGGCATATTGTGCTATAGTTACTCATGCATCAAGTGATTATAAAATTAATGGTTTTATGACAAACAACTAAAAAGACAATGAAAAATATGTGTTAGTGTAGGGTCACAAATCTCACCCTAAAAGGAGTAGTCCCTTTAGGATGGATAGGAAAACTGATAATATTTGAAATAGTGTGTATCCCTAAGATTCGCTCTACAAAATAGATGTTTATTAACCGTGGTGTTCGACATCTCCAATAGACTCAAAAGTCTGTTGTTAATTATCCTTTAGGGTTGTTAGAATTAGTATTTAGGTTATCGGGTTATGGCCCATTAACCCGTTAGCCTATTACCCATATGTACTCCTATATAAACCCATGTGGATGGATTAAAAGGGTAGACTCTTTAAATTTTCTCTTTCAACATGGTATCAGAGCAGAAACCCTAATCCTAGTTTTCTCTCTAAAAAAAACTACACCTACCTCCGACAAAGCCGTCGCCGCCAACGAAGCCCGACGAAGTCGCACCTACCTCCGAAGAAGCCCGACGAAGCCTAAACCTAAGCCGCGATCCAGATCCAGATCTCAGGCATCAAGGACCAGCAGAACCCCAGATCCACCTCTTCACTCGCCGCCGCCGCCGTCCTTCTCTGAGATCGTCGCTACCGTCCTCGGTCACCGCTGTCGTCGTCCTACGGAGCTTATTTTTTTTCTTTTTTTACGCTGCCGTTGTTTGTATTTTTCTTTTCTGTTTGAGTTTGGACCCTTTTTTGTTGGGCCTGGTTGCTGGACTTTGTAAGGACTAAGGACAGGAGTGATTTGTTCATTTACTTGATGGGGGTGTAAGAGCTACAGATTTAAAAATAATAATAATAATAATAAATATATATTTATATATATTTATTAATATATATACATATATATTAAAAAAATATCTCTTGGATGAGATCTCTACCCTTCGGGTTTCTGTTTTAAACCTTCTGGTTTTATATAAGGAGATTGTGATCCTCCTGCTTCTGTACTATCATGTTCTGTAACAATGACAGGATCTGACATCTCTTCTGCTGCTATTACTACTACCCCTACTACTGCTGAGATCTCTGCCCCCAAAGTTGTATTAAGGACTACGGTGAAGTTAAATGGTACTAACTATCTACTTTGGACACAAGCCTTCCGTATCTTCATTGGTGCTCAAAACAAATTGGCTCATCTTCTGGCCACACCTCCTGCATCTACAGATCCTACGTATCCCGTATGGATCTTTGCTGACTGTTGTATGATGACTTGGCTCCTTAACAGCATGGAAGCCTAGATCAGTAACAGTGTCATATTCTCAAACACTGCTAAGAAGATGTGAGATAATTTAAAAAGTATGTACGGGAATGAGAAAAATGCATCCCGTGTGTTCAAGTTGTATGAACGCCTTTTCTCTCTTCAACAGGACGATCGCTCTGTATCTAAGTACTTTGGTGAGCTGAAAAGTCTGATCAATGAGTTAGAGATGCATCAGCCTGCAGTTACGAATGTACCAACACTGATGGGATATCGTAGGGACCTTACAGTGTCCACGTTCTTGTCGAGTCTGAGTCCCACTTTACAATCTCAAGTGTGGGGTCAGATATTAGGAGAAGATACTATTCCTTCTTTGACTGCTACTTTCTCAAGAGTTATGCAAGTAACTACTGGATATACGGCTACCTCATGTCTACTCCATCTACTCCGTCTCTTGACCAGTCTGCTATGTTCTCCGGAAGTGGCAGAGGTCGAGGTCGTGGTCGTGGACGTGACCGCGACATAGGGGGAGGACGAGGCTCTTTTTGTGGAAGACAAATTGACTCAGATAGAAATCTGCGTCAATGTCACCATTGTGGAAGAACTAATCATATATCTGAGAAGTGCTGGGAAAAGTTTGATCGTCCTGCATAAGCCCAGATAGCTGATACTACCTCTGCTGTTTCTCCCACTACTACTACTTCCGCTTCCTCCACAATTCAAATTTCTCAGGCTGAGTTTGACCGGTTACGTCAACTCGATCTCTCTCGGGACAGTTATTCTATTACTCATGCATCCTCTTCAGGTATGGATGCCTACATTATCTTTCCTCACAGACCATGTGTATTAGATTCTCACACCTCTTCTCATATGACAGGTATAAAGGACCGTTTTGTTTCCTTAAACCTTTCTGATAAGTTTTCATCGGTTCAGATCGTTGATGGGACATACTCTCAAGTTTTTGGTGATGGAGTAGTCCATGCTACTTCATCGCTGACTCTTACTGATGTTTTATATCTTCTCAAGTTTCCTGTTAGTTTACTGTTCATCAGTCAGTTCACAAAACATAACAATTTTAAAGTCATATTTTTTCCTTCTCATTGTATTTTTTAGGACATAGCAATTGGGATGAAGATTGGTTCGGGGCATGAGAGAGGAGGCATGTACTATTTGGATGATAATACGCCCACTACTGATCTTGTTGCAGAAAAGTCTCATCATTCTTTACTATAGCATCAACGTCTTGGTCATCCATCGTTATCGAAACTTCGGTCAATCATTTCTATCGAGTCTTTTGTCTCTTCTTTAGGTTGTGAGTCTTGTGAACTGAGTAAGCACCATCGTGCTACTTATCAGAGTTATGTTGATAAACGCAGCAGTTCTGCGTTTGAGTTAGTCCATTCTGACGTTTAGGGTCCTTGTCATATACCTTCCGTGAGAGGTTATAGATATTTTATTATTTTTGTTGATGACTTCTCTCACATGACTTGGCTTTATCTTTTAAAAGAGAGATCTGAGGTTTCATCTGTTTTTGAAATATTTTACAATCAAATTAAAAATCAAATTTTCACCTCTATTCGTATCCTTCGTATCGTTATGAACAGAACTTTACTTTAGACCAGATTGCATGTATTAGCTCCATATCAGCCTCTAATCACCATTATCGAATTGGTAACCCCCCTCATTTGTTCTCAAAACAATAGTCTTAAATTTAAGTCATAGTAAGTCATAGTAAGTCATTAGATTGTGGGTCCTGTAAACTAGGAAACACCAACGAGTGTCTTACCCTAGTCTTGTCAATAAAAGAGTTTGTAATCCCTTTGATTTAGTGCATTAAGATGTATAGCGTCCTTGTTCTGTTTTGGAAAAACTTGAATTTAGATATTTTGTTAGTTTTATGGATGATTTTCTCGCATGATATGGATCTATCTATTGAAAACTCATTCCGAAGTACTCTATGTTTTTAAAGTTTTCTGTGTCAAAATTAAAAGCCAATTTCATACTAATATCTAAACTTTAAGGACAGACAATGGTAAAGAATATTTTGACGGTTCTTTTACAAAAACTTCTAGCAGAAAATAGGATTTACACTAATCATCATGTGTTTACACACCTCAACGAAATGGAGTAATTGAGCGCAAGAATAGACACTTGCTAGAGATTGTTCGAACATTGTTGTTTCATTAAGAGTTTCCAAAATATTTTTGAAGAGATGCTATTTTGACCGCATATTACCTGATTTATAGATTGCCCTTATCTATTCTACAAAACAAAACCCTAGCATCTCTTTTATGCCACGATAGGTAGCATTTTCCTTTACTCTCCAAAATCTTCAATTCTATATATTTTATTCACAACCACAGTCCTCAAAGGATGAAACTGGATTTGTAATCTATTCGGGGAATCTTTATTAAGTATTTTAGAACTCAAAAAGAGTACAAATGTTATTGCCCTTATTTAGATTGTTGCATCATTTCAGCGTTATTACCTTCTTTAAAAACAAACTAAAGGATGTTGCTTTTTATACAACCACTCATGCTCAACATGATTATTACTTTCTTATTGTTTGAGAGTCAATTGTCAATGCTTCTTCCAAACATGTTATAAAAGCTTATCCACCTTCTAAGTTTGCCGAGCCAGTTCCAGTTTATACATAACTTACTACTCCGAAACATGTGCTAGAGTCCACCTCTAACCTAGGGCCTGACTTACAAGTTAGTCAAAATGTTGTCATACAGTTGAGTGCTACGACTATTGATGATCTTCCCATTGCCCTTCAAAAGAGTAAGAGATCTTGTTTTAGTTATCTCAATGCACACTTTGTCCCTTACTCTTCGTTATCTCTGTCATATCATTCTTTCATATTTTCTCTGGACTCTCACTCGGCTCCCAAGAATGTGCTAGAAGCCCTATTTATCCCAGATTGGATAGCGACAATGAAAGAAGAGATGACAGCTTTAGAGCAGAATGAGACTTGGGATCTCCTTCCACTGTCATCCAAGAAGAAAGTTATTGATTGCAAGTGGGTTTATATAGTCAAGGTGATGCGAAACAATGTAATGCAGGTATGAAGATTAATGACAACAATGCTTCGCCAAATCAGCGATCGATCTAGGCAGGAAGCTCAAGAATAAAGTGTAGCTTCCGATGGATTTTAAGCAAAAGTTGCAATGTACTAAGTCAAATCTTTTGTAAATGATCCAGAAAATAAATGTAATGATTTGTTCTCTCAATACAGTTCAAATTGTAATATTTAGATAAGCAGAAATACTTGGCAACAGATTCGCTCGCTCACTTAATCAAGTTGAATACAGCACAAATACGCTTGATAATAATATTGATAGCAACATGCAAGCAATAGCAGTTCCGTAAATAATTGGGCGAAAGAAAGTTGAACCTTCGTCGGGTTGAACTGGTTCGACGGGAGGATCCTCTGGAGGTTGTTCAACAACGCCAAATATGAGGGGTGGAAGCTCTCCACCGAGGGCGGCGTAGTTAGGATGGAGCGGTGTATCTGGATGGAAACGCCGATGCCACGAGCTGATTCCCAAACTACTCTCTACACTGTCAGCGATATAAGGAGTCACACGCCTAACATACTCGGGCACGCTCTCGAATGACTGATAATCGAACCACGGGGAAAGTTGTAAATCTACGATGCCGGTCTCTGGATCTAGCACGATTCCATCATCAGCATCAGGATCAGCCATACACCATCAATTGCAAATCAGGAATCAAGTGGATCGAATCTGACTCGACTAATTCTAGTAACTCTTGAATTGGGTCAAGTGGCTTTGGTTCACACGTGACTTAACTCAATTAAGTCTGTTGAATAAATAGGGAATAGGATTAAGTCACCCAGGCCAAGCTTTCTCTCACGGATCTGATCTGAGAATAACACGAGCGCAAGAAAGACAGTAACGACCTCGGCGATTGAAGACAACGCTCGAATCGGGATGGGCGGCACTCGGGTCGACGTAGTGGCGGTCTAGGCGGTGGTGCTGCCGGGGCGGATCTGGAAGAGGAACCCTCGGTCGGGAGGCGGTGGTTGATCTGGTCGGGGGCGGCAGCGCTCGGGTCGGAGTAGTGGTGTTCGAGTCGGAGCGGCGTCGGTTGAGGCGGATCTGGATGAAGGCGCTCGGTCAGGGGGATCCGGGCGGCGAACTGGTGGCGAGGGAGGTGGGGGGTTAGGCGGTGGTGGGGTGTTGAGTTGGAACGGTGGTTGGGGGCCGGTGATGGATGGGTTTGAGGGGGAACATGGGACGGTTGTTGGGTTCTGTGAGTTTGAGGTGTGGGAGAAGATGAACAGTGCGTTTTTTTTGTTTTTTTTTTCTTTTGTTTTTTTTTTAATTTCTGCAGTGAAGAAAAACGAGATTACTGCTAGGGTTTCACACCACAATCAAGCAAAATAATTTTCGTTTTTATTCTTCAATGATTTTCCATCTGATTACAGGGTCTCTTAAATAAGCAATTACAGATTTTGGAATATCTCCTAAATCCCTAAAATCTCTCCCTTAACCAATTACAACCAATCACTGATTAACTACCAAAACAAAAGAAACTAAATATTCAAAATTCGAAATTCAAATTCAAATTAATTATTACATCCAAATTCAAAACCACAATGCTGAAATATTGCGCCTCCTGCGCTGATAAACCCGGCGAAAATCTCGAGCCTGTGTTCGGATGTCCCCATCACAAGGTGAATCTAGATAACTCACAGCTCGTCTTAAAGTTCAACTAGTTGTGAAGGGATATTCACAGATATATGGGCTGAATTATATTGACGTCTTCTCTCCTGTAGCAAAAATAACACTTGTCTGCATTCTTATTTCGCTTGTCGCTGGCTATCACTGGCTACTATATCAGCTGGACATTAAGAATACATTCCTTAATTGCATTCTCGATGAGGAGGTTTATACTGAGCAACTACTAGAGTTTGTTGCTTAGGTGGAATATGAGAAGATCTGCAAGTTAAAGAAATTTCTCTATGGCTTGAAGCAAACTTCGAGAGTTGATTCAGACATTTTACAACAATAGATCAAGCGTTTGGTCTTCATCGAGCTACGAAAGACCACTCTGTTTTCTAGAGATTTCATGGTGGGAAACAAATTCTTCTAGTTGTATATGTTGACGATATTTTGATAACTAGAGATGATGCACATGGCATCAGTAGCTTGAAGAAATATCTACAGGAGCAGTTTCAGGTGAAGGATCTTGAATCCTTTAAGTATTTTCTAGATATAGATGTGACTAGATCGAGAAAGGGAATTCTCTTATCCCAAAAAATATGTGCTTGACATATTATTGGTGGGATGTTAGAATATAAAGGCATAGCCTCACCCATGGATGACAAGATCAAGCTATTACCAGATTAGGGGGAGCTATTGGAAGATGCTAAGAAATACAGAAGATTGGAAGGAAAGCTGAACTGACTGACAGCTACCAGACTAGATATAGCGTTTCCTGTCCGTGTAATTAGTCAGTTTCTCTTAGCACCCGGCATACCCTACATGAGGCTATCAAGAGGATTCTTAAATATCTTAAGAAAACTCTAGGTAAGGGATTTCTTTACTCGAACAGCAGACATACGAGAATTGTAGGATTCTCGATGCAGATTGAGCAGGATCTCCAACAAACAGACAGTTAACCATAGGATATTTTATATTTCTTAGATAAAATCTAGTTTCCTAGAAGAGAAAGAAGCCAAGTATAGTCTCTCGTTCTACATCGGAGTCTGACTATCAAACTATGACGGATCTTACTTGTGAGCTAATCTGGATTGGAGATGTGTTGATGAAAATTGGTTCTCTAGTGTTCTATGAGCTTGTATAGAGACAATAGGGACTTCATTCTCATAGCTAAGAACCACGTAGTCCATGAGATGACAAAATATATAGAAATCAATTGCCAATTTGATTCATAAGATGGAAAAGGAATCATTAGTGCGAAGCACATATCTTCAAAGCATCAACTTGCAGATATACTTACAAAACCTTTTGAAAGAACACGAGTGAATTTTATTTGTGATAAGCTAAGCATGTATAACATATATGCTCAGCTTGAAAGGGAGTGTTTAGAGTTATATCGTTGTTATGCAATGTGTTAAGTCTCACATCGATTGTGGACTAATACCTTTTATATATTGTTGAGAGTTATATTGTTGTTATGCAATGTGTTTAGTCTCTCATATTATAAATAAACCTATGAGGTGAGGGTAATAGACCCTCTCTGATTACTTCTGTCTACAATCAAAATACAAAATAGATGTTTGGCAGTGATGCGATCGGTTCTCATCCACTCATTTGAGGAGAGAACAATCAAGTAGTGATCAGTTTTAAATGGACAACTTTAAATGTGTGGATGAGAAGTGGTCATGTCCAAGGTTATCGACAACGGATAGCGTCGCGTAGCGGTGAGGTATCGCTAAGGCTATTTCGGCCTATTACGGTAAAATAGCGGTAAAAAGCGTAAAGTCAAATTGCGGTCTAATTTAGATATAGATAAATATTAAAAAAATTTAAAAAATCTAAAAAATCTAAAAGTATATATTGGATGATTTAAAGAGATCCTAAACATAAAATAGACATGTAACCATCACGTAATACCGAAGATGACTGGAGGAGTTAAAAAATCGTCATCTTCGAGAAGAAAAGCTTAGCGGTGACAGGATTGCCCTAAGAGAAGCTCACGGTGAAGGAGGTGAAAGGAAGTATTAAGGTAGGTGCCAGAGCTTATGAGAGATGGCGGGAGTATGCTAAAAATCACAGGAGACGGTAGAATACAATAATCAAGAGTTGAGTTTAATTTTAAAAAAATAAGCCTCAACCCGCTTTTAATTAGCAGTCAAAAAGTAAATTTCGAATACAATCGCTTACTATTTACCGTTATGACACACTATTGGCCGCTTTTGCGAACAAACATATTCCGTAATATGTCACCGCTATTACGAGATAGCATAGCAGGCGATAGCGTCGCGGGAAGGGACCGTTAACGCTATTAGCGTCGCTATTACGGGGCTATTTACCGCTATTTATAACAATGATCATGTCACTACCAAGCACCAATTTTATGTTTAGTACCAAACATACTCATCTCTCTCTATCTCTTATACACACACACACACACACACACACACACACACATATATATATATATATATATGACAAATTTTTAAAACCAACCCTTTTGAAACTTTATTTTTAAAAATTGACTTATTTATCTTTTATTTAACATTTTCGACCTCGCTTCAACCAGTTAGGTGAAACTGGGTCGAAAACGCTAAATAAGTTGCGAAAACTTCATGAGATTTAGAATCACGTGAAGTTATGTCCTTAATTAATTACCGCAAAACAAAAAAGCTTGGCTCAGGCAGTGAAGTGTTACTGAACTTCACGAGATTCTAAATCCCGTGAAGTTTATATGAAACAAACTACATAAAATTAGTAGTTGTGTAGTGGGTTCAGTGGTTATAGCAGTAGCTTATAAGGATTGGGTTGAAAGCACAAGGTTCGAATCTTGGTATTGTAAATTTTTTTACTATTTAAGAAAAACTATGTTCGGATGAGATTCGAAATCAAGAAATGTTGAATGATTAAAGTTTAGCTTTCTTTGAGCTAACCACTTAGCCACAATTGAAATCATGTCATTTTTATAAACTCTTCGGGATTTAAAATCCCGTGGAGTTTAGCCTAATCCTAAACTTTACGGTGTTTAGAATCCCGTGAAGTTTAATTAAGGACTAAACTTCACGTGATTATAAATCCCTTGAAGTTTTAGCAATTTATTTCCCATCTTCAACCCAGTTTCAGCCAACTAACTAAAACTAGGTCGAAAATGCTAAATAAATCTTAAATAAGTCGATTTTTAAAAATAAATCTCAAAAAAGGTTGGTTTTAAAAAAATTTCCATATTATATATATATATATATAT
>BQKN01000437.1:49838-60728 GCA_022839385.1 Asparagus kiusianus | reverse complement strand
ATATGCGGCTACCTTCAACGAAATCATTTCGTCTTCTCTAGACTTTTGAACCCTAGTCGTTTCATCTGCACAAATCATCTTCAATTTTCAACTTGTCTTCTTCAAAACTTCAAACTCATGACCCCAAAAGCTGTCGCTGGCAAGGATAAGGGCAGGAAAGTTGCTGGTCCCTCTGACAAACCCACCGCTTTGCCTACTTTCTCAGGTATCGTATTTGAAAGCAAGATTTGTGTTTTAAAATAGTTGAACTCTCTGCCTACTTTAGGTTTGAGTCTTCAAAGGAGATGAATACTTTCCCTTTTAAGTATTGTAGACTATCTAAAATTTATTACATATAGTTGATTCTCACCAAATATTGATAATGGAAGTTACAATTTAACGACTTCCATAATGCTACAATTTGGAGACTTTCACGACAATCAATGAAGGTTATAATTCAAAGACCTTCAAAACAACCGATGGAAGTTCTGATTCAATGGCCTTCACAGTCATCAACAGGAGTTACAACTGAACTCTCACATTTCAAGGAGCAGAGATGAAGATCATGATCTTTGCAACTCTCTAACTAGAGAGACTACAAATCAACAGTCTCTTAAACCCAAAACACAGAGCTCATCTCTGCGTTCCAGACTCAAAACGCAGGGCTCATCTTTGTGTTTCAGACTCAAAACGCAAGGCTCATCTCTACGTTCCATACTCAAAACGCATGGCTCACCATTGTGTTTTTCAGCCTTAAAATGCATGGCTCACAACTACATTTTTTAGCCTCAAATGCAAAACCCAACTCTGTATCTCAGGTCCAAAACGCAGAGTTTGTGCACAAAACGCGAGTTTGTGCACAGAACGCAAGTTCTGCGTTTGACTTATTCAAACACGACCTGAACAATTCCAAAACTATTCCTTACAATTTAAGGGGATCACAACCCCACTAAGGAGCGATTTTAGGGGTTAGTTACACCCCTAAAACCCCTATAAATAGCGAAAAATTCAACTAAGTTCGGATCTTTTTTTAGGGGATCTTTGAGCATTTTTGGATCTAGAGATCGACAACATAAAGTTTAGAGCATCTTCCGGAGCTGTTCTTAGAGCTTTTCTTCATTCTTGGCTTGTAAACTGAATTTCAGTTGGATTAAATCAAGTCTTGTATAGAGTTCTAACTCGTTCTGAGTTCCTTAACTCGTTCAGAGTTCTGAACTCGTACCAAGTTCTCAAACTCAATCAGAGTTCTTAAACTCGTGAGAGTTTTTAAACTTGCATTGCAAGTTCTTCCCATCACGAAGAATCAACCAAGTTCCATGAGGCGAAGCATTCAGATCATCAATAGGATACAAGAATCAAGCTCTCATCAACACCAAAAAGAACCCAGTTTTAAACAAAGGGAAAGGTCTTCGTCGATCTTTCTCTCTTTTGTAAATCGAGAAACCGATATGAGAAATTATAATTTCTTCTTCTAAGTTAGTTACAAAGAGATTATTGTGAGAGATTATATTTATTCTTTTTCTAAGTCAGTTAGGGAGATTAATACAAAATTTTATTCTCATTCTTCTTCAATTTTCCCATAAACAAAAGATGGCGACACTGCTGGGGACTAGCTTCACCGATGAAGAAGTGGTGGTGCAATCTGATGTCAATCTCGCTAGAACTACGATCAAAACTCTTGTTGTGGAGTTTGATCAAATCAAATACGAGGAGGTACTCTCCTCTGAATCCTTTATCCCCAAGGCTATGTGCAAGGTCCGCAAAGTCTCTAAGGAGACTAAAGCTCTAATTGCAATTGAATCACCAAAGGAAGGCCTTTCCTTTGGCATAGATTGCTCGGACAACCTCTCATCTGCAGGAGTAGACTCAGCTTCAGCCAAACTCGTCAGTCAAGTTGAAGATTCTATGGCCGTGCTAACACAACGGGTATCGGGTCACAAAAGGCCCATTGTGTGGAAAACTTGATCAGTACTTATGGTGATGCTACTTCAAAAGCCTTAAGATAGACTAAGAAGAATGTCGCTCGATGAAGAAGAAGATCCATGCGATGAGCACAACTCTGAGAAAACCGATTTTTTGATCGACGCGAGCTTCATGTTTGTGAGCCAAAACGTGACCCTGAGCTTGGCGTTTCTATGAAATGCGAGCCTCACGTTCATGAGCCCAAGCACGAGTTCCATGAAAGCCAAGTTGAACGCAGCCCTCAGTGGTGTGTTGTTCAAACAAAATGCAGACCTTAAGAAAGCATTGATTCTCCAAAATGCAGCTCTCAGAAGTATGTTATTCCAATAGAATGCAGCCCTGAAGGACGTGTTACTCAATTAGAATGCAACCGCTAAGGGAGCGTTTCACCAACAAAACGCAGACCCCAAGCCTGTGTTGCTCAAACAAAATGTGACACTTGTGTTCCCATTCTCAAATGCAGTTCTTGCATTCCAAATGCTGAACGCGACTCTCGCGTCCCTTCTTCAAAACGTGATATGGTACGTCGCGTACAAAAAGATCAACATGAACTTAAGATTCATGTTCACCAAGAACCGGTCATGTCTACTGATGGACATGGGGTTCCGGCTTCAACCTCACGATTAGTGAGCGATTCTGCTCAGGTCTCCGATTTAAGGGAGCTTTTATCAAGAGAAAGACTGGTATAACAAGCCACTCATTCATGTCAATGTGAGTGGCTTATTTCTGCGGTCCTCTCAGAATGCCAATGTTGTGCTTCTGTGCCTAGGCAATCAATGTTCGATTGATTAACGAGCGTTGCTCGACCAAGCAAGCGTTGATGTTAATACAAGAAGAAATGTTCAGAGGCTGAGTATCCTAAAGTCACTATCAATATGATCGATAGAGGGAAGTCATCAGTCCCTAGCCCCGATGAATCAAAGATGGATCGTTCTCCAAGCGTCAAGAAAATTCGGGATGAGTTCGAAGGAATATACCGGCACACTTGAACTCGGACGGGATCCATTCCTCCTGTCAATTATCGAAGATTGGTTAGAGGAATGGATTCTAATTATGAACTCTTAGCCATTGCAGAATCTCAATCTTCAAGTTCTTTCGTAGAATATGAGAGCTCTGTCTATATGGTAGGAAATCCTGAAGATCTCACAAAGAGGCTTGATGAGCAGCAAGCCATGCTCCAAGCACAGCAGAAAACCATCAAACAACTTCGAGATCTAATAGCTCAGATCGTGGCAGATTGGGCCAATTATCAGAAAAATGAGTCACAACCTCGGTAGGAATCCTCCCAAAAAGGAGGATCGTCCACATCAAAGGGAAAACAAAAAGCGAATGAGACCTCTGACCAAGAAGCTCATCACATAGCCTCTTCCTCTGAAGAAGAAAAAGAAGCCGAAAATTAGTAGAATCCCCAATCGGTCAAAATAAAAGAATTGGAAGCCCGTCTTAACGCCATCGCCAATAGGAGCGAGCTCCAAGAAGAAGGAGTTGTGAGGCCTTATCCCACTGAATGGGATGCAACTCCCTTTTCGCCGAGATTTAAGGCCCCGACTCTACAAGCTTTTGATGATACAGGGTCACCGAACCAACACATTTACTACTTCAAGTCACAGACTGGATATTTAATATCAAATAATACCATATTGACTCGTTTGTTCATTGGTACCCTCAAGGGGGTTGCCTTTGAATGGTTTATAAAACTGTCGGCTGGATCTATTCAGAAGTGGGTGGATCTAGAATGGTTGTTCTTAGCCAGGTTCTTCAAAGACGACACCGAAGTCTCTGTCCCTACTCTTCTTGCTACTAAGCAAAGGAAAGGAGAATCTATCAAAGCCTTTGTCGAGAGATTCTGAAGCATGGCTTTGCGATGTCCGTCGGGCATGACACAATCTACGCTAGTGGAAACCTGTCGGCACAATTTGCAAACTCGTATCTTAGCTCAAATGGTGGTTGCGGAATGTTGATCCTCAAAACAGCAAGTCTTCCAAGGAGAGCAGGCATAAGAACTTGTTGCTCGGGTCAGAGCTGAAGAAACAAGCAAACCGAAGTAGGTAAGGCAACACAGTCAAGGCAATGCTCCCGATCGAAGGGAAATGATACTCTGGCCACTGATACCAATACTCGAGCGTTACCTACTAAGCAGGGTAAGGCACCAAATCAACCAAGATCACCCAACCAGTACTCTTTCAAAGAGGACCATGTGGATACTCTATTCTAGCTACTTTGGAAGAACAATAAGTTGAAGCTTCCTGAAGTAAAGAGACCGAAAGAGGCAGGAAAACTGGACGATCCCAACTATTGTCGCTATCGATCATAGAATGTTAGGACATCCAACAAAGAAATATTACATCTTTAAGGATATCATGCAAGCCTTGATCGACGCCGATGTGCTCAAGTTGAAGCCCGAACAAAAGACCATTTCTACCAATCTGATATCGGTCCAGTTCGGAGACTTTCCACCCGTTGTGACTCCTAATGGAGTCATTCTTATCCCTAAAGGAGAGCTACACTTAAAGAATACTAACATTCATAATCAAAAAGAGAAAGGGTTGGTACCCCTTACTACTATAAAAGGAGAGGTAATGTGGGTCTATCCCGACATGCTTGAAAATCAACAGAGGACAAACATGTCAGCAAAGAAAAAGAGGAACAATGCTAGAATATCCAACATGATTATCCCCTCTCTGAATGAAGATGATTCATATTTAGTCCCCCTCACTGACTCAGAAGAGGAGAGGATCATCCTTGCTGCCGACCAAGAAGCAAACCCTAGAACGGGCATCAGATCAGGGAAGATATACTTGAAAAAGTATGATCAAGTTGGTCAATGAGCAGAAGAACAGGCTAAAGAGGTAGGGGATTCTAATCCTAAGAAGCCTACAGACAAAGGGAAACAGAAGGAGCTCTGCTATAATAAAAATCTTCTTCAGGAAGCTGGAGGATCGAACACTCCCTTCTGTTTCAATGTTCTGGCACAGTTGGCCAATATTCTGGCCAGGATCACCCTGTACGAGCTCTTGCGGCTGTTGAAGACAACGAGGGAAGCTCTGAATGAAGCTTTAATAGATACAAAGAGCTTTATTACACAAGTTCCTGCAGTCCCAGAAGTTACTGGAGGGCCTTCCTATGCATAATGCTTAAAAGCTGCAAGAAGTTTGCCATGCATATCATTCACACAAGAAGATATGCAAATCAAACATAAGCATGAAAGCTCAGTGTACTACACAGGGTATATCGGATCTTTTGAGATCAGTCATGTCCATGTTGATCCGGGCTCTGCACTCAACATCATACCATACCAGGTCATGCAAGTCCTAGGGATTCCCCTGCATCCGGATGAGCTCTACCCAGACTACGATCTTTGGCTTCAACACCAACAGCACCCGACCCTTGGGCAAGATCAAACTCAGGTGTCAAATCGAAAATCTCAAGTTAGAGGTGACTTGTTATATTATAGATGTGGACACGTTCTACAATCTATTGTTAGGACGGCCCTGGATTCATGCGAATCGCATTATCCCGTCTACCCTTCATCAGGTAATGAAATATACAGATGATGAGGGAGAAGTCAAAACCCTGATTGCAGAGAAGCAACCTTTCAGAGGCGTGGAAAATTTTCATACTGACTCACTCTTCTATCTAGACTCCTAAGAACCAGAGCAGCCGAAGGAAGCCACCGACAGTGGCAACGAAGCGGACATTAAGCCCGAGCCCAAGGAAGAGTTTATGTGGGAAATAGATCTAAATGTAATGAGCTAAAATGAGCTCAATAATAATAATGTACCGAGTGAGGGTGAGTGGTACATTAGTAAAAATTTCAATTTGGCTTACTTATCTGATATGTCATCTGAATGTGAGAAGACAGAGACTGATACAGATGTAGGTACAAAACCCTGACATACATTGTATGCTGAGGTATCACTCAATTTGCCACTCAAATCATCCTTTGCTACATTCGAAGAGATGGAAGATGTGCAGAAAGCTTTCTTCATGGTCCCATTTAAAAATAAAGGCCAAAAGCCAATCTATTTTGGTAAAGTCAGCTCTGAGTTACCCAAGCGGGAAAGTTCAGATGAAGATCTCGGAATCCCACAATTTTATTATTATGAACCCAATTATATCCATCTGATGAGAAGAATGTGTTATGACTTTGATAAACAGGAAGGTTTAAACTTTGGAAAAAGAAGATGAGCACCAATCCGATCTTTCACTCCAAAAGAAAAACCTCCTGATTATTATCATAAAACTGGAAGAGGGTTAGATTATGTTTCAACCCCTCCCCTTTCAGAAAATAAAGCCGATGATTATCTATGGTAAGACCATTCATCTGGAACATCATCATGGGAATCTGATGTGAGCATCAGAACATTCTTTAAAAACATGTCTATGAACATGACTTCGGCTAATCATTCAAATGAAGATGCAGACGAGGATTATGAAAAGTTGATTGAGTCAACCAACAACCCTTGGATCAAACACCTTAATATTTTATGGGACATGCACTTCGAATAGCCTGAGACGCCCACGGAAGATAAGGTAATTCAAGTCAACATGGGAGATGAAATCAATTCTAAGCCAATCTTCATAAGTGAGAGTTTATGTCCATCCGAGAAAGAAGACATCGTATCTCTCATCAGAGAATATATAGATGTCTTCACTTGGAATTATGAAGACATGTCTGGTCTTGATCCTAAAGTAGCAATGCATCGTCTTAATATTGATCCAGATGCAAAGCTCGTTAAGCAACAACAACGTCGGTTCCGTCCAAAGATCATGGAGGCGATTGAGTCGGAAGTCAAAGCTTATCGACTTGTAAGAAAGGAACAACACCCTGACTGGGTGGCTAACATCGTTCCCGTGTCTAAGAAAAATGGCAAGGTCCGAATTTGCATCGACTTTCGTAACCTAAACGCCGTATGTCCGAAAGATGAATTTTCACTCCCCATCACAGATGTCATGATCGACAATACTTATGGGTATGAGAAGAAATCTTTTATGAACGGGTTTTCAGGGTATAACCAGATTAAAATATACCCTAAAGACAAAAAGCATACCGCTTTCAGAACATCTACACAACGCTGGTGCAACCTATCAGCGCGCCATGAATACAATTTTCCATGAACATCTACACAAAAAGATAGAGTGTTACGTGGATGATATTGTGGTGAAGAGCCAAAACAAAGACGATCATCTTGCAGATCTGAAGACGATGTTTGACATCATGCGAGCGCATCAACTGAAGATGAATCCAACCAAATCATTCTTGGGGGTGTCCAGTGGTAAATTCCTAGGATTTATAGTCACATCTAAAGGAATTTCCCTCGACCCAGAAAAATTTTGTGCCATCCAAGAGATGCGACCTCCGAGAAACATCAAAGAGCTCAGAGGTTTGCAGGGCAGATTGGCGTACATTCGGAGATTCATATCAAATCTCTCGGGACACTGTCAGCCTTTATTCAAATTAATAAAGAAAGGAGTCTCATTTATTTGGGATGAAGAATGTCAAAAGGTGTTTGAGGAGATCAAGAGATGCATCACTCAACCACCTGTCCTTGTGGCCCCGATATTAGGGAAACCATTCTTGTTATATGTGAGAGTCATGGATCATTTTCTTAGAGCTTTGTTAGCTCAGAACAATGACCAAGGACATGAGTAGGTAATTTACTATCTTAGTAGAACCATGATTAGAGCAGAACACTAGTACAATCCAATAGAAAAAGAGTGTCTCGCCTTAGTATTCACCGTTCAGAAGATGCGACACTACTTAGTCAGACAATCAATTCATGTCATCTCCAAGGTGAATCCTTTAAGGATGCTCATGACGAAACCCTCTTCTCTAAATTGTCGTCTAGCGAAATGAGTAATACTCCTATCGTAATATTTCATACAATTCATGCCTCAAAAGGTTGTTAAAGGCCAAACTCTAGCGGATTTCCTGGCTGATCACCAGTATTTGATTCATCTAAATTATATGAAGACTTACCAGATGAAGTTGTTGAAATTTGTGTAACCCAAGGGGTCATGCAAGTATGAAAGTTGTTCTTTGATGATGCATCTAGATCAAACCCTAATGGAGGAATCACCGCTGGTGTGGGGGTGATACTTGTATCCCCAAGTGGTCATGTAATCCCAAGATGATTCTCTCTAATCGAGCCATGCACCAATAATGTAGCGGAGTATAACGCTTTGCTATTAAGGATGCAGTTGGCTGAAGAATTCAATATTTGACACTTTGAGGCTTATGGTGATTCTCAGCTCATCGTGAATAAAGTCCAAGGAGAATATGAAATACGTAATGAGGATTTAGTCCTATATCACTTCGCCATGCTAGAGCTAGCCCATAAGTTTGAAGGCTTCTTTATTGGATACATCTATGAGTCTAAAATGCATACGCGGACGCTCTAGCCTCGCTGGTAACTTCATTGGCATTGACGCCAAAGGCTAAAATAACAATATTCGTTATGGGTCGTGAATTGTATCACCCCAAGCTGCCTTTAGAAGATTCCTCAAATGAAACAACGGTGGAGATTTCCTGTGCGACTTCAATTGACCTTGAACCAAGGGACTGGCGATTTCCATATATTGACTATGTCTTATACGGGACTGCCTGATGAATTTAAGGAAGCAGACGCCATAAAATGGAAGGCCCTTTGATTCTATTATGATGTGGTTTCTCAAACCTTGTACCGAAAATCACATGATGGAGTCTTGCTTTGCTACCTTTCCAGGAAAGAAGCATCAGAGGCTCTTAAAGAAGCTCATGATGGAAAGTGCAGAGCTCACCAATCATGAGCTAAATTAGGAGATCATCTCCGAAGAATTGGTTAGTATTGGCCTAAAATGTTTGCAGACACTGTTGATTATGCTAAACGATGTCATGTATGTCAAATTCACGATGACATCATTCCTCAAGCACCAGAAAATCTACATCTAATAGCCTCATCTTGGCCATTTGAGATGTGGGAATGGACATCGTTGGACCTATCTCCCCACCGATCTTCAAAGGACATCGGTTCATATTGGCAGTAACCAATTATTTCTCTAAGTGGGCAGAAGCCACTCCTTTGAAGGAGACTTCAAGCATGATCACGTTCATCTAGCATCACGTCATTTACCTCTTTGGCATACCGAGACGAATAGTATACAATAATGGAACACACTTCTTCAGTCACAGTTTTCAAAGATTATGCGACAAGTTCAGGATCCAAAGTGTCACATCAACAGCGTACTACCCGCCAGCCAATGGTCTCATAGAAGCTTTTAACAAAACTATTGTGAAACTGTAAGGATCATGAATTTTGATACTAGTTAAAATAATTTTTTAGTATTTTAAAATATTTAATTATGATTTTTAAAAGAGTATTTATACTTTTCTGGGATTTCTATAATTTTTTATGATTTAAAGTCTAAGTTTTATATTTATTTAAATGATTTAAATGTTTATAAATTTATTTAGTGCAGTAAAAATTTCTGGAATTTATCTGTTGTGTTATCGATACTGTTACAAGTCATTTTGAATAATACATTGGATTATTTTTATTATTATGTATATTTTTGTATAATAGTTGTATTATTAATTACATATTATTCATATAATTTGTTGTATTAATTCTACTGTTGCATATTATCTATCGTATTGGCATAACTGGTATATTTTATCGCGTAGATAATTATCCTATAATTATTTGATTTTAAAAATAAGTAAATATATTATTATTATTAATTATTCTCGTTTAATTGTATAATATGTGTATATTTCGACTGTTTGATATCAACTGTTATATTACTACAACGTGTACGTTTTTAATTGTAGATAATCATTCTGTAATTAGTTTAATTTTTAAATACCCGTAATTATTTATTTAAATTATTTTTGTTTAATTATCCCTAACCCTAACCTAATATAATATATATATAATGTTTATTTTCTTTTCTCTTTTTCTTCCCCACAACCGCCGCCAGACCCCCCTACGTTTCTCTCTCCTTCAACATCATCTCCTTCCTCCTCCGCTCCTCGCGTCCGCCAACCACCAGCGCCTCCGCCTCGTCAGCCTCCAGCGCCGCCACAACCACCAGCTCCGCCCGTGCGCCCCCATCACTCCGCCGTCGATCACCTTAGCCGCCTCCTGGAGCCGCCACCCCCGCCTGCACCCCAGATCCGACCGCACCCGACAACTGCCGCTGTCCCAGCCTCCTTGTAGCCCCTGGTCGCCGCCGACGATCACCAGCCACGCCGCCCAAGACCGCTGAGCCGCCTAAGCTCCTCATCCGCTTCCAATCCTCTCCTCCCCACGATCAGCCGAGCCCCACCGCTGTAGCCAGATCCGCTCGAGCACCATCCCTCCTTCTCTGACCAGCCAAACTCCGCCGCCCCTGTCCTCGGCCGCTTCTTCCTCCTCTCAGCACTTTCAGCCTCGAGCGCCGCCTCTCCTCTCCGGTCAGTCCTAAAGAGAACTCCGCCCGACGTCGCCTCAACCCCTGCTCAGCTACCCTCCGACCAACGGTGACGCCGACCCGAGTTCGCTGCTGCTGCTCCGTCGGCGGACAGCCCCTCGCCGGAGTTTCTTCGGACGCCGCGCTCCCCGCACCAGATCCGACCGGCGCCGCTGCAGTCGATTCGTTCGACGAACCCCGAGGCAAGATCTCGCCTCTTCTTATTGTCGTTTCAATATTTTTATGTGTAGATTAGTTTATGTTATAATTAATTGCGTGGGTTATTTGGTGAATAATATTAATTTATATCATAGTTGTGTGATAAATAGTATTTTCGAAATAATGGTTATGAAGTGAAAGGAATTATTTTGATCACGGAATCAATTTAGAGAATTTATAATAATTAAAAGAATTGATTTTGAGAAAAGATTATTTTAGAATAATTATTATGAATTAAAAGAATTTATTTCGATAGTGGAATCTTTTTTGGATAATTATATTAATTAAAAGAATTTATTT
>BQKN01000437.1:0-39838 GCA_022839385.1 Asparagus kiusianus | reverse complement strand
TAGTGGAATCTTTTTTGGATAATTATATTAATTAAAAGAATTTATTTGAGAACGGATCACTTAGAAAAATTATAATAATTTAAAAGGAATTATTTTCGGCAAAAGAATTATATTTTTGCTAATTATGATGATTTAAAGGAATTTATTTGCAAAAATAATTATCTATTTTGGATTTAAGTAATTTATGATTTTGTATGAATAGTTTAGAAGGCTGGATAACAAGATATTGATGAAACCGGACTGCATGTATGTTTTTACTGTTTATGATCATATTTCACGTTTTGTATTTATTTAATGTATTTGACATGTCTGTTATGTATTATCCATGTTGTGTTTGAGAACCCTTAGTAGTTCATGACTTAGTGACCTCGTGCGTCATGAACAGACTTAGTGACATGTGTGAGTGTGTTGATTGACTTTAGGTGGTGAATCCGAGTTTCAATGAGGTTTATGGTTGACTTAGAAAATACAAGAGAGTTGGGATGGGGAAGTCCATGTTCATGTGATCGGATAAGGCTGCTGATGTATCTTCTAGGCTCGTGCCAGTGAATTCGTGTAGTCACTGGGGTTGGTTTGTTGGGCTAAAGTGAATTCGTGTAGTCACTTTAATCAGTGAATTTGTGTAGTCACCTGAGCTTTGCCTGAGTTCGGACCAGGCCGAGATCGGATTGCGTGTAGTCCTCTGACCGATTCGTGTAGCGGTATTGGATGTGCGTAGGGGATTTGTGAACAGTCAGTTATCCGATGATATGAGCGTTGACTCTGTGTGAGATGTGACCAGAGACCTGTTATAGAATGGCTAGTTGCATGACCTCGTTATTTAGATGATTATGGATTCTTGTGAGATGTAGATCAGTTGTGTTCTTTTCATACATAGATCGGTGTTAATATTTAATTATCTACAATTTGAGACATACAGTATATACATGAGAGTTTTCTTGTTTGGATTATTTCGCTCGACGTACTACGTCTCTTTTTATAGATTTTTAAGTATTAATTCCATCTAGTTGTATGACCTTGTTAGTTGGATGATTGTTCTGATCGCTAGTTGCATGATCGACTTGTTACTTGATTGATTTTGTTAGATCTCCAGTTGCATGTTCTTCTGTCATTTTGGTTAGCGTATCGTTTTTCGCATTGGATTTTCGTTCATTCTATTTTCTTTGTGGGGTCGGGTCTTGCCGTGCGCCATGCACCTGACGTACACTTGTTTTCTTTAGTGTACGTCAGACTTAGAGGAAGAATAGGTTCAGCAGGAGTCAGAAGATTCTTAACAGGAGTGCCTTGTAGACGGAGCAGAAGAAGGAGTCGAAGCCTATTCTTTGATGGTTCCACTTTACTTTTGTAGTTCATTCTTTCTCTATTGATCGATGTATTTTTGTATCTCTTTAGTATTCTTTTGTTCAGTTTTGTATAAGGGCATGTTGACCCGAATATTATGTCTCGGATGTTATCCTATTTGTGATATGTTATTTTTTATTCTGAGTTTATCTATTATATTCTTGCTGATTGTGATCGGGGACCTGTGACTTCGCATTGTATTTATTTCCAGACGCTTAGCGTATTGGATTAAGAAGAAAAAAAAGAAAAAAATGGTAGTGTATATTGTTAGACCCTAGAGGGGGGTGATTAGGATCTTATGCTAATCTAATCAGATTAAAATGCCAATTAAAACTAATTAACAAGTTATCCTAGCAAGTATGAAATACAACAAGATATGTAAGCTAGGATAAGCAATATGAACAATGAGATATATCATATATGATAAAAATATATATACAAGGATGTGTAAACTAACACAAGGGTAAGCAAACTAAACTAGATAGTGGACAATATAAACAATGAGCAATATACAAAGGCGATATAAGATATGAACATATAAAAATAAGTGCGCCAATGCAATCACAAACAAACGATATGATTACGGAGTTCGGTCTAACCACTTGACCTACGTCTCCGCTCCTCATCTCGAGGAGATCTCTACTATCACAACCGGTTTGAAAGCCGGAACTTCTACACACTCGGTTTTCTAGCTAACCGAAAACTCTACATCTCACACTCTTGCAAACTCACTCAACACCCTCACAAGTGTTGGACCTAGCCGTGACTAGCCGTGTCTCCCTCAAGTGCTCGGTTACAACCTCTCTCTAGGTTCGTCAACCGACGCCACTCCTCTTGGGACGATCCCCGACTCTCACCACACACTCCTCTCGGTGTACAAGTGTATTACAAAGTATATCTCACAATAAGTACAAATACAACAAATGATTATTCTCTAATATGGATGAGAACACAATAAAAGCTCACACTCAATGTTACAACTCTCGCCAATCCAAATATATTATGAATGTAAATACAATAAGTTCAAGTGGGTGTGTGTAGCAATGAGATTAATCAAATCTAAACTCAATATAAAACTAGCTTTAATAAGATGATAATCAAACAAATAAATATAAAGCTAGAAAAGAGTTTAGAAAACTTCTCAATAGATAACAAGAGATGGAGGGAGAATAGTTGATTGCTGAAACTCCAATAGATGATCTCCTCAAGCTCTTGTGGAATTTTCTTCACAAACAAACTCTTGAAACAAACTTAAAAACTCTTCAACAAACTTGTAAAACTCTTTTTAAAACTTTCTTAAACATTCATAAGAAACAATGAAAGTTGAGGGCTTTTTATAACCTCTTAAACCAGCCACAAACCTCCAAAAACCGAAAATATCAAAAACTAGCCGTTACTAGCCGTTATAGGCTGAAAAGACCAAAATACCCCAAAATCCAGCATTCTGGAAATTTGCATATCTGACTTTGTAAAATTAATTAAAAATAGTAAATCAACTCTAAAAATTATGAAATTTTGTGAGAAGGTTCTAGACATATATATGAACATGTTAGAGAAAGAATTTCTGAAAACTAACTTCCCAGTTGAGAGAAATAAATGTTTAAACACAGATAAACAGTTTCTAAAAAACTGCTAAATACTCGGTTTTGTAAATTCAATTAAAAATAACAAAACAACTCCAAAATTAGTAAAACTTAGGAAAATATTTGTATATATGAATATAAACATGTAAATAAAGAAATTTTTTAATTTCATTTCCTAATTTTGAAAACTCATGTATTTTGCAAGTATGTCCAAAACATGAAAATATAAACACATGAATTTTAATATTTTGGCTAAACCATATTTTAAAACTTTACAAAATAATTATATAGACTTAATAGAAGATGTATATCATTATTGTTAAGTCCATAAATGAAGAAAACAATATTTTCATAGTATTGCATATTCTATACAATATATTCTTAAACATAATAGAATATGAAACAAATTAAAATGTGAATAAATTTGTTTGTTGTTTCATATCTATGTAGCTAAACCAAAACAATAATAAATATGAAATATGTAATCTCATATTTATAAACATGAAAACTCAAAACCATGTATGTATGTATATAACTATATATATACATAGAAACCAAAACTTGTGTGTATATATATATATATAACTATAAAAATCAAATACATGTGTGTATATATGATTGAGCTTAAAGTATCAACACACATAATATAAACACCTAAACTAAGTTACCCAAGCAATCTTGATCTTCAATAAGCTTGACTTGGTATACTCTGCGGATGAAGCTTAAACTTGGATCTTCAACTTGAATTGCATAGGCTTCAACCACTATTCTGCCAACCTTCATTTGATATGGTCGTAAATGCTCGATTCCATCCATCCTCCAACTCGTTGTTTGCCTAGAATAAATACGAAAACACAAACACTAGACAAACAACATTAGAAGTAAATTGTTTGTTAAACATCATCAAAATAAGAATGCCAACATATATTTCTTCTCAATCTAATACGTCACGTGCTTGTTCATGTTCCGATTCCCGGGTATTTTGGGAAGCGGGGGCATGACAGAAACTTCTCAAGAAATTTGTATCCAAAAGTCGATGCGACTGGGATGAAAAGCTGGGCGAATGTCTATGGGTTTATCGTACAATGGTAAGAACCCCTACAAAAGTCACCCCATTCTCTTTGGTATATGACTGTGAAGCCGTATTACCATTAGAAATTTAGATCTCATCCCTTAGGGTTACCATTGCAATTGGGATGATGGATGAAGAGCAACATCGACTACGAATGATGGCTCTTTCTCAGATATGTGCCTCTTTCTCGGATAAATCCCTGTGAAGAGCCTCCTATTGATGCATGTTTGTGATCCGAATGATGACAAAAGCTTGCTCTGCTTCGGACTCCAAGTCAACACGCTTCAAGTCTTCTAGAGCCTTTAACTCTGCCTCCAGGCGAGTGACCCTCTCAATGCAGCGCTCGATCCATTGAGTGTCGCCCGAACACTTGATGTTGTTCAAGTAACTTGTAAAGAAGGGCTTAAATCCTCAAAAGTACCTCGCCTATTGCTAACGAGGTTAATTGTCTATTTTATCCCGCCCTCTAGCTTCTCAATAAGTCCTCTTAAAAACTCTGAACCTAGAGGAGCAGTTGGGGAAGGCACCAATGTGCCAGGAGCTGTAGGGCTTGGGTTAGTGGATTCATGAACAGCTGGTTCTTCAGAAACTGGGCCAAGCGATGCGAGCCCTTGTTGCAGAGAAGCTAATGGAGTGGATAATTGTTCCTCTTCATCATCTGCAATCACGAGAGGGGCAGACTTGATAGAGTCTTGCATTAGTTTTCCCCCTCGACGAGTTTTAGAAGTCGGAGTCCTGACGGGCAGTCGTCGGCGAGCCCTCTTCTCATATTGGTCTTCTTCTTCAGCAGTGAGGGATTGCTTCGCTGCTACCCTTCCTTCGCAAAGCTCAAATGCTTTTGCATTTTCTCGGACTTCTCCTGCTTTAATTGTTGCTTGCTCGTAGGATAAATACTCGTCCTTCCCCTTCAGGCTGGTCTTCTTTGAGTCTTTCCTGGACTCATACAATTCCCGGATCTCCTTCAAGCAGGAGGTATACATGTTGTATTCTAGGATCTGAGAAGCTTCGTGAAACCAGCTACAGAACTCCGGAATATTATAGCAGTTAGATGTCAGAGAGGGCAATGTAAATACTGCACAGCTATTCTCAACTGTGAAGTAATACCAAGCTCGGACCCCCTCATACAAGTTTTCGCCAAGAGCCAGCTTCGAATTGGGATTTCCAACATACAGTTGGTCATACCCAAACTGTCGAGCAAATCGAGAGGGCATATAGCGCTCAATAATGCACCTCTCACCCTGTCGAAAAATGAGATAACCGGATCTGATTGTGAGGAGCCATTGGAAAATGCCCCCGTGCAGGGATGTGAAACCCTTGGGACCTACATCCATATATGTTTTGCACTATTCTTCCATTCCATCAAAATTGGGAGAACAACAAAAGATATGATAGCTAAGCTCTTTTGATTGGAACTTTTGATAGGATTTGTCGAGCCCGGACTATGTACACATTCACCCATTGGGCCGTCTCGAACCGCTGTACAAATGGTACGAATGATCCACTATCTGGAGAAGCTGCTATCATTAATGAGGGGTAGTGCATGATAAACTAGGCCACCAAATAAGTGTACGACACTAGTATGTGAGGTTGAGGAGTCTTTAAAATTTTCTTCCCGGTGACGCCAATCTCCCTGACGTCGAGAAATTCAGAAGTTAATTCCCTCAGGCCACTCTACAAGTAGCATACCATCATAGAGAGAAGACTTACAGGCCTTCCATGGGCTAGAAGAATGGCTGGGTATACTACCTCAGCCAAGATGGACTCAATAGGCTTCGATGGGACTACGCATCGCTTCAGCCATATCATTAAAAAGCCCACAATGAGGGTTGTGTCAGATATGTGAGTCTCAGCTTGGTAATAGAAGCTCTCGAATTGGGTGGATGGTGGAAAGGTATCCTCCTGAGCTTCATTGATACAGCAAGCATCGAAAGCTTTAATGTGAGCATTGATGCTTTTAAGAGAGCTCACGACAAGTCGGGTCACAGCCACATTATTCTGATCCAAGTTCTGGAATAGATGATTTGCCCAAGAAGTCTGCATGACACCGCCCCCATGTAGCCTAGTCAGCCGAGCACAGATCTGAAAGTGGCACATCACCTCCCAAAAAGTTACATAAACTTTCGGATGTGTGCTCTCAAGATAGAGAGCTCTTCAGTTCCTGGGATGAACTCTTTATAGAGCATTTCTCCAAATGGTAGCCCTAATACTTCATACATCTCATGGAGTGCGAAGCCTAACTCTTCGACATATGTAAAGAATGTGTAGCTATCTAGATTGTATCACTCCAGCATAGCGAAAAAATTAGGATAACTTTGAACAATTCCATGTTCAGTGGACAACACAGGAACTGTGAGACCAGATTAGGCAAGCAACTCCTTGAGGTCCTCGAGAACGAAGTCCACTATACGAGTCCACCACCCCTCATCTCCAGAATACACCCAACCAGGAGATCTAAACGCTTGAGCAGAGAATTCACCCTAAGCAGCGATAAATAGGTGAATAAAAATGTTTACTGGAAGGGTCACTTCTTTAGCAGGATTTTTCTTTTCAACCCTACCAGGCCTCAGACCCATCACTTGCCCATCATTACTTATAAGATGGATAGTTTGATGTATTAAGGTCCCGAGGGGTACTTTATTCTTCTTCTTAACAAGATCAAAATCTAGGTTTCTGCGATGCGAGACGTTTTGGAAATGGGAGAGCAAATACATTCACCCTACGCTTGGCAGGAAGAGAAAACGGTTATCAACTCTCTGTAGTAGTTTGTAGTTCTCTACATGAATAGACTTGATATCCATTTCTATGTGATCTCCAAAAAGGAACGCTGACTTTACAAATTGATCATAGTTCATCGGCGTCTCAATTTCCATGTCCGTAACTATGGCCCTAAGAGTGGATGGTCTTGCTCTCAGTATTGTGGACCCTCGCTTCTAGCATAAAAGGGTGAATAATGGAGGTTCAATGATGAGACTGTAACCATCATGCCACCTATGTGCCCGAAGTAATGTTGGAGAGAAAGCAGCACATTGGGAAAGAGCACTGTAAAACAAAAAGCCAAAAGTTAGTAGCTGAGAAGCAAACGACTGGTAAAAGTCCAAAGGACTAAATCAAAATGCAAAGGCCAGCTCTGCATTTCAAATTCAAAATGCAAGGGTCAGCCCTGAGTTTCAAATCCAAAACGCAAGTGTCGGCCTTGCGTTTTCATAATAAAAAATGCAAAGGTCAGCCTTACGTTCTAAATCCAAAATGTAAGGGCCAACCCTACGTTCCAAATCCAAAAATGCAAGGGCCATCCCTACGTTCCAAACCAAAAACGCAATGGCTAACCTCATGTTCTAATTTTAAAACGCAGGAGTCAATCCTGCATTTCACAATTAACATAGGGGCTTGCTTCTGTGTTTCCATCAGAAAAAATGAGTTTTACTTGTTATTGACAACCCATAACTCATTGTCTAGGGTTTGGAACTTGTTGAAACAAGTTGTAAGGTTCAACACTTACCACGATGGAGAGGAAACTACGGCGGTGGTGGCCTCGACTGACGGTTCATCTAGAGCCATCTCGACGACCCTCCTAGGCTTGGAAACAGTCTTCTTAAACCCCATTGAGAATTTTTGTCGAAGAGTTGATGAAGATCACCGGAGATCTTGAGAAAGAAATGAGAACTCTCATTTGGGAATTGAAGAAAACGAGGAAGAGTTATGAAACTCTTGATGTGACCTATGTTGGGCTATTTATATAGCGGCCACCAGGCTATTAAATCTACACGGGATTCTAGGAAGAAATCCCACCCAAGATGTGATTTTTCGCATTTTAAGATAAGTTGGTTAGATACCAACCATAACGCAGAGTTCAGCCCTTGCATTTCAAATTCTAAAACACGGAGCTCCGCCCCACGTTTCAAAAGTACAAACGCAGAGTTCAATTTCGCATTTCATCCCACAAATACAGAGATCACCTTTACATTTCACAATTGTAAAATGTGGGGCTCACCCCCGCATTTCAAACATGACACTTACTCTCATATGAGTCCTGCGTCATGAACTCTTTCGACATAGTATTGTCAAAATCTCTGTGTTTCCCCAACAGGGGTCCAAACAAAATTAGCTTATCAATCTCATTCGATAATGTTAGGTCTCACGTTTATGAGACTACTATCTAATCTAGTTTTGATGATTAGCAAACAATTCCTAATAATGTTTGTCGAGTGTTTACATTTGATTGTTAGGTATCCCACATAAAGATCCTATGTTGGAGATTGGTTGGACTTGAGCTTAACGACGACGTGTTAGAAATTGGAGGAAATTTGGAATGAAGCATTTACGTACTCAAGACAAGACTCAATATTGCGCTTCATCCATGTTTACCAAGATCAAGTTCAAATGAAGATTTTTAAGCTTGTGTATATTGTTTCTAGTTTAGTCTTATACCTTGTGTGTTAAACTTTAAAGCTCAATTATCACACACATACACATTTTTATTTTTATAGATTTTAAGTTTATCAAATAAATATGAAACTAGTATGTATACATATTTTCGGTTTATCATTTCAAGTTTAACTGTATAAATATGAAAGTAATCGATATACTTATATACATATATATTCACTTCATATTTATTATTTTTATTTAGAAAATAATGTGTTTATGGATTAAAGACTTTTTTACACTATTTTATATATTTTCTCAAGTCTATTAATCTATTAAAAAGTGTTTCAAAACTTATTTATATTGATTTCATCAAAATCAAGTTTTGACGATTTCGTATTATTTAACAGTTTGTAAAATAAATGCGTTTTCACAAATGGGAAATAAAAATTGATAAATTATTTTTCTAATATTTTTATTATACGTTTATAAATATGTCCCAAAATTTTATCATTTTTGGAGTTGATTTGCTATGTTTAATTAGTTTTACAAACTCAAGTGTTTTAGCAGTTTTTAGAATCTGAAATATCTATTTTAAAATAGTGATTTATCACAAATGGGAAGTGATATTTCATAAATTATTTCTCTAACATATTTATCTGCATGTTTAGAAAAAAATTTCAAAATTTCACGATTTTTAGAGTTTATTTACTATTTTTAAATGATTTTATAAAGTTAGCTACACAGATTTTTAGGTTTCAAATTCTGTAAACATTGTCGGTAAACAGTGAGGTCGACCGAATATTGTTCATCAGTTAACCGAATAGTAATCCATTACAATAACGACTAGTTTTTCTATATTTTAGTTTTTGGCGTTTTTCTAGGTTTTGGGTTATTATTTTGAGCAACTATAAATACCCTTCAGCCCTCAACACTTACTAAGAACCAAGAAAGTTTTAAAACAAAGTTTAAGGGTGTTTAAGTTTGTTTTAAATGTGTTTTACAAAAGTTTATGTGAAGTGGTTTTCACAAGAGCAAGAGGAGATCATCAATTCATGTTTGGGCTTCAACCTCATCTCTCTCTCTCTCTCTCTCTCTCTCTCTCTCTCTCTCTCTCTCTCTCTCTCTCTCTCTCTCTCTCTCGTTTTCCAAAGAAGATTTCTCTAAACTCAATCTCTAGCTATATACATTTATTCATTTTTTATTCATTTTATTTAGCTATAATTTGTATTGAGTTTAGTTTTGATTTTATTGATACTCATTGTTTACACACACCCACTTGAGATTAAGTATTTTTATATATAATATAATTATTGAGTTGTGAGGTTGTAACAATTGAGAGTGAGCTTAATTGAGTTCTCATCCATTGTAGAGAACAAACCTTTGTATTTGAGCTATTGCTGTGAGATCACATTGTAATACATAAGTACACCGAGAGGAGTGTATGGTGAGAGACGTGGTCGATACCAAGAGGAGTGATGTCGGTAGTAAAGCCTAGAGAGGTTGTAAATCCGAGCACTTGAGGGAGGCGACACGTAAGAGACCAACACTTGAGGTTGTAGTGTGTGATTACATTGTGAGTGATTGTGAGAGTTTTCGGTGAGCTAGAAAACCGAGATTGTATGGACTTGTAAATGTTTTCGGTGAATGTTAAAACCGGTTGTGATAGTGGAGGTTCTCTTCTAGAGTGGGAAGCGGAGACATAGATCGGAAGGACCAAACTCCGTGATCATTTTCTTGTGTTTACATTGGTTATTTACCCATTGTCTTGTTTATATTGTTTTATGTCTATTTTACCCTTTTTAATTACATATCCTTGCATGTAATTTGTTGTATATCATAATTGCTAGGATAATAGTTAATAATTTTTAATTTGGTATTAATATCAGATTAGATTAGCATATACCCTATTCACCCCCCTTAGGGTAATTTCAATTGGTATCAGAGCTTGGTATTCTTTGATTTGTAGCTTAATCGCCTTAAGTTAAAGATCCTAGCTTTGTATTTTGCTAATCTAGTTTTGATATATATATATATATATATATATATATATATATATAGTGCACCAACTTTAGGCTATAATATTAATGTTGCTCCTTCATTCAATGATTTCCCCTATGCTCAATGATATTTTAGATTTAAAATATTTGTTAGATCTAAAAATATTAAATTGTGAGAAATTATTGATCAAGCTTATGTTGTGTCCACATTGGAGAAATCCAAGTGAAGCAAAAATGATAAAAAGATGTTAACAATGAACAAGATTGTGTTAGAATTTATGCTTAATGCTTTTGATTCATCAATTTCTAACAAGCTTGCCCATTTTAATAGTGCTTACAAATTATGAAAATTTATAGAAGCACGTCAAGGGAACTTGGAGGAGATTCGACGCGTTTTGGTGGAATCGACTTTAAACAAGGATGGAGCATCATCATCATGCATACGACCACTAGACGATAGCCCTAGTGTGGTATGCAATTTGGAATCCAAATGTGATTTATCTGTTGATGAACTCGCATGTGCATATGATAGATTAATGCATGCCTACTCTAAGTTACATAATAATTTTATTAGTTTGAAAAGCAAGCATGTTAAATTAAAAACCGATCATGAGTTATTAGTTTCTAAATTTTATTTCCAATAAAAGTATGATCCTAAAAGAAAACAATGATAAACTTAAATTGGGTCATGATTCTTTAATTGCAAATATTGCTAAAATAACTCATGAGAAAAATAATACCATATTAGAAGTAGAAAATATTAAAAATAAAGTTAGTTATTTTGCTAACACTTATATATGTTATACTTCTAATAACAATACATTTGTGGAAGTAAATGAGTTAAATCATGTTAAGGACAGCATATCTTCTTTAGATTCAACCATTAAAACATGCATTGTTAATAACAATAAGCTTATGGACTTGTATGCAAAGTCCCGTGCAAAGTTTTCTAAGAAACGCATACACTATGCATATGTATAACAAGATTTATAAGTGTTCTATTTGCGGCCGAAAATGCCATATTACTAAATTTTGTTATGATGCACAAAAATCCACTATATCTAAAAATATTGACACTTGTGCATCCCATCAAGATTCATCACATCATATACATGTACACGCACACAAAGCTCATCATAAGCATGCTCATGTATATAAATGTGATCTTTGTGGTCGCTTTGGCCATTATGCAAAATTTTGTTTTGATTTACAAAAGGTTTCATATTTGCCAAATGTTTCTAAAAGACCACGTGTGTTTGAATGTAATCTTTGTGGTAGAGTTGGTCATTTGGCAAAATATTGTTTTGATTTGCAAAAAACTTTAATTTTACAAAATGTTCCAAGAAGACCACCTTTGTTTAATAATGTTTCTCATTTACAAAATAAATTTAAAAGACCATCTATGTTTGCAAATGGTTCTCGTGCACTACCACTAGGTCATCATAAACAAATGTACTTTTTTCATTGCACGTGCTATAATCGGAAGGGTCATTTGTATAATTATTGTTTTGACCGTGTTCATGCACTAAATGTGCCCAAATTTGATCATAACCCAAGGGCTTTGAGCTTTAATGAAAGGGATCATGTCTCTAAATTTGTCGGCATCAAAAATGTTTAGGTGCCAAAACAAAATTGATTGTATTTATTTTGTATTTTTTTAATTTTTGGGTTTCATATTTTTATAACAATGTAAATTGATAAGAATTTTAAAACCACTCATATTTTCTCTTTAAAAGAAAGTATTTTCAAATATATATACATTTACATTGTTGAAAAATTTAAAATGATTTATTTGTGGATTTTTAAACAAAGCCATAGTTCATGATTCTTATATGGCTTGTAATCTTGGTTTGAACTATATAGTTTTTGGTATAATTTGGTTTGTACTTTTGAGATTATTGTAAAACACTTTTATAATGATATTTGTGTGTTTGAGCTTATGGATCATCTTTTGTACTTTATAATGTACATTTACCTTTTTTGGCTTCGCTTGCTACATTTTGGATTTTGCAATGATACCAAGAATCTCGGCTCGTCCCCTTCTGTTTGCTGTTCGCACTTGAAAATAGCCTGACATGCATGTCGCTTCTCATCCTTCGTTCCCTCACCAGAGAGGCCTCGTTCTGTAATTGCTATAAGCGAAGAAAGACTGTTGGCAGCAGGTGTCCCCCTTCAAAAGAAATGCAGGCAGGGTAGAGCTCGGCAGAGGGTTCAAGAATAGGGTAGGGTCCTAAAGATGAAGATCAAAAAACATGTGATTAGTGTTTTATGTTTGCTCATATAATTATCATGCTTACATTTCTTTGTGATGCAAATATGGTTTGAAACAAGCTCTAAGAGCTTGGTATGATTGTTTATCTAGTTTTTATTGTCAAAAATGATATTATTGATATTCGTTTGTTTTATCCAAAGCATACCACTTTTTAATCCTTTATGGATAAAACATATAAATGTTTTGACATTATTAGTTGCTTAATCACTTGTTCTTCAAAAATAATGATTTGTTGATTAAGCATGTTTTTTTGAGTATGGTTTAGATTTTAATTTATGATTTTATTTGATTGATTTGATTTTCATTTGTAATTTTATGATTGTCATGATTCTCATGGCTCTCATGATTTGTTTTTTATTTTTAAATATTTTTTCATGATTCTCATATTTTTCCACTCTTTTGATTTCATAAATCTATATATATTACTTTTATTGAGACACTATTTTTATCATTTTTGAATGTGAGTTGAGCTTAATATATTTTTATATATATCTATGTTTACTCACTCTTTGACGCCTCAATGCATATATCATCTCGAGTTCTTTATTTGTTTTATCATTTCTATTGATACATGCTATGTGGTATTTTGATAGGGGGAGCTTTTTCCCTATTTGTTTATACTCACAGAGCTTATTTGTAGGGGGAGCTTTCGCCCCATTTTGATGTTGACAAAGAGGGAGAAACAAGTATATTGTGAGTATATTTTTCTTTGGTTTTTATGCATAAAGGTTATACCTTGTATATTCATTTGATATCATGTATATTTTATATCCCTTTGTGTAGATTGTTTGTCATCATTAAAAATGGTGAGATTGTTAGGTCTCATGTTTATGAGCCTACTATCTAATTCCTAACAATATTTGTCGAGTGTTTGCATTTGATTGTTAGGTATCATACACAAAGATTTTCTGTTAGAGGTTGGTTAGACTTGAGCTTAACGATGACATCTTGGAGGTTGGAGGAAATTTGGAATGAAACATTTACACACTCAAGACAAGACTCAATATTGCGCTTCATCCATGTTTGCCAAGATCGAGCTCAAACGAAGATTTCTAAGCTTGGGTATATTGTTTCTATTTTAGGTCTTATACCGTGTGTGTTATACTTTAAAGCTTAATTATCACACACATACATGTTTTCGTTTTTATAGCTTTTAAGTTTATCAAATAAATATGAAACTAGTACGTATACATATTTTCAGTTTATCATTTTCAAGTTTAATTATATAAATATGAAAGTAATTGATATACTTATATACATATATATTCATTTCATATTTATTATTTTTATTTAGAAAATAATATGCTTATAGATTAAATACTTGTTTACATTATTTTATATCTTTTATCAAGTCTATTAATCTATTAAAAAGTGTTTCAAAACTTATTTGTATTAATTTCATCAAAATCAAGTTTTGACGATTTTGTATTATTTAACAATTTGCAAAATAAATGAGTTTTCACAAATGATAAATGAAAATTGATAAATTATTTTTCTAAAATGTTTTATTATATTTTTTAAATATTTCCAAAATTTTTATTATTTTTGGAGTTGATTTACTATGTTAAATTGATTTTACAAACTCAAGTGTCAGAATCTGTAATATCTATTTTAAAATTGTAATTTCTCACAAATGGAAAGTGATATTTCAAAAATTCTTTCTCTAAAATATTTATATACATGTTTAGAAACATTTCTCAAAATTTCATGATTTTTGGAGTTTATTTGCTATTTTTAATTGATTTTATAAAGTTAGCTATGCACATTTTCAGGTTTCAAATTCTGTAAACATTGTCGGTGAACATTGAGGTCGACCAAGCACTGTTCATCAGCTGACCAAATAGTAATCCCTTGCAATAATGGCTAGTTTTCTAGATTTTAGTTTTTGGTGTTTTTCTTAGGTTTTGGGCTATTGTTTTGAGCAACTATAAATACCCTTCAACCCTCAACACTTACCAAGAACCAAGAAAGTTTTAAAACAAAGTTTAAGGATGTTTAAGTTTGTTTTAAATGTGTTTTATAAAAGTTTATGTGAAGTGGTTTTTACAAGAGCAAGATGAGATCATCAATTTATGTTTGGGCTTCAACCTCATCTCTCTCTCTCTCTCTCTCTCTCTCTTGTTTTTTAGAGAAGATTTCTCTAAACTCAATATCTAGATATATATATTTATTCATTGTTTATTCATTTATTTAGCTAGAATTTTTATTGAGTTTAGTTTTGATTTTATTGATACTTATTGTTTACACCCACCCACTTGAACTTAAGTATTTTTACATATAGTATAATTATTAGGTTATGGGGTTGTAACAATTAAGAATGAGCTTAATTGAGTTCTTATCCATTGTAGAGAACAAACCTTTGTATTTGAACTATTATTGTGAGATCACATTGTAATACACAAGTACACCGAGAGGAGTGTATGGTGAGAGACGTGGTCGATACCAAGAGGAGTGGTGTTGGTAGTAAAACCTAGAGAGAGGTTGTAAATCCGAACACTTGAGGGAGGCGACACATGAGAGACCAACACTTGAGGTTATAGTATGTGATTACATTGTGAGTGATTGTGAGAGTTTTCGGTGAGCTAGAAAACCGATATTGTGTGGACTTGTAAATGTTTTCGGTGAACATTAAAAACCGGTTGTGATAGTGGAAGTTCTCCTCTAGAGTGGGGAGCGGAGACGTAGGTCAGAAGGACCAAACTCCGTGATCATTTTCTTGTGTTTGTATTGGTTATTTGCCTACTGTCTTGTTTATATTATTTCATGTCTGTTTCATCATTTTTAATTATATATCCTTACATGTAATTTGTTGTATATCATAATTGCTAGGATACTTGTTAATAGGCTTTAATTTGACATTAATATCGGATTAGATTAGCATATATCCTATTCACCCCCCTCCCCCCCCCTCTACGGTAATTTCAGATAAGATGATAGAATTACGAATATCATCAAGATAATCATCATCCTCATGGAGCATGATTTCAGCTTGTTTCATTCTTTATATGATAAGCTTTTCTGGTGATAAAGCTAACTTATTGACTCTTATCAGTAGAGCGATAAATCCTCATCAATTCCTATCAAGTTAATATTGTTGGCCTTCTTATTTTGATAATGTTTAACAAACAATTTACTTCTAATGTTGTTTGTCTAGTGTTTGTGTTTTCGTATTAATTCTAGGCAAACGACATGTTGGAGGATGGATGGAATCGAGCATTTACGATCATATCAAATGCAGGTTGGCGGAATAGTGGTTGAAGCCTATGCAATTTAAGTTGAAGATCCAAGTTTAAGCTTCATCCGCAGAGTGTACCAAGTCAAGCTTATTGAAGATCAAGATTGCTTGGGTAACTTAGTTTAGGTGTTTATATTATGTGTGTTGATACCTTAAGCTCAATATCACACACACACGTTTGGTTTGGTTTATCGTTGTTCTGGAGTATATACTTAACGACATTATTTTTTATCTTTTAAATCTATTGGAAAGTTTTCAAAACTTTGTTTAAACTCATTTTGTCAAGATCAAGCTTTTACAAGTCCATACTTATGTGATTTTGCAAAATAATAAGATTCCACAATTAGGTAATGTAATTTGGAAAATTCCTTTTGTAACATGGTCATTTACATGTTTATATACATTTCCCAAAGTTTTATTATTTTTGGACTTCATTTGTTATTTTTAATAATTTTCCAAAAGTCCTAAAATCAGTTTTTGGAATGTATCAGTATGCGGTCGACCGCACCTGTGTTCATTCGTCAGTGGGCAGCAGAGAGTTTGTCGGTCGACCGCCGCGGTCGACCGTGAGCTCGAGACTTCCTACGGTCGACCGCACCGGTCGACCGAAGAAGTCTCTACTCGTTTTCCCAGCTTGGGATCTGGATCGCGATCGACCGCTAATATTTTCGGTCGACCGCCGATATGACCGTTGGACTCCAACGGCTATTTCCTGAGCTGATTTTCTGGGGCTGTTTTTGTCATTTGCTTGGGGTTTTTGCTGAGATTTTGAGTGGGTATAAATACCCTATTGTTATTCTCTTTCAAGCTAACTCAAGAAATGTTTTAAATAAGTTTAAAGAGTTTTAAACAAGGGTTTAAGTTTATTTAATGTTTGTTTAGAAGCTTTTAAGCAATTGGGTGTTTGAGTTTGAGAATTCAATTCCACAAGAGCTTGAGGAGATCATCTATTGGAGTTTGTACAATCAACTATTCTCGCTCCATCTCTTGTCATCTATTGAGAAGTCTTCTAAACTCAATCGAGCTTTATATTTCATATTGTTTGATTATCATTTTATTAAGCTAGTGTTCATATTGAGTTTAGTTGATTTTATTTTCTCTTTGTTTACACATACACAACCATTGAGCTTATTGTATTTACATTCATAGTATAATTGGGTTGTGGGATTGTGTAACTTAGAGAGTAAGCTTATAATTCGTTTTTATCCATTATAGAGAACAAACACTTTATATTTGTGCTTATTGTGAGATTCACTTTGTAATACACTTGTACACCGAGAGAAGTGTGTGGCGAGAGTCGGGGATCGTCCTAAGAGGAGTGGTGTCGGTTGACGAACCTAGGAAGAGGTTGTAACCGAGCACTTGAGGGAGACACGTCTAGTTCAACACTTAGTGGGTGTAGAGTGGGATTACAATAGTGTGTTGTTGTGAAGTTTTCGGTTAGCTAGAAAACCGAGTGTGAGGTGTAAACATTATTCGGGTGAACGTAAAAAACCCGGTTGTGATAGTGGATTTCTCTCCGGGAGTGGGGAGCGGAGACGTAGGACGGAAGGTCCGAACTCCGTGATCATTTGAATGTGTTTGAGTTTGTCATTGGCGTATTTGCTTTTGCATTTATCTTATATCACCAATTGTGCATTGCTCATTTATTTCATCCACTATCTTGTTTATGTTTATTTCACCCTTGTGTTAGTTTATATATCCTTGCATATATTTTTATCATATAGGATATATCTCATTGTTCATATTGCTTATCCTAGCTCACATATCTTGTAGCACATCATACTTGCTAGGATATATTTGTTAATTAGTTTTAATTAGTATTTAAATCGGATTAGATTAGCATAAGACCCTAATCAACCCCCTCTAGGGTCTAACAATTGGTATCAGAGCTTGGTGCTCTTTGATTTAAGGTCTAATCGCCTTAAGTTAAAGATCCAAGTTATCTTTTTGTGCTAATCTTGTTTTGATTACATTTGCATCTTGCTTGCATATTTTTTTTTCAAATTATGGATATGAATGATGCATCTTGTTTAGGCTATGATTCTAGTATTGCTCCTAAATTCAATGCTTTCCCCTATGCTCAATGGTGTTTTAGATTCAAATTATTTGTTCAAACTAAAAATATCGATTTATGGGAAGTCATTGATTATGCTTATATTGTGCCCACGTTGGAGAAATCCAAGTGGAGCAAACATGATAAAGATATGTTTATTATGAACAAGCTTATGTTAGAATTTTTATTAAATGCATTTGATTCATTTATGTCTAACAAGTTTTATTCTTTTGATAGCACTTATACATTATGGAAATTCATAGAAGCGCGTCAAGGAGACTTGGAGGCGATCCGACAAGCTTTGGAGGATCCCGCTTCAATTTCTAAAGGAGCTTCATGCACACGAGCACTAGGCGATAGCCCTAGTGAGGTGTGCGAGTTCGAATCTATTAATGATTTACCTAATGATGAACTTGTTTGTGCTAGTGAAAAACTATTGCATGCCTTTAACAAATTGCAAAATGATTTTATTAATTTAAAATGCAAGCATGAAGATTTAAAATCCGATCATGAGAAGTTATCTTCCAAATTTGATATCATTTCTCAAGAAAGTATTGCTCTTCAAGAAAACAATGATATGTTAAATTTGGAAAATAAAAACTTAAAATTGGATATTTCTAACTTGACTCATGACAAAAATAATGCCATGTTAGAAGTAGAGAACATACAAAATAATACTGCTTCCTTTATAAATGACTATTTATGTTCTACTTCTAAAAATGCATATGTCCCTAAAAATAAAGATTTGAATCTTATGAATAATCGCATTTCATCTTTAGATTCAACTTTGAAAATATGCTTTGATAATCATAAGAGGCTTATGGATATGTAAGCCAAGCCTAAGAAATCATCCACTCATCATGCACACATATATAGCAAAGTTTATAAGTGTTCAATTTACGGTCGTAAAGGCCATCTAGTTAAATTTTGCTATGATGCACAAAAACATAAGAATATTAATCCTTCTTGTGCATCTCATGTAGCTTCTTCATCACATGTATACACACATGCACCCATTGTTCATCATAAGCATGCTCATGTGTTTAAATGTGATATTTGTGGTCGTTTTGGTCATTTGGCCAAATATTGTTTTAATTTGAAAAATAAATCTCATTTGCCAAATGTTTCTAGTAGACCACATGTTTATAAATGTGATGTTTGTGGTAGATATGACCACTTAGGAAAGTTTTGTTTTGATAATGTTTCACATTTGTAAAATAATTTTAAAAGACCATCCATGTTTGCAAATGTTTCTAATGTTTCCCGTGCACGAGCTAATGGTTCACAAAAACAAATGGATCTCTTTCATTGCACAAATTACAATCGGAAGGGTCATTTGAGTAAATATTACTTTGACCATGTTAGTGCACCACATATGCCTAAGAGGGTTCATAACCCTAGAGCTTTGAGCTTTAATGATAGGGGTCATGTCCCTAACCAATCCGGCACCAAGAATTCTTGGGTGCCAAAATGATTTTTAAACCAAGAATTTTAGTACTTTTACTTTTTTCTTTTCTTGGTTTTGAAAATTATGCTTTAAAATCTTTTTGGATATGAAAACAATTTTTAAATTGATCTAATTCTTTTGTTTTCATGATTATTTGTTTCATTTTTGATGAGAGGTTTGTGCTTATATAACCTCCGGATTATTGGGTGTTTATTCCCAAATCTTGTTTATCGGGTGCTAAAATGTTCATATGGGTTTATACTAGCTCAAGAGCTAGATACAGTTGCCTCTCTTGATTTTTAAAAATCAATGATGATTTGGTTTTATGTTCTTATATGATTTACTTGTGATTTATGATTTCAATTGGTTGATTTGTTTTCATTTGAAAACTTTTTACATGATTCTCGTGTTTCTCTTCTTTTGATTTTATAAATCTATTCTTATACATGGTTTTTATAATGAGACATAAATCATTATGTGTCCTCATTGTATTTTTTTTATGTGAGTGGTGTTTAGCATTTTTTATGCTTGCTCACATATTAGCCATGATCCTTTATTTCATATTCTCCATATGGTATTTTGATAGGGGGAGCAATCCCTATATCTTTCTTGTTTTATACTCACCCATGCATATTGATAGGGGGAGCTTTCACTCTCTTCATATCTTTGTCCCCTTTTTGATGTTGTCAAAGGGGAAGAAATATTATGAGTATATTCTTTCTTGTTTATATGCATGTGAATTATAATTTATATATTCATTTCCTTTCATGCGTATATCCTTTTTGTAAATTGTTTGTCATCATCAAAAAGGGGGAGATTATTGGCCTTCTTGTTTTGATGATGTTTAACAAACAATTTACTTCTAATATTGTTTATCTAGTGTTTGTATTTTCGTATTAATTCTAGGCAAACAACGTGTTGGAGGATGGATGGAATCGAGCATTTACGATCATATCAAATGGAGGTTGGCGGAATAGTGGTTGAAGCCTATGCAATTCAAGTTGAAGATCCAAGTTTAAGCTTCATCCGCAGAGTGTACCAAGTCAAGCTTATTGAAGATCAAGATTGCTTGGATAACTTAGTTTAGGTGTTTATATTATGTGTGTTGATACCTTAAGCTCAATATCACACACACGTTTGGTTTGGTTTATCGTCGTTCTGGATTATAGACTTAACGATATTTTTTTTTATCTTTTAAATCTATTGGAAAGTTTTCAAAACTTTGTTTAAACTCATTTTGTCAAGATCAAGCTTTTACAAGTCCATAATTATGTGATTTTACAAAATAATAAGATTCCACAATTGGGAAATGTAATTTGGAAAATTCCTTTTGTAACATGTTCATTTACATGTTTATATACATTTCCCAAAGTTTCATTATTTTTAGACTTTATTTGTTATTTTTAACAATTTTCCAAAAGTCCTAAAATCAGTTTTTGGAATGTATCAATATGCGGTCGACCGCACCGGTCGACCACACATGTGTTCATTCGTCAGTGGGCAGCAGAGAGTTTGTCGGTCGACCGTCGTGGTCGACCGTGAGCTCGAGACTTCCCACGATCGACCGCACCGGTTGACCGAAGAAGTCTCTGCTCGTTTTCTCAGCTTAGGATCTGGATCGCGGTCGACCGCGAATCTTTTCGGTCGACCGCCGATATGACCGTTGGACTCCAACGGCTATTTTCTGAGCTGATTTTCTGGGGCTGTTTTTGTCATTTGCTTGGGGTTTTTGCTGAGATTTTGAGTGGGTATAAATACCCTATTGTTGTTCTCTTTCAAGCTAACTCGAGAAATGTTTTAAACAAGTTTAAAGAGTTTTAAACAAGGGTTTAAGTTTGTTTAATGTTTGTTTAGAAGCTTTTAAGCAATTGGGTGTTTGAGTTTGAGAATTCAATTCCACAAGAGCTTGAGGAGATCATCTATTGGAGTTTGAGCAATCAACTATTCTCCCTCCATCTCTTGTCATCTATTGAAAAGTCTTCTAAACTCAATCTAGCTTTATATTTCATATTGTTTGATTATCATTTTATTAAGCTAGTGTTCATATTAAGTTTAATTGATTTTATTTTCTCTTTATTTACACATACACAACCATTGAGCTTATTGTATTTACATTCATAGTATAATTGGGTTGTAGGATTGTGTAACTTAGAGAGTGAGCTTATAATTCGTTCTCATCCATTATAGAGAACAAACACTTTGTATTTGTGCTTATTGTGAGATTCACTTTGTAATACACTTGTACACCGAGAGAAGTGTGTGGCGAGAGTCGGGGATCGTCCCAAGAGGAGTGGCGTCGGTTGACGAACCTAGGGAGAGGTTGTAACCGAGCACTTGAGGGAGACACGTCTAGTTCAACACTTAGTGGGTGTAGTGTGGGATTACAATAGTGTGTTGTTGTGAAGTTTTCGGTTAGCTAGAAAATCGAGTGTGAGATGTAAACGTTATTCGGGTGAACGTAGAAAACCCGATTGTGATAGTGGATTTCTCTCCGGGAGTGGGGAGCGGAGACGTAGGACGGAAGGTCCGAACTCCGTGATCATTTGAGTGTGTTTGAGTTTGTCATTGGCGCATTTGCTTTTGCATTTATCATATATCGCCAATTGTGCATTGCTCATTTATTTCATCCACTATCTTGTTTATGTTTATTTCACTATTGTGTTAGTTTATATATCCTTGTATATATTTTTATCATATAGGATATATCTCATTGTTCATATTGCTTATCCTAGCTCACATATCTTGTAGCACATCATACTTGCTAGGATATATTTGTTAATTAGTTTTAATTGGTATTTAAATCGGATTAGATTAGCATAAGACCCTAATCACCCCCCCTCTAGGGTCTAACAAATATTATACCTCTGACGATCATTATCCCCACAGAGTATGAATTTAGCTTGTTTTCTTAATATGACAAACTTCTTCTGGTGATAAAATTAACTTATCAATCCTTATCAATAGGGTGATAAGTCCTCAAATTCCTGTTAAGTTAATACTATACCTCTGACCAAATCAATCATCAATCTTCCTCAGTGAGACACTAGGTCCTTAAAAACTTGTTCAAATCACATGTGCCTAATTTTTCCCAGCTCATATCGCTCCTTAGACAAAATTCACGTATCGACTCTCTTCGATAGAGCAATAGGTCCTCAAAAAATTGTTCAAATTACAAGTATCCGATTTTGCCTAGCTCACATCACTCATCAGACAAATTTCACTTATCGACTCTCTTCAATAGAGCGATAGGTTCTCAAAAACTTATTCAAACCACAAGTGTCTGATTTTGCCCAGCCTATATCGCTCCTTAGAAAAAATCAACTTATCGACTCTCTTTAATAGAGCGATATGTCCTTAAAAACTTGTCCAAATCACAAGTACCTAATTTTTCCTAGCTTATATCTCTCCTCAGAAAAAATCCACTCATTGACTCTCTTCAATAGAGCGATGGGACCTCAAAAACTTGTTCAAACCACAAATGCCTGATTTTTCCCAACTCATATCGCTCTTTAGACAAAATCAACTTATTGACTCTCTTCAATAGAGGGATGAGTCCTTAAAATCTTGTTCAAACCACAAGTATTCAACCCTGCCAAGTTAATATTATACCTCTGACGAATTTAACTTATCAATCTTATTCAAACAGGATGATAAGTCTATAAATTGTTGTTATTATAACAGTCAGACCCTCATGAACTTGTTAGTTCCCCACTAATAGGATGACAGGTATTCATGAACATCACCAGCAGATTAAAATTTTCTAAAATTATCTTAAATGATAATAAAGAAAATTATTTAAATACTATTTTGCATGGGAATTTGTGCTAAGTTAATACTACACCTCTGGCATTTCAATCATTTTTATTGTTTCAAGATAGTGTGTGACGCATAAAAGAAATAGTAGAAAACCAAAACAGTATCAATTTTTATTCAAAATATTAAGAATTGATACAAGATAGTGTTGTTCTTATCAAAAGAACGATACAAAATTAAGTTTGCAGGCCCATCAATCAGATAGATGTGAACTGAGACTTGATATTTGAAAGCTTATCCTCGTGAGCAGCTCGCACCGTTACTTCAACTCTCCTCCAGAGTTCATCCTTGTTAGTCACCGCAGCGGCAGCTTTTTTCTTAGCCTCCTCAAGAAGCTGAACCTCTTTGTGGTAATTTACAAGAGCATATGCATTCCTGAGGCTAAGCTCGATCATAATGGCTTCCTCTCGAGCAAATTGAGCCTTCTGTCAAGCCAACTCTGCTTGCAGTTGAGCGATGGTCTTTTCGGTTTGAATGATTGTCGCTCGATTAGCCTCCAAAGTGGTCGATGAAATGGTCAACTTGTCTTGCCGCTGAGTACACTGCTTCTGCAAATGTACAACCTAGAGCTCTCTCTCAGCTAAGCCCCACTGAACTACCTCATGCCAATTTGCCTCTTCAGTTTGGATATCAGCAAAAGTTGATGCATGTGACGCCCCTGGGTTCACACAAGGTTGCAGTCCGAGGTAAAACCAGGAATGTCAAACATGCCATGCACCAAACCGTGTAATAACATGTTTCACCATCACAATTACTATCTCTCTAGTAGAGTCAACAACAGGTATAGGTACAAAAGCAAGTAAAAGATAATACAAGAGATATGTGATAAAATAATAGAGATAAAAATGATATTTCATCATCCAACATACAAAAATATAAAGTGAATCTCTGAAATAACTAGTGTGGAGATCTCAAGAAGTCTCAAATATAGAATATCTGATAAAAGGAAATAAGGCACACAGCCTTTACAACCTCTAGAACATAACTCTCAAATGTCTAAACAAAATGTCTACTGTGGAGCTCCATAAATAAAATAAAACTACAAATGAAAGATGGACGCTAATAAGTATCACCATCAATCTGCGACTCTCCGCGCACCTGGCTCGTTACCTGAAATGGGAGGGGACAACGAGCGTCAAAGCGCTAGCGAGTAACATCACAACCAACCCCAAGGGAGAGGGCTCGTTGCATATAGAAAATACAATTAATACATATACACATGAAATCATTGATCCTAACAATAAGAGGATTTTAGTATTTAGGAAATTATAACACGAGCATAGGTACGTCAAGTGAAATAATCCAAAGAAGGAAACCCTCATGTATATACCTTGTATCTCAAATTATAAATCCCTAAATACCAAACCCAAGATCTAATACAAGAACAATAATATAAAGAAGACTAACCCATCTCAGAACTCAAATACTATGTCATGTCAAAACCCACATAAGTGTCATGTCCAGCCTATGTAAGTGTAAGTGTCATACTCAATGTTTAAATAGGTGTCCAACACATGGACTAAGACTAGGTGTAGTGGATGCCCAACACATAGACTGCATGTATAAATTGTCTAACACATGGACTGAATGATGAATGTCCAACACATGGACTGAATATAATGAATGTCCAACACGTGGACTGAATATGATGAATGTCTAACACATGAACTGCACATAATAATTGCCCAACACATGGACTAAATGAAATGTGTAGAATATCGATGAGATATATGAAAAGGATGCATATACGCTAATTTCACACGTGTCTCGGTGTGCAAATCTAAACTCGTGTCCACAAGCCATCTAACATATGAAGATACATAATAAATAATAATTTCTAACGCCAAATATTTGAAGCGACTCCTCGTTCACATTAAAGCACAACAAAAGTAAACATGCACAAACTGTGCCGGCAATCAACCAAAACAGGCAGAAACCCTTCCAAGGTTTCTGTCTGCTTCGAAACAAATCTAGAAGTGATATCATTATTTTCCAAGCATAATATTACTGATATCAATATATATGAAACAACATTAAATGAAATATTAGCATGTAAATATATCGTCGAAACCCTAAACATTTATATACACATGTTTAAACGTTTTAAAAGCAAAAACTTGTGATTTAATTCATGATTAAATAAATTTTAGATCTAAAATTTGTCAAGGTTACTGTTGTAATTAATTAGAAAATTATGGTAATGTATTCTTACTTCATAAGTTATAAAGATCTATCTTTTGTACACTAAAAATACGTTTTAGGCTCAAAAAATCCGAATAAAACATGCAAAATAAAAGGGTGCAGAGTTGGGTGATATGTTACTCACCTCAGATGCTGAAAAACTCCTATCACGTGAAAGAGAACCAATCCCCTTCGCTGCACTACACAAAACCCGCTGAAAAATCCTCCAAAATCCCTCAAAATCGCCAAAGAAAAGAACTAGGGTTTGAGAGAGGGGAAAAGGGACTGCTATGGTTTGGAACACAGGAGAAAAGAGGTGTTTTTAATATTTAAATATGTGTATATATGACAGCAAACCCAAAAAACTACAGCCAAAAACCCAAAACCCGAAACTGAAAAACCCAGTCTGACTAGAAACATACTCTTTTGTATTTTAGCTGTAACTTTCGTATCTGACCTCGGAATGAGGTGATTAAAGATTTTTTGGAAAGCTGCTAAAGATATATACAACTTTAGTCTTTTAAGTTTTTCCATATTCACAATGTATAAGTATGTAAAATACAAAATCTCTCCACTGGTCATAAATTTCTAGATTTATACATCGAGCATGATTTGTGCATTTGCTCTTATATATATACATATTATATTGAATTAATCTCAAATCAATTCCTAGCATACTTAAACATCATAATATGTTATTTATAAATATATAACATATTTATTATTATTTATCACAAAATATTCAAATTTTTTGGGGTTTTACAATGCAATCTGAGCATCGATATCCACACGCCCTAAGTCTTCCAGGACTCTAAGTTTTTCCTCCAAGCGAGAGACCATCTCTGTGCAATGATGAAGCCATTTAATGTTATCCATGCACTTGATGCTGCTCAGGGTTCATCAAGATAGGCTTGAAAGTCTAGAACGTGGCTCGTCTAGCACTTATAACTTTAATTGTCAGCTCCATCGTACTCTCTAATTATCCTATGAGAACTTTGAGTACGTGGGGAACGTCTGTCGGGCTTAGAGGGGTAGCAAGAGATGGCACCAAGGCCCCTGAAGTTGTAAAACTTGAAACCAAAGTGGTTGGTGATTTTGGCGAAGCAGCCAGAGAAGGCTCTAAAATGTCTAAGTGCACAGGACTCGAAGGGAGAGCCATAAGCACTCTCATTTGAGCTGAACTTGAAGCACTCACAGCCTGTGTAAGAGAAATTGTCAAAGGAAGTGGAGGAGTCATCATTGCTGGTGCGAAAGATAATTACGCCGGAGGAGTAGTAATTGTTGGTGTAAGTGGCAGCTGTTCTGGTGGTGGAGTTATGATGGTGGCCTCCTCATTCACTAGAGTCAGCGACCCTACATACAAAAAAATTTGTTAGAATGCAAAAGAGAACTTTTGGGAAAAGTCCAAAATGAACGACGCTTACCTAGGGGAGAAATAGGGATATAGGCTGACACTTTATCAAAAGTGAACGATGGTAGGTTATCCCAATCACCGTAATCATCACCATCATTGTCATCATCGTCATCGTCATCGTTATGTGGAGAGCTCTCATAGTTTACTTGCTCTTCATCATCTGTAGTGGAAGGTTCCAGCGAGCTCACATCAGTAGTTGACTTACGAACTAGTCCTGTTGTTGGGCTGGACCTTGTATCCCCTATGGGTGGCATCAAGGCTGAAGCGGAGGGAGACTGACTCCCGCTAAGCTTTTCAGGTTCCGCCAATATAGGTTCATCTACATGAGGCCTAACCTCTTCAGTTTGAGTCATTGTAGGCTCAACTCCTCCTGGTATCGCCTCTATGATTGGAGGAGTGAAACCTGAAGATTGACCAGGATTTGTTGAAGCAGCAGGGTCCATTGTGGGGAAGGATTTTGCATCCTCAGCAAGCGATTCATCCCTACCCTCTTCCTTGTCTGGTGGATGATAGAAAGAGGCGGTACCCGACAAAGCTGGGCCAACTAAACGAAGTCCAGTTTGATTAGAGAGGCCCCTAACAGACGACTCTTGCTCCTCCTCCTCCTCCAGATGTGACGATTTGAAAGCATCTTGCATGAGTTTTGCTCCTCATGGACCTTCAGAAATAGGGGATCCAACTGATAACTTATAGCGAGTCCGCTTCTCATACTTGTTAGTCTCTTCTGCTGTAAGAGCTTGTTTCCCAGCTACCTTCTTGCTCTGAGTTGTACCATTGGAGACTCCATCTCGAGGGCTACAACTATTTCATTTTTATCTTCTGTACTAGTTTCTGGCTCAAGTGATAAGTACTCATCAATTCCCCTTAGACGAGACATCTTAGAGCCCTTTTCGAATCATACATCTTCCGAATCACCTTTAGGCAGGAAGTGTAAATTGTGTATTCGGGGATTTGCGAAGAGGCTTGGTGCCAATTAAAAAAGCCTAGGGAAGTATATGCATTGGGTGTTTTGTGTGGCAATCTGAATGTGGCCCGGTACAACCCGTAACGGAATAATACCAAGCCCTTGCTCCCTCATATACATTGCCAAGGAATGCAAGCCTAGGGTTGGGGTTTCTGATATATAAATTGTCATGAGAATCGAAATGGTTGGTAAGGCTCGATGAAGTACTTCCTCCCCTGTCGAAAGACGAGAAAACCTAGGTGTATGTTGATAAGCCACCAGAAAGCACCCTCGTTAAGAGTGGTGGTGAATGAATTGTGACCTTTTGTGTCTGATACATTTTCCCATATGAACCTCCTTCAAAGTTAGGAAAGCAGCAAGCTATATTATAGATGATATCCCTCATCAATATTTGCCAAAATTTCACTTGGTACCAGCCAATCTATTGAGCAGTTTCGAGTTGCTGGACAAGAGGAGCTGAAAAGTCACTTGATGTAGGTGTTGTCATCAAGGCAAGGCAATGCAAAACAAACGATGACACCAAATAGATGTATGGCATGGGCACTCTTGGGGTGGGAGTCTAGAGAATTTTTCTCCCGTCCGAGTCCATCTTCTTGACTAAGATGAATTCGGAGGCTAACTCTCAAAGGCCACTCTGCAGACAGCACACCATGGCCGTGAGAAGATTCAGAGGCCGCCCGTGAGCCAAGAGAATAGCTGGATACACCACTTCAGCTGCAATAGCATCCACTGGCCTGGTGGGCACCACACAGCGCTACAGTCACAGTGTAAGGAAGTCGGCAAACAGATCCATATCAAAAATTGGAGTATCTGCCTAATAGTGGAAACTTTTAAATTCAGTCAATGTGGGGGAAACATCTTTTTGGACCTTATTGGTGTAATGGGAAGTAGCAACATCGATGCGATTATTGATTTCATCAGGAGTACTAACAGCCATGCAGGTTACCTCCATATTCCTCTGATGCAAGTTCTGGAAGAGGTAGTCAGCTCAAGAACCCTGCTTGATGTCATTCCCGCGCATTCCGTTAATCTGTACACATATGTGAAAATGGCATATTAATTCCCAGTAAGTCTTATAAATTTCAGGAGTGGCCTTTCTTAAAATCCTGAGTTCCTGGGCCCCTGGGATGAATTCCTCATAAAGTAATTCCCCAAATGATAACCCTAAAATTTTGAACATCTCGTGGAGAGCATAGCCTAACTCCCCAACTTGTGTGAAAAATGTGCTGGTGTCCGGGTTGTAGAACTCCAACATCGCAAAGAGACTATTATAATTTTGTCTGATCCCATATCGGAAGGCTGATATCGGGGTTCAAAGACCAGAAACTTCAAGTGGCCCTCTCAACTCCTCTATGACGAAGTCAATCATACGGGTCCACCATCCTGCTTTGGTAGAGTGCACCCACCTTAGAGCTCTAAAGTCCTTTGCGGGAAATTTGTCCCTCACTGATATAAATTTCTGAACGAATGTATTCACCAGCTTAGCAATTTCGCCAACTGGATGTTCTTTCTTTACTGAACTAGGCCTCAAAGCCACTATTTGTCGATTGAAACCAGCTGGATGAACACTATGATGGGTAAGGTGTCCAATAGCAACTCCGTCTTGCTCCCAGAAAAGATCCCAATACATGGATTTTGGGACAGAAGTACATTGGTAATAAGAGATCAGGAACATAAAGAGGAAGTGACCATTGATGTTTCGCAGCCACTTGTAGTTTCTGTCATACATTCGTGCAACATCCATGTTGACAGAATCTCCAAATGTGAAGGGTACATTTATATCCGCGCCCCCTTCATGACCAAAGTGGTGATGGAATGAAAGAGGTTCGTTGGAGTAGTGCACTGCACATAAAGAGATAATTAATAGTCAATGTTTGAAATGGCCCAAGAGCCATAAAGTCTAAAAGACTTGAATAAAAACGCAAGGGTCAACCCTGTGTCCCAAATTCAAAACGCAAGGGTCAACCCTACATCCTAAATTCAAAACGCAAGGCTTAGCCCTTTGTTTCAAATTCAAAACACAAGGCTCAGCCCTGTATTTCAAATTCAAAATGCAAGGGTCAGCCTTGCATTCCAAGTTCAAAACGCAAGGGTCAGCCTTGTGTTCCAAGTTCAAAACCCAAGGGCCAGCCTTGCGTTCCAAATCCAAAACACAAGGGCCAACCCTGTGTTCCAAATCCAAAATGCAAAGGCCAGCCCTACATTCCAAATCCAAAATACAAGGGCTAGCTCTGCGTTCTAAATCTAAAACGTAAGGGCTAGCCCTGTGTTCCAAATGCAAAAACACAAGGGCTAGCCTTGCGTTTACAGTTCAGAACTTGTCGAAGCAAGTTTAATGGTACGAGCTTACCACTGTTGGGCGGAGCTAGCAGTAGTGAAGTCGCCTGAGCAGCAATGTCGTCGGTGGCTGAGGCCACCGATGCGCTCAAAGTCGACGCAATAGCTTTCTTGGGTTTTACAGTAGTCTTCTTGGGAGCCATGTGGATGATGGGCTATTGGGAAAGATGAATAGTGCTCACCGGAGGTTAAACAAAAAGTTTTTGTTGAAGAAGCTTGCATAGAAAATAGAAGAGTCGAAAGGACTCTTGAACCATGACAGTCTATTTATAGACATCTGGAGCTATTAAATCAGCACAGGATTTGAGGCCAAAATCCCGCCCAAAACGCGATTTTCACGTTCACGCTGAGTCAGTTAGACTCCTTAAACATAGGGTTTACCTCTATGTGTTAAAATTTAAACGCCAGGCTCACCTCTGCATTTCAAGACTTAAATGCGCGGATCACCTTCGCGTTTCAAAATTCTAAGTTTTGCAGCTAGTGTTTCTATGATGACTTCGCAGTCCTTGGCTCTCTCTTACCCAACGCTTACGCTGTGCATTACATGTTCATCAATGCCTACAAGAATGTTCCTGCTGTGGTTATTGACACGAAATACACATTCCCACAAACTGGGAGAGTAAAAGAGTATCTCAAGGATCCAAGCAAGTTTACTGCTACTCCTACTATCAGGGAAGAGGAGAAAGATGAGCCCGCTAATAAGCCTGGCGATGATGACTTGGACTTTAGCTTGTTTGACTAAGTTCTTTGTCATCAAGTCCTAAAAAGTAACCTTGTTTGGTTTAGGGTGCTTCAGTTATATAAAAACTTATTTGGTTTTCTTAGATTCATGTGTTACCTATGAGAGGCTAGGCTTCAATACTAAAAGAAAAAAAACTAGCAATGGCCATCACGGTGACGAAAGCCAAGAAGAAACTGACCTACGACGAGAAGCTATGCAGCCTCTTGGATGAGTACAGACAAGCTCTAATCGTTAATGCTGATAAGGAAGAGATGTCGTAGGGATTCAGTGATCCTCACGAGGAAGAACACCCCCTTTAGGTATCACATCAAGTCTCATGCTGAGAGCACATGCAACAAGAACTACCTTAACTTCCTGCAATCGCCCGTCAGAAATGTTGAGTTGATCTTTACCAAGGAAGATCTAAAGGAAGTTAGCGAGAAAGTCGCTAAATATAAGGTTAGAGCACCTGCTAGTATTGGGCTTGTGGCTCTCACAGATGTCTCATCTCTCATATTCTAAATACGAGACTCATCTCCGCGTTTCAAAGAAACAAGGCCCATTTCTACACTTTAAAAACAGGGCCACGATAAGCGCCTTCATACTGATCTTGTGTGAATAGTGTCTGCAATCAAGTCCACAACGCCTTCAAAGTGGATGTAATGAATGATCACCCAACCAATCCAAAATCAAAATTAGGATCCAAAGTATTTCAAAAATTCGTCCTAGTCAACCGCGAGCTTTTGAAAACTTTGGAGGGGATTCTATAGGCTATCTAAAAATTACTGCAGATGGTTGATTCTAACCAAGTACTGATAATGGAAGTTACAATTCAATGACTTCCAGAAGACTATAATTTAGAGACTTTCATGACAATCAATGAAGGTTACAATTCAAAGACCTTCATAACAACCGATAGAAGTTCTGATTCAATAGTCTTCACAATCATCAACAGGAGTTACAACTAACGACTCTCACATTCCAAGGAGCCGAGATGAAGATCATGATCTTTGCAACTCTCTAACTAGAGAGACTATAAATCAACAGTCTCTTAAACCCAAAACACAAAGCTCATCTATACATTCTAGACTCAAAATGCAGAGTTCATCTCTGTGTTCCATACTAAAAATGCATGGCTTATCTCTGCATTCTAGACTCAAAATGCAGGGCTCATCTCTGGGTTCTAGACTCAAAATGCAGGGCTCATCTTTGCGTTCCAGACTCAAAACGCATTGCTCACCACTGTGTTTTTCAGCCTCAAATGCATGGCTTACCACTGTATTTTTTAGCCTCAAGTGCAGAATCCAACTCTCCGTCCCAGGTCCCGAACGCATAGTTCGTGCACATAACTCAAGTTTTGCATTTGGCTCATTCAAACATGAGCTGAACGGTTCCAAAACAATTTCTCATGATCCGAGGGGATCATAATCCACTAAAGAGTGATTTTAGGGGTTAGTTACACCCCTAAACCCCTTATAAATAGAAGAAAACTCAACTGAGTTCGGATCTTTTTAGGGGATCTTTGAGCATTTGTGGATCTAGAGATCAGCAACAGAAAGTTGGAGCATCTTCCGGAGCTGTTCTTGGAGCTTTTCTTCATTCTTGGCTTGTAAACTGAATTTTGGTTGGATTAAATCAATTCTTTATAAAGTTTTAAACATGTTCTGAGTTCCTTAACTCGTTTAGAGTTCTAAACTCGTACCGAGTTCTCAAACTCAATTAAAGTTCTTAAACTCAAGAGAGTTTTTAAACTTGCCTTGCAAGTTCTTCCCATTAGGAAGAATCAACCAAGCTCCACGAGGCGAAGCGTTCAGGTCGTCAATGGGATACAAGAATTAAGCTCCCATCGACACCAAGAAGAACCCAATTTTAAACAAAGGGAAATATCTTCGTCGATCTTTCTCTCTTTTGTAAATCAGGAAACTGGTAAGAGAAATTATAATTTCTTCTTCTAAGTCAGTTAGAAAGTGATTATTATGAGAGATTATATTTATTCTTTTTCTAAGTCAGATAGGGAGATTAATACAGAATTTTATTCTAATTTCTTCTTTAATTTTCCCACAAATAACTGCTCGATGCAGTTCTTATATGACGAAGCTCATCCAATGGGTGAGTTTTGTCTGATAGATGAGGTTCATTAATTTGATGAGTCTCGTCCATTGAACAAAGTTGGCTTGTCTGACAAGGGTTGTCTTGATGGACGAGGTTCGTCAGACAAATGAAGTTCGCCTGTCTAATGAGTTTTGTGCCACTCTTTGGGCAAAGCTCATTTTTCAGTCGAGGTTCAACCTATCCGACTTGTTTGGACTAACTCCATTTGTCCCTTTACAGTTCTGCATCCTTCTGCTCTAATTCCTCCCCATGGTGACATCAGATCGGACAACACTCAAACACCAACGGATCATCCTCATTATACCTCGCTCGAAAGTCTCCTCGTATTTCAAGACTAAAATCGGGAAGAGCTTCACCTTCTTTCTGAACCTTCAAGCACTATATTTAGGCTTTTGATCACATTTGCTCCTTTAGAAATAGCTGATTGAAGCTATATTTTGAAACATGTTCTTCTGTTCAGAGATCCTACAGAAGACCTCGATGTGTTGGATATTAGAGAATATTGATGGCTCAAGACCGTGAACGTGAAACATTTCTTCACACCTCCTATGGAGCATGACTTTTCCATTACTGCTCTCAAAGCAGCTTTAGTTCCTAGGAAGATGAACTAGGGATTGACTCTGACATAGGATGGGGTCACATGTGGATATTTCTCTAGAAGTGGTGCTAGGGTAGATAGTAGCGGTCGCTACATCACCGATTTACATCCGAGGCTAGTTCAGAGGGAGTTACCTGTTGGTGAGATAGCAGTGGATGCAAATACCTTCGACCGTGCTTTCTTCAAGGCGGAAGGACAATTTCCCACCAAATATTTTAGAACTCCCGGTTGGTCCCATTAGAGAACTACTTAGTGGTGGCCTCAGATAACTAAATTCATCTTGAGGGAGAACCACGATGACTTGCAAAGGTTTGGTCTTTTTACGCCCATCAGGGCAACACAGCTTAGGTTGAAGTATAACGCCCATCAATTTTTTAGTGTGTTGGAATTATATAACCCTAACACATGCACATTCTTTACTCCTGATGAAGAATTGGGAATCTCACTTCATGAAATGATGGAAGTTTCAGGATTACCATTTGGGGGATATCCCTACGAGGAATAGATTCCAGGACATAGAGAGTTGGTGGATTTGGAAAAGGACCACCCTCAAATTATTGAAACTTTTTGGGAGATAACGTGGCATTACCAAATCTGTCTGAACATGGAGGGGTGTGCTGATAAGAAGGGCAACAAATCTATCAGTCATAGCATCTAAGCACATTATCTTTTCAAGAACCTGGATCGGAAGAAAGATCTAGTGGTGCCGATAAACCCCTACGACCCAACTGAGTCTGCACGGCGTATCTTTGCTCATCCCCTATTACCTATGTAACGCCTTCGGATGAATGCAGTATGTTGTGGGTATGGAGTTCAAAAGCTTCTTCCACCAAGCTGAAGAACCAATTTCTTCTAAGACAGTGCTGGCGGGATATCTCATGTTGTGGCTAACACATGTTGCCGTCCCTGCTGGCAGTTTCGAAACCCTGCCAATGGAAGTAGTATTCTCGGCCATTCGTTTGGTGTACAACCATCCATATGCTCTTTCTTAGCCATGATTGCTCGTATTCACGGGGGATTATGGTGGTTGTGTTTCCACTTTTGTCGAGGTACTGAGAATCCTCGAGTAGAGCTCCCTTATGCCTATCTCATGGCATGGTTCATAATACATTGCTCCACTCTTATGAGTGCGCCTTCCGCTCACCAGGAAGGTCAGATCACTCCCTTTATTCAACGGTTGGAAAATTCCGATTGGAGAAAGCATTACATGGTCAAGGCTATATTACATTGTCGCTTGGCTATTTTAGGTAGCTGATGAACATACGTCTTGGATACTTAATGTGCCGCATTGGCCCGGTATGTCAAATAGAGCCTTATGTACCTTGTCGCTTTGCTCATCAATTTGGTTACGACTAGTTGTACGTTGGCAATCCCAACACTTAGTTGCAATCTGATGGTTGCAGCCTAGTCGACGGAGCAAGGGATTGGTTTTGGACGATTGCTGGAGGTACATGAGCTCTCTTTTCACTTCCTCAACAAAATCCCCAACCCCGAACAACACTTACTTAAGTGGCATTGTTCCGCAAATATGGCAATTCCAAAGTTCAATGTTAACTCTTCAGGATTACGTCTCATTCGACGTCATTTTAGATCTGAGGATACCTCGAAGGGGAGTCGCATGTCGGGACTCAAGGAATTTCAACATGCAGAGGAGAATATAGGTGAGGATGAGTCCCAGCCTTCAAGTCCCCATGAAACCTAGGAGTATATAAACACGATGCTGGATGAAATTAGACTTCAAGGATCTCCTCATATTGACAAGTATGGGAGTCATATGCATGCCGCTACCGAAGAGGGCAAAAATATTAGAACCGAAGCTGCCTTTGGTGAATCTGGGGAGTTCGCTCATGTTGATGAACCACTAGAGCATTATTAGCATGATGTTGTTAATGATATACCCCTGTTTATTAGTACCACTTCAGAAGGCTCTTCTTTGCAACCAACTAAGGTTGTGCATGCCTCAAGCTCTGTAGAAAAATCACCTGCTTGATTTGAGTCTCAAGATCCTACACCTCTAGAAGCATCGATTTTGGCTCCCCAACTATCAACTTTAGCTACACTCGAGCCATTTTCAACTATAGAGTTTACTGATATGCCAGCCTTAGCTATTTTGAGCTTTGGATTGTTACCCTTTTGATGCCTAACCTTTGACATTTTTCTGCAGAACCAACTGAAGAAATTGGAGCTTCAAGGCAAGTGGGGGAAAAGTTCAAAGAGCCAGGCCGAGTAAATAAGTCTAAACGTCTCACAAAGAGATGACGACGAGAAGCTCCAATAACCATCATTCCTCCAATTGAATAGGTTGGAGCTGAAATGGAGTCGAAGTCTGAGGATGACGTTCCTTTATCTCGACTCTGTGTTAGATCACGCCCCGGACCAAACGTGAATGCTGAGGATTCTCTCGTTGATCCCGGTAAGATAATTTCACATTTTTCGTCCTTTTAGATTTCCATTGCATTGATGGAGTTGAACGTTCCTTTTAGTTGCTCCTGTTGAAGCTGCGGTTCCTACTAGTGTGAGTGCTGAGGTTGAAACTGTTCTCAAAATACCTGCTAAAACTGAGGTTGTTCTGAGTACGACTATTGAAACTGGAGCAGCCATGGATGTGGCTATTGTTTCTAACATAGATTTGAAGCTGAGGTTGCTCTGGATATAGTTACCGAAACTAAGGCTGAAGAAGCTACAAACGTTATGCCAACCAGCTCTATCGCCTTAATGGAAATTCCAGCCCCAGTGTCAACCGTAGTCGTTGCTTCTCCTTCCGCCATCATTGTTGTTCCTACAACCGTTACAGCAACCAATGTGTTCACTCCGTCGTCAATTTCTGCGGAAATGACGGCTTCATCTGCTGGCCAATCAGAAGTGGTGCCCTCCAACACTACACCCTCTTCCTATTTCGATTTGGCAAAAGACTTTGGAGTGTCAATGGTTTGAAAGAATTTCCTCACCATTTTAAAGGAATCCCCTACTCAAGTATTGGATCATGGTGGGGACTTTGCTGGGATTAAGGTGGTGCTGGAAGCTCTTCTGCATCTGATGTAGAATCTGACTAGCAGTATAACTATGCTACCATATTGGGTGCATTTGGAAAAGGTTTAAGGCCTTTTTAGAAAGTGGCAGGATCACCACAGTCAATCTCTCTTCCTTCTAGCTAAAGAACGAGCTATGCAGTACTTAAGGCAAAGGGATAATTCTCTGTTTGAGCTTGAACGCCAAGTGCTTGAGAAGAAGCAGAGGGTCAAAGAGCTTGAGGGGGTTAGCGAAAAGTTATACAGTGAGGACAAAAAGGTCGTTGATGCTAAACGTAGTCAACAGCTCTTGGTTGAATCTTTTAAAGCCATGCTTGCTGACATCCAAGTTAAGCTGACAAAAGCAGAGAATGAGTTGAAGAGCACAATGGAAGTGCGACAAACGTTGGTAGCCAAGCAAGCGGAACATCAAACCTCGATTCAGGCGAAGCTCAATGATTTGGCGTAAACAATGTGAAGGTATTTTCTGATGATGAGTTGCGTAAGCAAGCCAGAGCAAAAGTTGAATTGGAGCACCAAGAGTCTTTGAACAAACTTGCTGAGGAAATTTGCAAAATTGCTGAATTTCCTTAACTCTTGTAGCCTGGTTCTTGTAGTGGTTTCCCCTTAATAAAATTATGGTTTTATCCACTAGCTCCTTCTCTATGTGTATTTTAACTCTTTTGATGAAGTTCGTATGTCGAACTAAGCTCATATGATGGTACGAGTCTCAACTCATCAAACTCAAACCACTTTTGTAGCTGACATGATGAGCATCATCACTTGGAGACAAAGTTTACCCATTTTAATGAGTTTCATCACTCTCATGATTTGGGGACTCATTTTGAGCAAGTCCCAACATCTTGAAGTGAGTTTCAGCAATTCGACGAACTTTGTTAGTTCGAAGTTTTGAGACGAGGCTCAATATTCAATTAAGTCTTGAGGCTCAAGCTTATCTCAACTGAGTCTCATTACTCAAGCTTGGTTAAGTCTGCAAAATTCATCTATCTGGCACTGTTGATTCACATGGATCCGTCGTTTCATTTCATCAACATTAAGTACTTAGTACTTAATGCGTCTCTCGGTCCAAACACCCTTTGACCATCTGGCACTTGGAGATCTGTGCAGCAGATTGCAACCACTGAGCTGGCTCCTCTACCTATATATAGGCCACTACTTCATAAGAATACTTATCATCTTCTTCTTTGAGCTCTGAGTCGGAATGGTTCAGAAGAGATTCCGCCTTCCAATCTTTTCTTTCTTTTTCTCTTCAAAGCTTCATGCTTTTCTAATTTCATCGACTGCCGTTAGTGAGGTAAGAGGCACGGGAATCAAGGATTCTTTGGTCGACATTGTTGCTTCAACTCTCATTTTAGGTACAATCTTGATCCGATTGGATTCTCGATCTTGTGAGCGTAGAGTTTGTGCTTAGAACATTTGAACCTTCAATGATTGGATGGTTGCTCCGACACTTGGAGCCTTCCTTCTTTGGGAAGACGAACAGTCACTCCTTTAACTGTTCAATGCAGTTCTTATGTGATGGAGCTTGTCTGATGGGTGAGACTAGTTTAATAGACAAAGTTTGTCGCTCTCGACGAATTTTGCTTGTCGAATGAGGCTTGCATGTTTGATAAGATTTGTCTGTTTGACAAAACTTGTTTGATTAACAAGACTTGTTCATTTGATGAGCTTTATTTATCGGATGGGGCTCGTCTGTTTGACACGGCTCATTGACTTGATAGAGTTCACCCATTCGATGAAGTTCATTTGTCGGATGAAACTCGTTTGTTAGACGAGGTTTGTTGGTTCGACGAGGTTCATTTAACTTGATGAAGTTCACATATTTGATAAAGTTCGTCTGCTGGATGAAACTCGTCTGTTAGATGAGGCTCATTGGTTCAACGAGGTTCATCTGACGAGGTTTGTCTGACTGACTAATCTCACACCGTTGCCTTGACTATACTTGTTCTGAGCTGACTTCACCATTTTGCTCCTTGTAGTCATTCATCCGCATGTTCTTGAGAATTTTCTAATCCTTCAGAACCAAAGTCAAGTGGTGCTTTAACAACTTACTGTGCTTCGAATGCAACCCTGAGGAAACATTCCAAGTCTAATCATGTTTACTCCTTCAAAATGCTAAGCATCCCTAAGCATGTAATTCTTCATCATGGGCCTCGAAATATGCGGCAGCTTCACAAACCCACTAAAATGCTCATCCAACTTCCCTCGCAAGCAACTTCAACTATCTTAAAGATACCCTCTCACTCTGTAACTCATCCATGGGTAGTTGAAAGTTGGTAATGGTGAAGATTTTTTGCCAAGAAATGGGAGATGGAATTTTAATAACAAGAGCTGAAGTGTTGCTGGAGGTGAGGCCTGATATCACTGTGAGAAGCTCTATGATGTTTTACAACAATAAATTGCATAAGAAGGCGTCAGAAGAGACTGAAGTGGAGCGTCAAAGCTCACTGAATGAACTTGTGGACGAACTTCACAATGTTATTCGATCCAACTGAATTCAATCTATGTAATTCGATTTTTTGTTGTTGTAACTTCAACCATCATATTAATAAAATTATAGTTTTATCCATTGATTACTTTCTTCTTTTGTGCACTTAATAATCACAACTTATGATTTTTAGCAAACTTTCAGCTATCAATGGACTTGATATATCTTCACCAACTGTCGTTTGAGTTGGACTAGCTATACTTTTATCCTTAGCGGCTTAGCATGGTAAGTTGTCGAGGAGTTTTTTTTTAGGCTTAATGCTAAGATTTCTCCTCTATCCTTAGCCATTTTTAAGGCATCGGATTAAGAATGTGATTACAAAAACTAAAGTGTAATTAAGTTAGATTATAAATGTTGGGAATTTAAAAGTGAGGTTCATCACATGGTAGGCCCACCATCAGGGAACAATATCACTTTCAAGAGTGACGATATGAAAATAATCACATCGTTCAGTGACATTGAAGTATAACGACTGTGATTGGAATAGTGGCATATCATATGGTAGGCCACTATAAGGGAACACCGTCATTTTCAAGAATGAAGATATAGAAATGATCACGCTATTTAGTGTCATGGAAGTATGACGACTGTGATTGGAATAGCAACGCATCACATGGTAGGCCACTATAAGAGAACAACATCATTTTTAGGAATGACGAAGTGGAAATAATCACGCCATTCATTGACATGGGAGTATGACGACTATGTGTCACGCCCCGCTTCCCAAAATACCCGGAAATCGAAGCGTGAACAAGCCCGCGATGTATTAGACTGAGGAGAGATAAGTGCTAGACCTCTTCTTCTCAATCT
>BQKN01000436.1:353121-382159 GCA_022839385.1 Asparagus kiusianus | reverse complement strand
TAAGTCGGAAGTGTTGCGATCGGAGCAATTTTGAGGACTTATCGTTCCATTGATGAGAATCGATAAGTTGGAAGTGTTGCGATCAGAGCAACTTTGAGGACTTATCGTTCTATTGATGAGAATCGATAAGTCGGAAGTGTTGCGATCGGAGCAATTTTGAGGACTTATCGTTCTATTGATGAGAATCGATAAGTTGGAAGTGTTGCGATCGGAACAACTTTGAGGACTTATCGTTCTATTGATGAGAATTGATAAGTTGATTTTTGTCAGAGGTGTAATTTTAACGTGACGTCTGTGGGGATAAAATCCTTTTGTGTCTTGCTGGGGAAAGTCACTAAGTGTTGTTATCATCGGAGTGATGACTTATGATACTTAGGATTTGAACAAGATTTTAGGTAGTTTCATTACCCCACTGGAAGGAGTTGATAAACTGGTTATTTATTGCCCTGTTGGAGAGAGCTAATAAATTGACAATAATCTGAGTGATTTTGAGGACTTATCGTTCTGTTGATGAGAATCGATAAGTGAGTTCTAACAGAGGAGTTATGATCATATTGATAGTGATAATAACTAGATTCAATCTCTGTTAGGATAATGACCATCTGATGAGTTGAGGAGATACAGAGTTTTAAACGCACTCTGTTGAAAAGAACCCATGAACTTAGAGGCTAAGTGTCGAAGATGGACTCTTCATTTGGAAGAGTTATAACGGTAAGGTGACCTTCGCGTTTGAAGTATGAAACACTGGTCTGAACCCAGCGTTTGAACGCGGGTGTGAACCTCGCGTTGAGGTTAAAGTCTTAACTGACTTTAAAAGATTTACTTTTTTTTAAACGGTTGGGATTCTTTTTAAAGTCCCTAACCATCTCAACAACTTAACAGTTGTTATAAATAGACCTGAGTGGTCACATCAAGAGTCATTCGACTCTTTCTACTTTCGGCTATTTCCAAGAACGAGAAATCTCGTTTGACTTCGGTGAGATCTCCGACGAACTTCGTCTTTTTCGTTCGAAAACGCCTTCTCCGATCCACTGTGCTGATGGCGCCACGGAGGATGGGCTCAAGCTCCAAGAAAGTCACCGGAACGACTTCCGAAACACCGTCGATTGAGGACGCTGGCGGTGTTCTTGTTCCTGTGGGGATTTCGTCGTCATCTCCACCGCCACAAGGACTTCCCTGTCGTGGTAAGTGCAGACTAAAAGAACTTGCTTTGGCAAGTTTTCTGAAAACCCTAGATGGGTTCTTGATAACGAGGAAGATGACTCGTTTTGATCAGATGAAAACACGGGGTTGGGATACCCTTTGGGTCCGACCCTCGCGTTTCAATTCCTCAACACGGGGTTCGTCCCTCGCGTTTGAGACTTTCTGACGCGATGCTCGACCCTCGCGTTGGTGATTTCTAACGCGATACTCGACCCTCGCGTTGGTGATTTCTGACGCGATACTCGACCCTCGGGTTGGTGATTTTGACCTAAGACTTAAACCCTTTGTGTTTTGGGGTTCTATCTTTATGTCGATGGCTCGCTTATAGCTGCTAACATCTGCTTTTTGGATTGTGCAGTGCTTTTTCCAAACGTGCCGCTTTCACAAGAGCCTCATTTTGGGTATCTTGGCGGACCTGATGTGAATGAAACTTTCAGTCTTCAAAACACAGTTCCGCTTTGTACTTTCGCTGACTCGGAGAGAACAGACATGATCATATCTCCTCGATGTTCCACTCTTAGAGTCTTGATCACCGACTTAGACGTGGAGACCCCTGCGGGCCATGCTCAGTTTCCCAAACCGGCATTCATGTTCGGAGATCGAATATCCATCGATGATCACCTCGTACATGCAGAAGACTCGAAGCTATTGCGGAAAGTTGATAATCGCTACTTCTTCCTTCCAAACATGAAGAGGATGTATCCCCTCTCCTACTTCTTGAATGCAAGCCGTCGTCGGAGTCTGACTTTTGAGATAGTCAAAGAGAAGGAAAATGTGTCGTTCGGATCTGGTCGACGGGCTCGTACACAAATCGGAGGGCAGCTCAAGGGATTGAGACCTGGTTTATTTGAGAAGAAGGAACTGGTTCAGGAGATGCCACGCCCAGCGAATATTTTCATTCGCCAGTTCCTTGCGACTCAGGGTGAATTTTCTACCCAAGCGTTCAGATCCCCTGGGTGGGTTTGTTCTGGAGAAGGAGGTTGGTGGACCCGCATGATTGTCTTCGTTCTTGAGGAGCTTAAGGAGTCACTCACTCAATCGGGTCTCACAATTCCCGTGTTAGCTACTCGACGGGGAGTTGTGCAGAGCTTCCATAATTTCTTCGCTATGTTAGAGAAATATAACTCGGACAGTTGCACATTTTTCACACCTGCAGGAGAGTTAGGTTTTGCTCTTCATGAGATGCAAGCGGTGTCGGGATTGCCACTTGGGAAAACACCCTACGAAGAGTTCATCCCTACTACCGAAGAGCTTTCTCAGTTGAGGTTGGCGCACCCAGAAATTTATGCTACTTTCTGGGAGTTGATGTGCCACTGCCACATATGTGCTCAAATCTGTGGGACGCGTGGGGGAGGCATCATGCATACCACGTGGGCGGAATACCTCTTTCAGAATTTAAACCGGAAAGATGTAGCCGTGTCTCGTGTTGCAGCCATCTCTCCCAAAGAAGCCAAAGCTCGGATTAAGGCTTCTAATGCCATCTACAAAACAGAGCATGTAGAGGAGGATTTTGAGGCTGGTGTTGAGTTTGAAAGTTTCCACCACCAGGCTACAATTCCTATTTCTGACACGACTCTACTTGCAGGCTTCTTTATGGTTTGGTTGAAACGGTGTGTAGTGCCGTCGAGACCAATAGAAGCGATCCTGACTGAGGTTGTATATCCAGCTGTTTTATTGGCACATGGGAGACCCGTGAGCCTCCTCACTGCCATGGTCGGCTGCATTCAAAACGGCTTAAGGATGTTAACCTCTGATCTGCTCGGCGCCTCGATGGTTAAGGTTGCCAGGAAGAAAGCCGGGAAGAACCCCCAGCCACGCATACCAGTGCCGTATATGTACTTGGTGTCCTGGTTCGTGCTGCATTACCCCTTCTTGATGACGGGAGTATCGGAGAGCGCTGATGCTTACATCCCCTTCATACAGAGATTAGAGTCGGCCACGTGGACATATTCTTACATAGTCAGGGCTCGACAACTCCTATCTCGGGAAGATAGTTATCGGATTTTCTGTTGTGCTCCTGATTTTGACGGAGCTGACGTGAAGGATGCCCGCTTCCTGGAGTTGCTCTTTGAGGGCTCGTCTTCTTTGGAAGAAGGCACATTCAACTGGCTTCTTATGATCAGGTTGGGCTACCTGGTCTTCCGCTTGTGGGAGAAGTGCTTTATTGAACCTTACGTGCCTTCTCGGTTCGCTAGGCAATTCGGATATGACCAGCTTTATGTTGGCAATCCTAACCCGGCATTGGCTCATGTTGGGAATTTATATGAAAGAGCTCGTGCATGGTACTTCTTTTCCGCCAGGGGAACCCATGCATAATTCACTCTACCCAATTCACCGCCTGGCTGCTCTACTGTTGCCGATTTCCGCAGCTGGTATGAAGAAGTTTCCCAAGTCACGGGGTATGATATTTACACCTCCTGCATAAGTGAGATTCGGGAATTGTATCGTTCGAGGAGTCGTTCTTCCAGCACTCATTTGCTGGGGGTAGAAGAATATCTATCCTGCGAACAAGAAGCATCTGGGGCTGTCGAAGCTCCTAGGAATTTATCCGCCATCGAGCCTCCCAAGGAAGAAACTCCTATGGAGATCGAAGAGGAAACACCGATTGCTGACTCTCCCGAAGAAAAGCCAATTCCAGAATCGCCTGCTCTTGAACCTCGTCTTCTGAGATCGGGTAAGAAGGCACTTTCTACTGCTGAACAAGTTGAGTATGACAGGAGAGTGCGTAAACGACTGCCTGTCGTAGCCAAAAATTCAAAGAAGACCAAGTTGATGGGAGACGCGATACGATCAGCCCATGCTGCATCTCCTGAAAACAGAGAGGATATTACGCTTCCCACCGCTCCTCTAAGTCTTGAAGCAACAATCGGTGAGCAGGAAGAGGATATCTTAGGCTCCACGTCAGAGATGATCAAAAAATTCTTATCTGAAGCCCCGCACACCTCTACTCGCACTGATTATGCGAACTGCTTCGTTTATCCGACCGCTCCACCCCCAAGTTCTGAGACACTGAGGGAGCTCATCGAACAATTGGAACGTTGGATGCAAATGACCATTGACGTTGTCAGTCTCGGGGACGTAAGTTACAAGGTTTTTGAACCTCATTTGCTGGAATGCTTGGCTAAGATCAAGCATCAGGGCGATAAAATATGGACCGAGAACTGTCGTGAGAGCCTCATCATCTTGGAATATGAGCTAGAATTCCTCTCCATGCTGCAACGTGACGACATAGGCCAAGAAGTGGATCGGGCTCTTTCTGAGGCTAAGGCTTCGAAGGCACAACAGCAAGAGGTTCTTCAGAAGAGTTTATCCGAAACGGAACCTCGTCTTGCTCACCTGCGTGATGAACATGCCCAAGTACAGAGGGACATGGGCAACCTCGCTGTGGGTTTCCGGGATACTGCAGCAGAACTTGCTCGAGCTAGTGTTGAAGTCCCTTAGATAAACGCTCAGCTAGCTGATGGTGTGGAGATTCTAAAAGGATTCGCTGGTTATTGCGATGGACTCTTCAAATGCTATTGCGACGAGATTGTTGCTGCCGATAAACTTCGGCGAGAACTTGCAGAAGCAACGCCTAGTGAAGAGGAACTCAAGAGCAAGATAACTGAAGACATCAGAAAGGCTCGCGAGGAAAATATATCAGCGCTAAAATCTAAACTCAAGTCTTTCAGATTGATGAGCCCCGATGTTTAGGGTTTGCGCTATTTTTGGTGGAGAGATAAATTTGTATCATTTTCCTTTCAATTGCTTTCACTTTTGTATTCAGATTAACAATATTGAATGGAAATGATATCATTTTGGTTTTCATTATCTCTTTTGTTGAAATATGATTCAAGATAATGAAAAACGTAGTGTCAACTCAATATGAAAACAAAATTCTCTTTATTATCATTTATAAAACAATTCTAGAAAATTTCAATCGTCAGAGGTGTAGTGTTAACTTGACGAGATACAAAATAAAGTTACACTATAAATAGGCAACCCCCAGCCTAATCTAGCTGGGGATTAGGGGGCAACATGATTCACAGGAAATATCTCTTTAGGAATTTCCCATTGATTGGCATCATGAGCCTGTCTCCTTGTTGATTGATGAGGCGATATGCTCCGTTCGAATAAACTGAGTCTATTACGAAGGGCCCTTCCCATTTAGGATTGAACTTCCCTTTGGTTTTGTGTGTCATCACCATGGGTCGTCTGTTGGCCAAGACCAAATCGCCTTTCTTAAAAGTTTGTTCCTTAACCTTTTTATTGTAGGCTTTGGAAATCCGAGCTTGATAGAGTTCGATCTGCTGCTTAGCTTGAAGTCGTTTGTCGTCTAGGGCTTCAAGTTCTTGCAGGCACCGTTGATGCTTTTCTTCTTCTGTTAGCCCCGTCATGATAGCGACTCTCAGAGAAGGAATCTGAATTTCTAGTGGTAATACGGCTTCACAGCCATATACCAGCGAGAACGGTGTAGCTCTCGTAGGGGTCCTCACCGTTGTGCGGTAAGCCCACAAACATTCGCCGAGTCTTTCATCCCAATCACGTCGACTCTTGGAAACGAATTTCTTGAGAAGTTTCACAATGGTTTTGTTGAAGGCTTCTGCAAGACCATTCGCCGGCGGGTAATATGCCGTAGATGCAACGCTCTGGATCCTGAATTTGTCACGAAACCTCTGGAACCCAAAACTGACGAATTGCGTCCCATTGTCATGAACTATCCGCCTCAGGACTCCAAAACGGTAGACAACATGGTGTTTGACGAATTTAATTACGTTGGAAGTTTTGACTTCTTTCAACGGGATTGCCTCCGCCCATTTGGAGAAATAATCGGTCATAGCCAGGATGAACCGATGTCCTTTAGAAGTTGGAGGAGAAATTGGACCTATAATATCCATGCCCCATTCTTCAAATGGCCATGACGCAGATGTGGGATGTAAGTTCCCAGGTGCTTGGTGGATGAAATCCCCATGAATTTGGCACGCATGACAACTTTTAGCGTAGTCAACCGCGTCTGAGAACATCTTTAGCCAGTAATAGCCGATTCGTCGGAGGCGATCCCCTAATTTAGCTCCGGGCTGATGAGCTCCGCACATCCCGTCGTGAGCTTCCTTGAGGGCCTCTTTTGCTTCCTTTTGAGAAAGACATCGGAGCAAAATGCCGTCATGGGATTTACGATACAGAGTCTGAGTGACTGCATCGTAATAGAATCGGAGGGCCTTTCGTTTGATGCCGGCCGCTTCCTTAGGATCGTCAGGTAAGATTCCGTATAGGACATAGTCAATATATGGAAATCGCCAATCTCTAGACTCGAATTCTATGGAGGTCGTATAGACTTCCTCCGTCATTGTCTTGTCTGAGCTTTCCTCCTTAGGAATCTTGGAGGAGTATAGTTCACGTCCTGAGACTGGGATTGTCGTTTCGGTTCCTGGTGGTAATGCCAGCGAAGTTGCCAATGAAGCCAAAGCATCTGCGTAAGCGTTCTGGGCTCTTGGAATGTACTCGATAAAGAATCCCTCGAACTGCTTAACTTGCTTCAGCACTGCGAAGTAGTATGGGATTAAGTCATCATGACGTACTTCGTATTCCCCTCGAACTTGATTTACAATGAGTTGAGAATCACCATAGGCCTCCAGGTGACGAATGTTGAGTTCTTCGGCAAGTCGCATCCCTAGTAATAACGCGTTATACTCAGCTACATTGTTGGTACACGGTTCGATTAAGGAAAATCCTCTTGGGATTACGTGACCGTTAGGCGATACGAGCACCACTCCTACTCCCGCAGTAATCGCTCCGTGAGGGTTTGCTCTAGACGCGCCGTCGAAGAATAGTTTCCACACTTGTGTCGATTCTTGAGCAACACAAGCTTCGGCGACTTCGTCGGGCAATTCTTCATACAACTTAGATGTCCCTGGCACCGGGTGGTCGGCCAAGAAATCTGCCAATGCTTGACCCTTTACCGCCTTTTGGGGCATAAATTGCATGTCGTATTGTGACAATAGGATAGCCCACTTTGCTAGTCGACAATTCAGAGATGATGGTTTCGACATCAGAACTCTCAAGGGATTCACCTTAGAGATGACCTGAATGGTTTGTCCAACTAGGTAATGTCGCATCTTTTGAATTGCGAACACCAAGGCGAGACATTCCTTTTCGACTGGATTGTACCGATGTTCGGCTCCCATCATAGTCCTGCTCAGGTAATAGATGGCTTGCTCTTGACCTTGCTCGTTGTTCTGAGCTAACAAAGCTCCAAGAGAATGGTCCATGGCCCTCACATATAATAGGAATGGTTTTCCTGATATCAGGGCTACGAGAACTGGCGGTTGAATGAGATATCTCTTAATCTCCTCGAATGCTCTTTGACACTCAGTATCCCAAACAAAGGATATTCCTTTCTTCATGAGCTTTGAGAAAGGTTGGCAGCGCCTAGAGAGATTTGATATAAATCTTCGAATGTAGGCTAGTCTACCTTGCAAACCTCGGAGTTCTTTGAGGTTCTTCGGCGGTGGCATATCTTGGATGGCGCGCACCTTCTCTGGATCCAGAGAAATTCCCTTGGATGTGACAATAAATCCTAGGAATTTTCCACTTGATACTCCGAGAAATGATTTTGTTGGGTTCATCTTCAGCTGATGTGTCCGCATGATATCGAACATTGTCTTCAGATCTGCAAGATGATCACTCTTACATTGGCTTTTCACCGCTATGTCATCAACATAGCATTCTATCTTTTTACACAGATGTTCGTGGAAGATAGTGTTCATTGCACGTTGATAGGTTGCGCCTGCATTTTTTAGGCCGAAGGGCATCACTGTGTAGCAATACACCCCCAGCGGTGTTCTGAATGCAGTATGCTTCTCGTCGTCCGGGTGCATCTTGATCTGATTGTACCCGGAGAATCCATCCATAAAAGACATTCTTTCATATCCGTAAGTGTTATCGATCATAACATCCGTGATAGGAAGCGGGAATTCGTCCTTCGGACAAGCTGCATTAAGGTCGTGAAAATCAATACATATCCGGACCTTACCGTTTTTCTTGGGAACTGGAACAATGTTAGCCACCCAGTCCGGGTGTTGTTCCTCCCTGACAAAACCTGAGTCTATAAGCTTTTTCACTTCAGACTCAATTGACTCCATGATCTCTGGATGAAACCTGCGTTGTTGTTGTTTAACGGGTTTTGCATCCGGATCGATGTTGAGACGGTGCATAGCCACTTTTGGGTCGAGACCGGGCATATCTTCATAATTCCAAGCAAAGACGTCTATATATTCTCGGACGAGAGATATAATATCTTCTTTTTCGGATGATGACAGGTCTTCAGCTGTAAAGATAGGTTTGGGGTCAGACTCGTCTCCCATATTGACCTGGATCACCTTATCTTCAGTGGGTGGTTCGCGTTGTTCGAAGCGCATATCCCACAAGATGTTAAGACGCTTGATCCAAGGATCGTCAGTTGATTCGACTAACTCTTCATCACCCCCTGCATCTTCATCGGGGTGACTAGTTGAAGCCATGTTTACAGTCAGACCTTTAAAGAAAGGTCCGACACTGACATCAGATTCATATGCAGATGTTCCGGATGAGTGGTTCTGACGCAGATAATTACTTATTTCATTTTCCGAGACGGCGGGAGGTGTAACAAATCCTAAACCCCTTCTAGTCTTTTGGTAGTAATCTGGGGGTTTCCCTTCGGGGGTTAGGGACATTCGGATTGGTGTTCGCCTTCCCTTCCCGAAGTTTAGACCTTGCTTTTCGTTAAAGTCATACCCCATTTGTTTCATTAGTCGAAGGGAGTTAGGTTCGTGATAATGGAATTGAGGAACTCCATCGTCTTCCTCCGAGCTTCCTCGTTTGAGTTGTATCGGTTTGACTTTTCCGAAACAGATCGGCTTCCGCCCTTTTCTTTTGGATGGGACTTTAAAGAAAGCCTTCTGTGCGTCCTCTATTTCTTCGTCTGAAACAAAAGACGACTTGATCGGCAATGTGAGTGATGCCTCTGTGCACAGTACGTGCCATGGGTTGGTACCTGCACTAGAATTATTCTCTATTTGTTTATTGTTAAGAGAGACATCAGACAAGTACGCTAAAATGAAATCTTCATTAATGCACCACTCGCCCCCATTCGGTACATCATTATTACTCTCACCCTGACCCATTACATCAAAGTTTAACTCCCAAGGACAGTCTTCGTCAGGATCTGGCTCGATGTCAGCTTCGTTACCGCTGTCTACATCTTCTTTCTCCTGGGACTCCAGATAGAAGACGGAATCGGTGTGGAAGTTTTCTACTCCTCGGAAGGGGTATTTTTCTGCGATTAAGGTTCGCACTTCGCGTTTGTCATTGGTGTACTTCATAACCTAGTGCAGGGTGGATGGGACAATGCGGTTTGCATGTATCCATGGTCGTCCTAGCAAAAGATTGTAAGACGTGTCCGCATCTATGATGTAGCATGCTACCTCAGACTTGAGATCTCCGATCTGGCACCTGAGCTTGATCTTTCCCAGGGGTCGGGTACTGTTCGCATTGAACCCGAAGATAGTAGTCTGGGTAGTGTGCAGTCGGTGCATAGGAATCCCTAATACCTGCATGACCCTGTAGGGCATGATGCTGAGCGCTGAGCCCGGGTCAACTTGAACACGACTGATTTCCGAAGATCCAATATACCCTGTGTAGTACAGTGGTCGGTCATGTTCGTGGTTGACCTGCATGTCTTCTTGTGTGAATGATATGCATGGTAGACTACTTGCCGCTTGCAGGCATTGCAGACATGTTTGATCATCAGAAGCCTCGGGAATCGGAGTGACTTGTGTAATAAAGCTCTCCGTATTCTTTAAAGCTTCGATCAGAGCTTCCTTGGTAGTTTTAGATAACTTCAAGAGCTCGTATAAAGTGATTCTGGCCGGTATGTTGGCCAATTGTGCCATGACGTTGAATTGAAAGGGAGCACTTGACTCCCCGAGTTCCTGGTGAAAATTTTTATTGAACCGGAGCTCTTTTTGTTTGCCTTTGTCGACCGGCTTCTTCGGCACAAAACCCCCAGCGTCTTGGGGCTGTTCTTCCACCTCTTGAGCATTCTGGCCGTAGTCCCTCAAGTAGGCTTTTCCTGACCGAGTGCCAGGGTTGTCACCTGGATATGCTGCCAGGACAATCCTCTCCTCTTCTGAATCAGTAAGAGGTTTGAGGTGGTCATCGTTTTCGGTAACGGAGGGGCTAATCATGTTGGAAGATTTAGCCTTGCCTCCCTTCTTTATGGACGAGGTGCTCATCCACTGTTGATCTCCAAGCAAGTCAGGGTGGACCCACATGATTTCCCCTTTTGGGGTGGTGAGGGGTACCAACCCCCTGTCCTTCTGACTATGCAAGTCAGCATTCTTTAGGTGCATTTCTCCCTTGCGGATGGGTACAACACCGTTCGCGGTTACCACCGGGGGAAAGTCACCAAATTAGACCGCTATCATATTAGTGGATACGGTCTTCTGCTCTGGCTTCAAGGTGAGCACATTAGCGTTTACCAAATTCTGCAGGATGTCTTTAAAGACATAGCACTTTTTAGTAGGGTGCCCCAGAAATCTGTGATAACGACAATAGTTGGGGTCATCCACTTTCCCTGCTTCATCTGGTTTCCTGATTTCAGGCAACTGGAGCTTGTTGTTCTTTCGAAGCAATTGGAATAAGGTATCCACATGCTCTTCTTTGAATGAATATTGTTTGGGCGCTCTTTGCTGATTTGGCGTTTTGCCTTGCTTGTTTGGCGGCGGAACTCGCGTGTAGTCGGCTGCCAAAGTCTCCTTTCCCTTAGACCGCTGGGCATTTTGCTGATTGCGTTGCTGTTGCGGTTTGGGTTGTGGCACTTCTTCAGCTTTGACACGCGCCACTATCTCCTCTGCTTGTTCTCCTTACGAAACTAGTTGTCTCCAGGAGTGACACTCTGCTACTCCCATCTGAGCGAGGAGTTGGGTCTGCAGGTTGTGCCTGCAAGTTTCAACCAGAGTTGATTGAGTCATACCTGAGGGGCATCGCAATGCCATGCTGCGGAATCTTTCTACATAGGTCTTGATTGACTCTCCTTTCCTTTGCTTAGTGGCAAGAAGAGTTGGGACTGAGACCTCTGTATCGTCCTCAAAGAATCTGGCCAAGAATAGCCTTTCCAGATCTACCCATTTTTGGATAGATCCAGCAGGCAGCTTCATGAACCATTCGAAAGCGACACCCTTAAGGGTACCGATGAATAACCTGGTCAGGATAGCATCATTCGCTACTACGTCTCCAGTTTGGGATTTGAAGTAGTAGATGTGTTGATTCGGCGACCCTGTGCCATCGAAAGGTTGTAAGGTAGGGGCCTTAAATTTTGGTGGGTAGGGAGCTGTATCCCACTCAGCCGGGTAAGGCCGTACTACTCCCTCTTCGCGAAGCTCGCTTCTGTTAGCGATTGCGTTGAGGCGAGCCTCCAGTTCATCCACCTTGGTGGATTGAGGGTGCAGTTCTTTTTCTATCTCCCTCTCACCTTCGGAAGAAGATCCCAGATTGTGAGTCTCACGATCTGAATATTCGTGCACTCTTTGTTTTCCCTTCGAAGTTGTTCTCCGGGAAGATTCGGGTTTGTGGCCTTTTTCAGCAAGAAGCTGGGCCAACATCTCCTTTAGTTGGAGAAGTGTCTCCTGTTGCGCCTGGAGCATGACATGGTGCTCGTTCACCTTTTTGGCTATATCCTCGGGGCTTTCCGTCATGTAGGCAGAAACTCCTTGTGCTCCGACAGAGCTTGAAGATTGAGACTCGGCTATTGCCGAGTGTTCATCACTTATTGTAATGCCTTTGGCTAACTTTTGATAGTTAACCGGGCGAATAGCTCCTGTCCGAGTCCGAGTATTCCGATATACTCCTTCGAGTTGGTCACAAATTTCCCTAACAGTTGGGGAGTGACTTCTTTGCGACTCGTCGGAATCGGAATGCGAAGCTTTCCCTCGGCCGATCATGTTGATAGTGACCTGAGGGTACTCAGATTTCTTTTTGTGTCGGTGTTGTCGTTTGGCAGGCCTAACGACATTTGTTAACCTGTCGAACACAGATTGCCGAGGTGTAGATGTGCAGCAATGGCACTCCGAAAGAACCGCCGAAATAAGCCTCTCACATTGGCATGAATGAGCTGCTTGCATTGTTGGTTTTCCCTTTGACAGCAATTCCCGCAGGTCAGGAACTTGGGAGGAACTTTTCCCCAGGCTTGGAAGTGGAGATGGAACCCCCTGCCCTTGGGTAGTTGAGACTGGTTCTTGTCGAACGTGGATTTTGAAACCACGCTGATCTTTCTGAACCTGGCGGACCTCTTGAAGATCGCGTTCTCGAAGAACAGCACCAGAGTGGCGTTCTTGAAGATTAACGCGAGGGTCGCGTTGGGATTTGTAAACGTTAGGCCGAGGCCTACGTTTAAATGATGAAACAGACCCGCGAGGGTCCTGTTTTGTTTGAATGCGCCCCTGGGGGTCGCGTTTAGTTGGTGAAACAGACCTGCGAAGGTCATGTTTTGTTTGAACGCGCCCCTGGGGGTTGCATTTAATTGGTGAAACAGACCCGCGAGGGTCGTGTTTTGATTGAACGCTTCCCTGAGGGTCGCGTTTGACATCTTCCTTCTGAGGGCTGCGTTTTGAGGAGACAACGCGCCACTCAGGGTCGCGTTTTAGCTGAATTAGCCGAGGCTCATAGTTGGGCTCATTGCCACGAAGCGAGTGTTCTGTTTTGGGAACGCTAAGTTCGGCTAAAGTTTCAGGAACGCGATCTTCGCGTTGAGCCAACATTCGGCTCTCATGTAAGTGTGCTCGTCGTATGGATCTTCTCCGTCGGTGAGCGGCGTTCTTCTTAGCTTGTTTCAAAGCCTTAGCAGCAGCGTCGTTGACGCATATGGAACTCGTTTCTTCCAGAGGCCGTTTGTGGCCCGAAGCATGCCTTGCTGATGCGGATGTGGGATCTTCCGCCAACAGAGCCAGTTTGAGTTCCTGGCCGAAGGAGAGGGCTTTCTTCGGCACTTCAACAACAGAATCGATCTCCTTAGAGATCTTGCGGACACCATGCCTAGCCTTAGGGCTAAGCGATCCAGAGGACAAGGCCACCTCGTATTTCGCTTGATCAAACTCTACGACGAGAGTTTCTACAGTCGTTCCCATGAGGTGGACGTCGGACTGCACTACCACTTCTTCATCGGAGAAGCTTGTCCCCAACGGAGTCGCCATCTTTTGTTTGTTGGAAAATTGCAATGAAGAGAAGAAAAGAAATTTGATTTTGATTCCTTTAATCTCGGTTACAATTTGATTACAAAAGAGAGGAGAACGAACTTGGTTCTCCCCTTTGTTTAAAATCTGGGTTCTTCTTGGTAGCGATGGAGTGCCTCCTTCGATTGCTTGCGTCGAACTCGCTCTCCGTTGACGATCCGACCGTCTCTTATCTCGTGGGAACGATGAACTTCTATAGAAAGTTTTATACGTAACTCTTTAATGAGTTTAAGAACTCTGAACGAGTTTAAAACTCTGTAGATAGAGTTGTTAGAACCAAAAATTCGGTTAATGATCAAGCTGTATTCTGTTGTTGAAGAATCTTCTCAGATTTGATCTTCTGAGATCGATTCGAAAATCCTATCTCTAAGGATTTTGCTGCGGTTGCTGAATCACCGAACCAGGGTGGTTGAGATCCTCCAGAGTTTCCTTCAGCTGCTAACTCCTGATTCCACTCTTCAACCTCTCACGAGCCAGCCTGCCCCCCCTTTTTTAACTCAGTCGACTTTGTTGAGTTTTATAGGGGGATAAGGGGTTGTAACTGACCCCTATATCCGCTCCTACGTGGGCGAAAATCCCTCAGAACGTGGGATAAATGGTTCTGGAACCGTTCAACTTGTGTTTGATCAAGTCAAACACCCACTCTGGCGTTCAGAACCCAACTTCGTGTCTTAGAATTGTGACGCGAGGGTCGGTGTTAGCTGAACATTGATGAACGCGAGGGTTGCTCGCGTTTTGATTTGTTCCTTGCTTGAAAACGCGGGGGTCGGTATGAGTTGAACCCTTATGAACGCGAGGGTCGCTCACGTTGAGTTGTGTCTTGGAAACGCGGGGGTCGCCTGCACTTCCATATTTGTGACGCGAGGATGACTTCCGCGTTTTAGAAGGAGTTTGTTGACTTGTAACTTCTTCTGTAAGGTGTTGCAAAGACCGTTGTTCTGTAATCCTCGCTTTAGCTGTGGTGGAGTGTGAAAGTCATCAAATTGTAACCTTCACTGTAGATTGTGAAGACTGCTGAATAGAGTTTCCATCAGTTGTCGGAAGTGTCGTCGAATTGTAACTCTTCTCGATCTATGTGAAAAGGCCTCCATTTGCAGTTTCTTCGTTTATCGGCCCGAAAACTATTTGATTATAGCTTCCGTTGTAGGAGCTTAGACGGGAATCAACATCCATAGTGTCTTTTAGACGAATATTTGCCCACAGCTCTCTACCAAGCAACTCACCAACCAAGTCCGACCTTTTATTTCTGAAATCATCCCACTGCTCATCAGCATCTCTATTAATCATGATGTTGTCGCAACCATCAAGATCAATCATCTCAGAAATGAGGTCGTGTTTGCGGTGATCGTGAAAGTCGTTTGATTGTGACTTCCTGTTATCGGGGCTTGTTTTAATCAGCTATCCATTGTGATTTTTAGACAGCCTACACTCACTCTTCAGTTCGACAGGGTTTCGTCGAGGCTCAAGAATTTTGGATCTGTACAAATGAAGGCCCTTGAAGGCCCTAGAGCTGTATTTATAGATTTTAGAAGCTCGATTTTCGGATAAGAATGACTGATTCCCTCTTATCTTTAGTTGTAACCACTTAACCACATTCCTAGATAGCTTCAAATCAGTTGGAAAGGCTTTGGATCATGATATAACAGAATCTGGGTAGTTAACAGTGAAAAAACCGTAAAATAGCATTTTCGGGGCCTGAGACAGTATGTGTCTCGGCCATCAAGACATACCGAAGCTCGAGAATTCCAGATCTCTGTAAATGAAGGCCCTAAGGATGTATTTATAGGCTTCAGAAGCTCTATTTTCGGATAAAAATGGTCGATTCCCTCTTATCTTCAGTTATAATCACTTAACCACATTTCAAGATAGCTTTAAATCAGTTGGAGAGACTTTGGATCAGAATAAATCGAAATCTGGATAGTTAACAATGAAAAAATAGCAAAAATAGCATTTTCGGGGCCTGAGACACTTTTTGTGTCTCGGCCAATCAAGACATAACCTAAATTCTTTGGATGTGGTAAGCTTAACCTTCAGTCGATGTAAAAGGACCTATAATAGGTTTCAGTTCTTCACTTCTTCAATTCTTAGTGTATTCAGTATTTTGTCGAATAGCTAAAAAATTTTTGGCGTTGTGTTTATCGTCTGACCATTTGTCAAAGTCTCGAACAGTCCTAGATGAATTCAAGAGAGGGAAAGCTCTTTAAATACCCATTGAGAGGTTCCTTGTAAATCAAGTTATACGAAAGCTCTTTAAATACCCATTAAAGAGAGAAGTAGAGAGAACTAAGAGAAAAATCTAGGATTTTTGAGAGATTTTGTTAATAAGATTGGGAGATGATTTCTTTTGGATCCATTAAGATCATAAGAATACATATCTTGTAATCTCTAGAATAAAAATAAGACTCTATTCTCTCTCTATGGACATAGGTGAAAGCACCTTTAATGCCACTAGGAAAGAACCCTAGAGGGGGGTGAATAGGGTTTATGCTAATCTTATCCGATTTAATTCTAATTAAAATTAATTAACAAATATCCTAGCAAGAATGATATGTAATAAGAGATATATGCAAGGATATGAAACCAAGGGCAATACGAACATAAACGAGATAGTGGGAATATAAACAATGAGCAATAGACAAAGGCGATATAAGATATGAACACAAAAATAAGTGCATCAATGCAATCATAAACAAACGATATGATCACGGAGTTTGGTCCCCACGACCTACATCTACGCTCCTTATCTTGAGGAGATCTCCACTATCACACCAAGTTTTCTACGTTTACCCAAAAAATATTTACACCTCATAATGTCGGTTTTCAACGCTCAACAATCAGCGTTCACAATCACTCACAATGTAAATACACTAACTACCACCTCAAGTGTTGGTCTCTAGCCCGTATCTCCCTCAAGTATTAGGAATTACAACCTCTCTCTAGGTATTACCACCTACCCTATTCCTCTTAGGACGACCCTGTCTCTTACCACACACTCCTCTTGGTGTACTAGTGTAATACAAAGTGAATCTCATAATTAATCTCACAACAAATGATTTGTTCTCTAAACAAGATGAGAACTCAATTAAGCATAACTAAATGTTACAATCTCTCACAATCCCAATTATACTATGAATGCAAATACAATAAGCTCAAGTGGGTGTTTGTAACAAAGAGATTTAATAAAAACAATTAAACTCAATATTGAAATCTAGCTTATGAAAATTAAGATCAAAACATATAAATTACTAGAATTGAGTTTAAGGAAAACTTTTCTATAGATCAAGAGAGAGAGGGAGAAGAGTTAAATGCTCAAACACCAATGAATGATCTTCCTCAAGCTCTTGTGAAATTATCTTCACATAACAAACTCTCAAATGCTTAAAAGCTTTTTAAACAAACTTAATTCAAAACTCAAACCCTTGTTAAAATACTCTTAAACTTGTTTTAAAACATTCTCTTTAGTTCATCAAACTAAGGATGGGGGGGTATTTATAGGAACCCCAAAGCCAAGAGAAAACAAGACAAAAAGACCAAAAATCCAAATCTATAAAAGGATAAAAAAAACTAGCTGTTACAGCATCAGTCAACTGACGGCTTTCATCAGTTGACTGATGAGCTGACCGTTAGAGGCATTTTCCAGCTCATCAGTCAACTGACAACCTTTATCAGTCGACCGATAGACCATCAGTCGACCGATAGACCATCAGTCAACCGGTCAGTCGACCAAAACAAAACAGAAACTTTTGACAACTACAGGCACTTTCATTAGTCGGCTGATCGGTCGATTGATTGCATCAGTCGACTGATCAGTCGACTGATAACAAGTATACAGCCTGTTTAAAGCAAAAAGCTGATTTTTAAACTGCTTTTAAAGATAGCAAACAAATTCTAAAAAATGTAAAACTTTAAAAAATGATTGTAGACATGATAATACACATGTTACAAAAACTTGTTTTCAAAAATCACCTCCCAAATATGAAAACTCTTCATTTTTCAAATATGTTCAAAAATATGAAAACTAAACATACATGTTTTTGACATTTGACTTAACAAACTTTTGAAACTTTGTGAAATATTTTTATAGACTTGATAAACTATATATAAAGTGATGTTGAAGTCTATAAACTAATAAAACTATATTTTATCAAAAACACCTATATTTTGATAAAATCAACAAATACGTGTGCGTGTGAATAATATGAGCTTAAAGCATTAACACACAAGTATAAACCTATACTATAAACATTATAAACTATATACCCAAGCTTGATGAAGGTCTTCAATGAGATCGACTTGGTAAACATGCGGATGAAGCTTGAACTTGGATCTTCAACTTGAATTGTATTGCTTCACTCCATAATTTCGCCAACCTCCATTGGATATGATCATGAATGATTGATTCCATTCATCCTCCAATATGTTGTTTGCCTAGAATAAATATAAAATACTAACACTAGACAAATAACATTAGTTGTAAATTGTTTGTTAATCATCATCAAAACAAAAGGACCCAACAATAGAAAATTGTAGAGCCACGTAAATTTTGTGTCTTTGTCTATTGATCTAATTTTTCTATAATATATTGTTACTCTTTTTAGTTCAAATAGGTTTTCTCAGTGTTTTCACATCGCCCAATGACTAATTGGTCTATGAAGAAGAATGAGATCTAGTCGGAGTGTTCAATGCTACTTTCCCAGGCTACGCTTCTACATAGATCACTAGTTGGTGCGCAACGATTGGTGTCGGGTTGAGGGTGGCGTGACTAATAGTTTATTTCTAGCCTAATTAAGATAAATTTGACCGAGATCTTTCCCGACCTAATTTGAGTGATTGACAAACGAACAATGTCAGCTTTCAATGCTCTTGTCTATAATACAAAACTGGTTTATGCTACATTGTCTCTCTTTACTTTTTACTAGTTGAGATGCACGTGTAATGTACGTGGTTGAATATCATGAGTTGAGATGCACGTGGAATGTACGTAGTTGAATATCATGATTAATTAAATTGATAAAAATAGAAAAAAATAAAATAAATAAAGTTTTTTGTGGGATTGATCATCAGCTCAATAATCTCTCTCAGATAAAATATTATCATTGTTTCCTTCAACTCAAACAATGACTACGTGATCTACTATTTGTGAGTTATAAATATATTAATTTAGTATAACATCTTTATTTATTATTATCTTAAAGTTTTTAAAAGATGTGTGATTATTCAATTCGTAAAAGAATTATGCATATGAATTTACTTGTAATATGTCCATTAAACTTTTAGTTGTGGTTTGACTCGTATTCATGTTAATTTTTAGTTAATGTTTCGCTCATATTTATATTATCTAATATTCTCATTCAATTTTATAGCACGTTCTTTGTAACATAGAAGTAAAACTAAAAGTATAAAGAAATATTTTCTTACAAAATTAGAACAGGGAGATTATTATATATTTCCTCATGTGCTCTACATATAAATTTTTTTTTTGATGCAAGGTTCCTATCAAATCTTACCCCAAACGATGTGAATAAAAAATACTATTATAACTCACTTACCTAGAATAATTGTATTGTATATAGGATACATAACTCATCTAGAATATCCATATCTCCTAAGTGGATTTTACTGTTGTGAGAGCAACATGTTAGATGCTCGTATTCAAATTTTTTGGCTCTATAAAAGACACAAGGATTTCGAGTGTATAGTTTACATATCGTAAAGAGCATATTAATTCATAAAGAATTTTTTCTAATAATGATATTATTATAATGATATTACTATTTAATATTAAATCAATTTAATTATATAAGATTATATGACCCTTTTTAATAAATTATAAAACATATATATGGAAACCTTGATACTTATAGCTAGCAGTTAGGCTCCACAAAATAAGTTAACTTTATATCGTAGTTTGCTATTTGTAGTATTGTTAGAAATACCATTACCTTTCCTCTTTATATTATTATTCATACTTTTTTGATGTAAGTTCTCTTTTGCTAATCATTCAATTAGCTATATTTAATTTTTATAATATCAGAGGTTAAAATATTCTCTTCTATTTAAAAAGTGTTGACATATTTTCTTAAAAAATATATACACATAGTAACAATAGTATATACTTCAATACAACTTAAACATTAATATGAAACCATTTAGAGTGAGGTCATTTCTATTCTAGAATGTGTTGGACCCTAGAGGGGGGTGATTAGGGTCTTATGCTAATCTAATCCGATTTTATGCCAATTAAAGCTAATTAATAAGTTATCCTAACAAGTATGAAATACAACAAGATAAATGAGCTAGGATAAGCAATATGAACAAATGAATATATCCTAACAATGAGATATACTATGAGATATATGCAAGGATATATAATTAATACAAGGGTAAACAATCTAACTACAAATGTGTTAGGGTAAAATATAGGCAATTGGCGATATAAGATAAATGTATAAGTAAATGCGCCAACGACAAACTCAAACACACTCAAATGATCATAGAGTTCGGACCTTCCATCCTACGTCTCCACTCCCCACTCCCGGGAAGAAATCTACTATCACAACCTGGTTTTCTACGCTCACCCGAATAACATTTACACCTCACAATGTCGGTTTTCAACGCTCACTGATCAACATTCACACCTCACACTCTTACTCGGTTTTCTAGCTCACCGAAAACTTTACAACAACACACTCGGTTTTCTAGCTCACTGTTTGTTGGAAATTTGATGTAAAAAGACAATGAAAGAAAATTTGACTTGTATTCTCTCAAAATCGATTACAATTTGGATTCCGATTACAAAAGAGAGGAGAATGAATTTGACTCTCCCCTTTGTTTAATTCTGGGTTCTTCTTGGTAGCGATGGAGTGCCTCCTTTGATTGATCGCGTCGAACTTTCTCTCCGTTGACGATCCGACCGTCTTAATTCACTGGAACAATTGACTTGTGTGATGAATTCGGTTTAGAACTCTTAACAAGTTTAAGAAACTCGGAACGAGTTGAAAACTCTGAAGAGAGTTGTTGAAAACCGAATAACTAGTTTGATATAATTAACTTGCGTTGCAAGCTTAATCACGAACTCTTAAATGAGTTTCAGAACTCAGAGCGAGTTGAAACTCTGTAACAGAGTTGTTAGAACCGAAGATTCGGTTAATAGCCAAGTTAATTTGCCACTGATGAAGGGATCCTCTGGGATTTGATTAACTGATTGTTGATTAGTTCTTTAATCTTCAAAAGATCTCCTTCTCCGTGCTGTTGAACTGTTGAGATTTGTTGACCTCGGGCGGTTTTGATGCCAGCTGATGCGGCATAAACATGTACCAAAAAGGTTGCAAGTGCACAACCGTGTCAAGTTATAGTATAAAGATATCGATCCCACGAGGAAGGTGTTTTGTAGGAGAAAATATAAAATTGGTTCTTATTTTGTGTGCGTGACAAATAAGAGTGATGAGTAAATGTGATTGTGGAGAGATAATGAGAGTGAAAGTGATAGTGTGTGAAACGACGCAGAATTTAAGTGAGAGTGGATGTGACAAAGAATGAGTGTGATCAATAAGGCAAGAAGGAAAAAATGAATAAAATCAAGAAACAAATGAAAAATCAAGAATGAAGAACAAAATTCAAAAATAAAAGAAAATGCAAGAAATTAAAGATGGTGGATTCAATTATAGATATGGATAATCTAAAATTGAACCCACTTCTTAGAAAATGGTGATTCCCTAGAGGGTTCTAGCCTAAAGGCGAATCAAATAAAATAAAAATAAACAAAAAGAAAAACTAAACCCAAGAGGGTTCTAGCCTCAAGGTGAATAGTGTAAGAATTAAAATCTAACTACAAAATAAATTGCAAAATCTAAACTATAAAATAAAATTGCAAGAATTAAATGCAAGAAAATAAATCTACTCTATAAGCATAAAATAAATCTAAGGCAAGAGGGTTCTAGCCTCTTGGCTATTTAACAAGAAAATAAAATCTAACTACAAGCATAGAAATAAATCTAAACTAATAAGCAATAAAAGAGAAAAAGAAAAGAAATGCAAACCTTCAAATAATTCTCCATCTTCATCTTCATCTTCATCATCCAACAAAGAGAAGAAGAGAAAAATTTAAAGTGGTGAAAAAAATTATTATTATTAATTGCAACAAAAAGTTACAATTTTGGAAGGCCTTCTCAATTAAGAGTAGCCCTCCTCTCCAAAAAGGAGTTACAAAAATTTTTCACACCTCTAACCCCTCACTCTCTACCCCTATTTATAGTAAACATCAGTAAATGAGAGCCATTGGATTGAAATCTTATCCAAAAACAACAAAAATCAGCCCTTAATTCGTAACAGAATTGTCAGTATCGATGCCAGCATCGATACAGGTATCGATGCCGGCATCGATGCCTGCATCGATGCAGGTATCGATGCCCTATCAAAATTCTGCCTTCACGGATGGCTTCGTCTCGTCGAGATAGGCGATTTTCATATATTATATGTTAAATTCCGCCTTCCGGATTGAGAGATATCGTCGTTTCTTTACGGCCAACCATCTTGAATATATTTTTTTTTTCATATTTGATTTTTTTATTTTCTCCGGCTTCTACAGGCTACTCGGCTTGATTCTGGGCTTGGGCTTTTTGGCTCTTGCCTGTGTTCTTCATTTAATTCATGGGTTTTTGTTGAGAGATTGGAGTTTGAGCTTTATTCTTCATTAACCTGCAATTAAAAGATAAAAACAATTATTAGTGGTATATTTATTCATATAAAATAGATAATGAGGGTATAAAATTGTAATAAAATGTGATTATCACCAGCTCACTTTAACCCTATGCGGTTTTGCTACTAGAAAACCGATCCACCTCTTACTCAGTTGAGTAAGTCGGTTATTTAGGAGATTAGGGGTGTAACCAACCCCTAAATCCGCTCCTAAGTGGGCGAAAATCCCTCAGATCGTGGGATAACGGTTTTGAGGCCGTTCGGCTTACGTTTGAGCAAGTCAAAACGCTTCAGTTGGCGTTCTGGGCTTTAACTCTGCGTCCAGGGCTAGAGACGCAGAGTTAAATCTCTGTTAGAGATTTGAGACGCACAGGCCGCATGCGTTCTGAAATTGGAAACGCACAGATCGCTGGTGCGTTGAAGTTCAACTCTGCGTCCAGAGTTTGGGGCACGCACGTTATATGTGCGTTTTGGGCTTTAACTCTGCGTTACAGAGTTAGCTGTCTGCTGGAGAATGCACAGATTGTGTGCATTTTGAATTTTGAGAAACGCAGAAGTGAACTTCTGCGTTTGATAGAGGTTGTTGACTTGTAACCTCGTCTATTATGACATTGCAAAGGCCATTGCTTATTGATCCTTGCCTGTTATAAGATATGAGAGTCGTCAGATTGTAACTCTCATCATCGATTGTGAAGGCCACTGAATAGAGTTTTCATCAGCTGTCGGAAGCGTAGTCGAATTATAACTCCTCTCGATCTATGTGAAAAGTCTTCTATTTGCAGCTTTCGATTGTCGGCGCGAAAGCTATTTGATTGTAGCTTTCGTTGTGAGAGCTAGACGGGAATCAACATCCATAGTGTTTTTAGATGAATATTTATCCACGGCTCTCTACCAGGTAACTCACCAGCTAAGTCCAACCTTTTATTTCTAAGATCATTACACTGCTCATCAGCATCTCTAATAGTTGCTAATATAATATTAGTCATGCTGTTGTCGCAGCCATCAAGATCAATCATCTCAGAAATGAAGTCGTATTTGTGGCGATTGTGGAGTTGCGAATGCAGTGATTAGAAAGTCGTCTGATTGTGACTTCCATTGTCGGAGCTTGATAGGGATCAGCTATCCATTGTGATTTTTAGACAGCCTACAGAACCCCCTCCAAAGTTTTCGAAAGTTCGCGGTTGACTGGGACGAATTTTTGGAATACTTTGGATCCCAAAATTTAGCGGATTGATTGTTCATTTCATCTAATCTGAAGACATTGCTGAACTTGGCTGATTGTAAACTGTTTGTACTCATCCAACAGACTCTTCAGTGGAGTCACCTGTTTCTTCTTGGCTTTAGTCACCTTGATGGTTGACATTAGCCTCCCTCTATTTATTTGGAACCATGTCTTGGCTTTAAACATAGGGAAATTCATTTGGTTGTATTAGAACACCCAGGTAGATTTCTTGCGTTATCGAACTGAAACACAGAGTTAAATTCTACGTTTAAAAGTTCAATCAATGCGAACGCACAGGCGGATTCTCTGTGCTGGGGCATTAGAACGCAGAGCTGAACTATGCGTTCAGAAACTCAAGCGACACAGACGCACAGGCCGTGTTTGGCGGGATTTTGGGCCTAGAATCCCAACCCGATTTGACAGCTCATAGCTGTCTATAAATAGACCGCTAAGGGTCAAATCAAAAGTCACCCGGCTTTTTACCTCTCCTCTTTCGAAAGATTTTTAACGAAGACTCTTCGTTTTCAACTCCGGTGATTTCGTTCATCTTCTCCGATTCTCCTCTATGGGTTCCAAGAAGAAAGCCGCTTCTCGCCCAAGATCTACTACTGCAGCAGCGCCGCCGCCTCAGGCTCCACCCGTCGGTGGTAAGTGTCGCTCCTCGTGGCCGTCAAACTTGCTTCGGCGAGTTCTTTGAAAAAGCCTTAGATGTATTGCCGTCAAACTTGCTTTAGCGAGTTTTCTGAAAAACCCTAGATGGGTTCTTGCAAACGAGGAAGACGACTCGTTTTGACATTGTAACGCAGAGTTAAGACTCTGCGTTTTGAATTTGAAACGTCAGGGTCTGACCCCTGCGTTTATGGAATTTGAACGCCGGGTCTGGACTGTGCGTTCGAAAGATTAACGCAGAGTTCGACTTGTGCGTTGACGAATTTTAAACGCCAGGTCTGAACTGTGCGTTCAAAAGATTAACGCAGGGTTGACCTCTGCGTTGATGAAAATTAAACGCCAGATCTGAATCGTGCGTTTGATAGTTTTCTTCCTTATAGGCTTAATTAAAGCTCCCTTCGTTTGACTGATTGAATATTTCTTTCTTTTGCAGTGCCTTATACCCGCGAACCTCTCAATCTTCGTCACCACTTCGGGCGTAGGGGCGGTGTGGATTTTAACATGAAATTCAATCTGCGTCAAGAACTCCCGATATTCCAAGATTCTGACAAGGATCGTGTCACCTTGATCTCCGATCCAAGTACGGATATACTTAGGGTATTAGTTACGGACGCTAAGTTTAAGACTGGGTCCCGCAAGAAGCTTGCCAAGCCAGCTTTTTTATTTGGGGATCGTGTCACTATCTCAAAGGAGATCGTGCACGGCGGACACTACAAGTGGCTCAGGCAAATCGGAGACCGTCGCTTCTTTCTCCCTGACATGCACAGGATGTTTCCCATCTCTTATTACCAATGTGCTTCTGTTCCCCGCCACATGAATTGGGACTTGGTGAGAGAGCAAGATGGGGTAGCTGTTGGGGTTTTGACTCACAAGGGTGTGCATACCGCTGGTTATAATCGACAAGTGTCAGCCTTAGAACCCTGCTTATTCTCACGGGGATATCCCTTAGGAGAAACAGCTAGCCCAGCTAACACCTTCATGCGACGATTTTTGGCCGCCAAAGGAGAATTTCCAACTGCAGTATTCCGAGCTCCTGGATGGGTGCATTCCACCAAGGCAGGATGGTGGGCACGAATGATAGAATTCATGTTGGCAGAGTTAAAGGGACCATTAGCTCAATCTGGGCTTGGTTGCCCTATTAGGGCTACTCAATTCGGTATCGCTCTTAGTCCTTATAACTTCTTCGCCATTCTGGAGCGGTACAATCCAGAGACTTGTACCTTTTTCACACCGGAAGGAGAATTAGGGTTCGCCCTACATGAGATGCTCGATGTCTCTGGTCTTCTTTTGGAGACTTACCATATGAAGAATTTATCCCTGGATCAAGTGAGCTGAAGATTTTGAAGTAGACGAACCCCGAGGTATATGACACTCTGTGGGAGGTGATGTGTTATTTTCAAATCTGCAACCAAGTGACAGGAGCACGTGGATGTGGTATCAAACAGCTATCTTGGGCTGAGTATCTTTTCCAGAATTTGTCTAACAAGGCTGCCACTGTGTCTCGTCGGGAGGCGAGTACTCCTGAGACCATTCAGGCTTTGATTAATGACGCCACCGTTCACTATGTTAGCGAGGGAATAGAAGATGATTTCCCCACACAAACCGAATTTAAGAGCTTCCATCACCAGGCAGCCATTCCCCTCTCTGATATGGCTTTATTGGCGGGTTTTCTCATGCTGTGGCTAAAGCGGTGTGTGGTCCCTACCAGGCCAATAGATGCTGTGATGATTGAGGTAGCTTATCCGGCTGTCCTCTTAGCTTACAGGAGGCCTATAAATCTACTTTTAGCCATGACGTGTTGTCTACAGCATGGCTTGAGGGAATTGTGTCTCGAGTTTATTCAAGTGAAGGAGATAGACTCTGAAGGAAAGAAAAGCTTGGTGACCCCAAACCCTCGAGTACCCTTGCCGTATACTTACTTAATGGCTTGGTACATCTCGCATTGTGCACATTTGATGAGCGCTCCATCTTCCACAGATGAAGGATTCATCCCTTTCGTGCAGAGATTAGAAGAGGCTACTTGGATAGGCACTTACGTAGTGAAGGTCCGTCAGATCCTGTCGAGAGACCTCAGCTACGACATCTTCCGCTACTTCCCGGATTTTGAGGGTGGAGGGTATGGATAGGTATTCCAAGATACCGCTGGTCCTAATGGTTTTACCCATTTAGACGGGGGAGTTTTTCACTGGCTGTTAAATATTAGACCTGGTTACCTCCTCCTCAGGCAAAATGACAAATGTATAATTGAGCCCTATCAACCGTATCGATTTGCTCGCCAATTTGGATACGACCAACTATAAGTTGGAAATCCAAGGAGTCAACTTTCGGTCATAGGCAACATATACGAAGGAGCTCGAGCCTGGTATTATTCCACCGCAGGTTGCACTGGGGCTACCTTCAGATTACCCCACAAAACACCTAATTCTCTTCTCTCCGTGGCTTTTTGTAACTGGTATCATACAGCTTCTGCGATACCAGATTATAAACTGTACACTTCAGGCCTTCGTGAGATTAGAAAGATGTATTCCTCCCGGAAAGGAGCTCGTGTGTCTCGTCTGAAGGGGATCGACGAGTTTTTACATTTTGATGATGAAGCTGAGGAAGAGGAAGGGGAACTAGGATTAGAGAGTGCCCCGGTAGCGAATCCAACGGCTACTGAAACTCCAAGGACAAAAGCAACTGGAAAGAGGGCTCTGACCGAAGCAGAAGAAGCTCAATATGAGAAACGTACTCGCAGAAAGTTGCTGGTAGACCCTCCTGCCGAGAAGCTGATGGCGGATGCTTTTAAATCTGCCGGCGGAGGGGATGAGCAAGAACCCATTGCTGCAAGTCATCCCGATCGCACAGGTCCTCATTCTGAGGGTGCTACATTTTCTGAAGAATTATCTTCTCAATGTCCCTTGGATCCAGAAGAAGGTGAAGATGAATCCCTGATTGGGAATATGGGGGCTCCCAATATCTCACCATTTCCAGAACAAGTTCTAGGTACTACTCTTTCATCTGCAGATGCACTACCTGCAAGGTCTCCATCTGAAGGGGTGAAATTGCATACCGATGAACTGGTAACAGATGAATTTGCGCATGTTAATGAGAGTCAGTCTTCGGTTTCTTCTGCACTACTGTCACACTCGGAGGCTATTATTCCTAGTCCAACGACTGGTCGAATGACTAAAGTGGACACGTCAGCGAGTTCTCCAGGACTGTCAGCTACAGACGATGACGAACCGTTAGATTATGAGAGCTCATCTCACAATGATGACGCTGATGAGGATGAAAGTGATGGTAAGGATTCCCTTAGCTGGGCTAATCCGCCACTACCCTCTTCTGATAAGGCGTCTGGTTATCTTCCCTTTTACCCCACTTGTAGAAGTTATACACTCTGATTTCTCTGGTGTTTCTTTATTTTATACTGATTGCTCTTTTGTGTAGGTTCTCCAACTCGCGAGGCTGCTGATACGTCATCGTCGCTCCACTCACAAGCAGTGGACGTCTCTCCCTCTGAATCAATGCCGGCGACAACAAGTTCTTTACCAGAAGAACCTCTTTCGCTGACGATTCCTCTCAAACCTGTGGAGACGGAGATTGTGCTAAACTCAGCCCAAACAGGGGCACTCATGGTTCTACCTTCTAGTCCCTCGCAACTGGACGTCACCATAGCTTCTCCAACTTCCTCACGGTCATCACCCACTTCTCCTGCATCTGGGTCTATGCTTTTAGGCTCCCCATCGACATCTCCGATGAAGTCTCTAAGTCCAGTGGCCATCCCTTCCATTCTAAAAGTTCTTCTACGACCGTTGGAAGATATGATGAAGATAGCAATTGAGGAGATCAGTGCTAGACGAGCTTCGTTTGATTTTTTTAAACCAATGCTCATGCACTCTTTGAACAGCATTCGGTATTTGGATGACGCTCGATTGTTCCAGCATTGCTCCGAAGGTATCTCTCGGTTGGAAAAAGATCTGAGGGCTTTGGAAGAACTTCATCGAGCTGATCTTGCTGCTCAGGCTGCGTTAGTCTTTAATAATCTTAAAGCTGAAGCGGCCCGCCAATATGAGACTTTTCAAGAAGCCATCACTGAGAGGGAGCTTGAAATCGCATCCTTACAGGGGCTATGCATGCAAAAGCAACATGCTGTGGACGATTCTGGTGCTGCCATACAAGCGTCTCACGCAGAAATTGATCGCCTCAGGGTGGAATTGTCTCGACACGAGGCAGAGCTCGCGTGAGAGGAAGAGATCTTGGCAAAGCTCAAACTAGAAAGCGTGAAAACTTATGCCACTTACCGTTCATCGGTGCGGGACCTTGAACTTCTTCAAAAGCAAGCTAGTGCAATTGAGTCGGACGAAAGCGTCCTTAGGAAGAAAGCCGAGGTGATGGTGCAGGCCGCTCACGAAGAAAAGCTAGCTGCTATTAAATCCCGGCTTGTGTATTTCACTTTTACTGATCCAGAGGCTTAATCATGTAGTGTTCTTTTTGTTTGATAAGAACAGGGTTTTTGTATCACTCTTCAATATTTTTGATGATAATAAAAAGAGTGATTCTGGTTTGCCTCTTTTCATCACATGTGGCGTGTTCTGACTTGCAACAATGGAACTATATGAAAAATACCCAGTCTTTAAAATTTCCTTCATTATCATCTAAGATAATTCTAGAAGAACTTTAACTCGTGGGGGGGAATGTGAACACTCGTTATTCCTTTGCAGAAGAATTAACTGGTTCAAACGGGTTAAAGGTATCAGAGATTTTAACCTGACATGCGAGCAATTGCGATTAGAGCAATTTGAGGACTTATCACTCTATTGAAGAGAGTCGATAAGTGGACTTTTGTCAGAGGTGTAATGTTAACGTGACAAGAAGAATATTGCTATAGAAGCAATTTTGGGGACTTATCGCTCTATTGAAGAGAGTCGATAAGTGGATTTTTGTCAGAGGTGTAATGTTAACGTGACAAGAAAAATATTGCTATAGAAGCAATTTGGAGGACTTATCGCTCTATTGAAGA
>BQKN01000436.1:341032-353111 GCA_022839385.1 Asparagus kiusianus | reverse complement strand
GGTGTAATGTTAACGTGACAAGAAGAATATTGCTATAGAAGCAATTTTGGGGACTTATCGCTCTATTGAAGAGAGTCGATAAGTGGATTTTTGTCAGAGGTGTAATGTTAACGTGACAAGACCTTCCTAAGTGGTTTATCATCGGAGTGATGATTTACATTACTTGTGATTCGAACAAGATTTTGAGAATTTTACCGCTCTATTAAGGAGAGCCGATAAATTGGATATTTACTACTCCATTGGGGAGAGTTAGTAAATTAATCATGATTTGTATGATTTGGAGACTTATCATTCTCTTGATGAAAATTGATAAGTGGATTTTGACAGAGGAATTATTGTTACGATGATGTAAGCTAAATTCAAGCTCTGTGGGGATGACATTCGTCTGAGGTGTAATATTAACCTGACGGGGATTTAAATTCTGCTGAGGAAATACAGAGATTTAACAATACCCTGTTAAAAGAGTTCATGAACTTAAGAAATGAGTATCATGTTTTGCCAATACAAAGGTGGATCCTTTGTTTAGGATAATCGCAACGCAAATGGCGACCCTTGAGTTTGAGGTTCGAAACACAAAGTTAAGAACCGTTACAACGCAGGTCTAGGCCTGTCGTTAAAAAAAATTTCGAACGCAGAGGTGAATCCTACGTTAAAGTCTAACCGACTTTATCTATTAACATGAAAAATCACGTTTTAGATTCGGTTGGGATTCTTTCCTAGAGTCCCGAACCGATTTAACAGCCCTACAGCTGTTATAAATAGGCCTGTAAGGTCACATCAAGAGTCATTCGACTCTTTTGCCTTGCTTAGTTCCAAGAACGAGATCTCTCGTTTCAATTTCGGTCGATTCTCCGACGAACTCCGTCTTCTCCAATTTACCATCCGCATGGCGCCCAGGAGGATGAGTGCGGGTTCCAAGAAGGTCACCAAGGCGGCTTTGGAGGTGTCGCCGACTGAGAACACCGGCGATGTCGCTACTCTGATGAGCGCTTCGGCATTATTGTCGCTGTCGCGTGGACCTCGTTGCTGTGGTAAGTGGCGGCCATGGCAACTTGTTTCGACAAGTTTTCTGAAAACCCTAGATGGGTTCTCATCAACGAGGAAGATGACTCATTTTCTTATCAGGAACGCAGAGTTACGGCTCCGTGTTACAAATTGGAAACGCAGACTTAAAACTCTGCGTTTAAGAAATATAGGGCCAAATCTCTATGTTAAAATTGGGAACGCAGAGTTTGGACTCTGTGTTAAAAAAAATGAAAACGCAGACTTAAGACTGCGTTTAAGAAAACATAAAGTTAAGACTCCTATGTTTGGGTATGAAGTTTGAACGCGGGTCTTGACCTCTGCGTTTAAATATTATAACACAGGGTTCAACCTCTGCGTTCAAGTTCTAATAACGTAGGGTTTGACCTCTGCGTTCAAGTGTCTGTGTACAAATGTTGCTACAAGGGTTGGCCCTTGTATTTAACGCTTGACACATGGAATTTGTCTTTCGTATTAGCAATCTATTTCTGCTACTAACCCTTGCTCCTGATTTTACAGTACTTTTTTCTAATGTGACACTTCTACCGGAGCAGCATTTTAACTACACTGATGATTCAGAAGTGGGGAAAGCTTTTGGTCTTCACAGAGAAATTCCTTTATGCACTTTCCCGAGCTTGGAACGGACACACTTGATTAGGTTTGCTGGGAGTTCCACTCTTAGAGCTCTGATCACCGATGTGGATCTGAAAACTCCCGCGGGTCTGGATCAATTTGTCAAACCATCATTTTTGTTCGGAGACCATATATCCGCCGATGGGCAAGTTGGGTGTGTAGAGGACTCCCGTATGTTGCGAAGAGTCGATGATCGTTTACTTTTCCTTCCAAGTATGAAGAGAATGTACTCACTTTCCTACTTCCTGAGTGTTGGTGGTCGCAGGGGTCTGGCCTTCGACCTTGTCAAAGAGAAGGAGAACATATCGTTTGGATCAGGTCGATCATCTCGCGTTCAAATTGGCGGGCAACTCAAGGTCTAAGACCTGGAAGATTTGAGAAGAAAGAACTTAGTCGGGAAGCGCCTCTTCCAGCGAACGTGTTCATACGTCAGTTTCTTGCTTCTCGCGGGGAATTCCCTGTGCAAGCTTTTCGTTCTCCAGGCTGGTTGTTCTCTGGAGGGGACGGCTAGTGGACTCGGATGGTGGATTTTGTCTTTGAGGAACTCAAGGAGCCTCTTGCTCAATCTGGCCTTACGATACCAGTACAGGCCACCAGACGCGGGATCATTCAGAACTATCCCTGCTTCTTTGCTATGCTGGAGAGATATAATCCGGACAGCTGCACCTTCTTTACTCTAGTTGGGGAGTTGGGATTTGCTCTCCACGAGATGCATGCGATGTCGGGACTATCCTTTGGGCAATTGCCATATGAAAAGTTTGTCCCCACCACTGAGGAACTATCCATCTTAAAGACTGCTTATCCGGAGATTTATGACACTTTTTGGGAGTTAATGTGTCATTTCCACATCTGCGCTCAGGTCGTCGGGATGCGTGGGGGTGGCCTCATGCACACTGCTTGGGCAGATTATTTATTTCAGAACTTAGGTCAGAAAGATTCGAAGGTAACCCATCTTGCTGTCAATTCCGCTGGGAGTATTAAAGCCCGCATCAAGGCTCCTAAGGCTGTTTATAAAAATCAATGTCTAGAAGATGGATTCGAAGCTGGCAACAAATTTGAGAGCTTTCATCATCAAGCCGCCACTCCCATTTCTGACATGGCACTCTTTGCTGGTTTCTTGATGCTCTGGCTGAAACGGTGCGTTGTGCCGTCGAGACCGGCAGAATCAATCTTGGTTGAGGTAGTTTATCCCGCCGTTCTCCTGGCTTATGGGAAACCACTAAGTCTTCTCCCTGCGATGACGGGCTGCCTGCAGAGAGGTTTACAAGATTTGATCTTAGAACTCCTTGATGTCAAAGAGATGAATGTTGCCGGGAGGAAGGTCTAGAAGACTTCTCAACCCCGTGTTCCAATGCCCTACACTTATCTGGTGGCATGGTTTGTGCTGCATTGTCCCTCGTTGATGACGGGGATCGTGCATGATAATAAAACTTCTGTTCCTTTCATTCAGAGGCTTGAGTCGGCCACGTGGACAACTGTGTACATATCCGGGCTAGACAACTCTTGTCTTCGGAAAACAACTATGACCTTTTTTGCTGCCACCCTTGTTTCGACGGGGCTAAAGAAGGAGACCCGAAGTTTGGCGATGTGGTTTTTGAAGGGTCCTCGCTTTTAAACATGGGGACTTTCCAATGGCTTCTTGTCATCAGAGTGGGCTACTTGGTCCTTCGACTAGGCGAGAGATGCATAATTGAGTCTTACATTCCTTCGCGCTTCGCTCGACAATTTGGGTATGACCAGCTTTATGTTGGCAACCCTAACCCGCGACTAGCTCATATTGGGAATTTATATGAAGGGGCTCGTGCTTGGTATTTCTTCCTTGCCCAAGGGACTCATGCACGATTTACTCTGCCCAGCTTGCCCCCTAGTTGTTCCGCCGTAGTGGACTTCCGCAATTGGTTTGATGAAGTCTCTCGAATCCCTGAATACGACGTATATACATCTTGCATAAACGAGATTCGGGAGTTCTATAAATCTAGAAGTGGTTCCGCTCGGACTCGACTACCGGGGATTGGGGATTATTTGTCGTGCGAGCGGAGGATGATTGGGGGTGAAGAAACCACAGAGAAACCACCAACTACTGGGTCTTCTGAGGAAAAGGCAATGGATGAAATCCCAGAGGAGATACCCACTCTCAAGCCTCGCTCTTTGAGGTCATCTGGGAAGAAGTCTCTTACTGCTGATGAGGTTGCCGAGTATGACAAGAGAATACGCAAGCGAAAACCTACTGCAGCTAAGACTTCCAAAAGGTCCAAGTTGATGGGGGATGCTATCAAGTCTGCACATGCTGTGTCTCCTGAGAAGAAAGAGGAGACCATACTCCCGGCTGCTCCTTCTGGTCCTGAAGTAACGGCAGCTGGGCAGGGATTGACCATCCCAGATCCAGCACCAAATATGCCCGAAGGGCCGTCTTCTGAAGCTGTCGACCGTCCCATTCGCACAGATTATGCGAATTGTTTTACTTATCCAACTGCTTCACCCCCGAGCTCGGAAACTTTGAGGAAGCTTATCGAACAACTGGAGCATTGGATGCAAATAACCATTGATGTCGTCAGTCTCGGGGACGTGAGTTTCAAGGTCTTTGAACCCCATCTGCTGGAATGTGTTGCCAAGATTAGGGACCAGGGGGATGTATTATGGACCGAGAATTGTCGCGAGAGCATCATCATTCTGGAATACGAACTGGAATTCCTTTCCATGCTACAACGTGACGACATAGAACCAGAAGTGGATCGGGCTCTCTCTGAGGCTAGGGCCTTGAAAGCGCAGCAGCAAGAGATTCTTCAGAAGAGTTTATCTGAAGCAGAATCTCGTGTTGCTCACCTACGTGAGGAACTTTTCCGGGCACAAGAAGACATGGGCAATCTTGCTACTGGTCTCCGGGATAAAGCAGCAAAACTTGCTCGTGCTGGCGTTGAGCTACCTCAAATAAATGCTCAGCTAGCCGATGGTATGGAAATTTTCAAAGGGTTAGCTGGTTACTGTGATGGGCTTCTCAAAGGCTATTGCGACGAAATTGTCGCTGCTGATAAGATTAGACGAGAGCTCGCAGCAGCAGCACCAAATGAAGAGGAACTCAAGAGCCAGATAACGAAAGAAGTCAAGAAGGCTCGTGAGGAGAAGATATCAGCTTTAAAGTCTAAACTCAAGTCTTTTAAACTGATGAGCCCCGATGCTTAGGACTTGAATTGCTGTTTAGTTGAATGATATCATTTTGCTTTTCATCATCTCTTTTGTCAAAATCGAAATCAGGACAATGAAAAGTAATACAAATGCCATAAGTGTAATATTAACTTGGCGTGAAATTGAAATTCTCTTTATTACTATTTGGAATAATTCCAGAAAATTTCGATCGTCAGAGGTGTAGTGTTAACATGACGAAGTACAAATAAAGTTACACTATAAATAGGCAACCCCCAGCCTGATTTAGCTGGGGTTTAGGGGGCTACATGATTTACGGGAAATATCTCTTTAGGAATTTCCCATTAATTGGCATCATGAGCCTGTCTCCTTTTTTATTGATAAGGCGATAAGCTCCACCCGAATAGACTTAATCTATTACGAACGGCCCTTCCCATTTAGGATTGAACTTCCCTTTGGTTTTGTGTGTCATCACCATGGGTCGTCTGTTGACCAAAACCAAATCGCCCTTCTTGAAAATCCGTTCCTTAACCTTTTTGTTGTAGGCTTTGGAAATGCGAGCTTGATATAACTCAATCTGTTGCTGAGCTTGAAGTCGTTTGTCATCTAAGACTTCAAGTTCCTGAAGACGTCGTTGAAGTTTCTCTTCTTCTGTTAGTCCAGCTGTAATCGCGACTCTCGGAGAAGGGATTTGAATTTCAAGTGGTAGTACAGCTTCGCAACCATATACCAACGAGAATGGCGTAGCCCACGTAGGGGTCCTCACCGTTGTGCGGTAGGCCCACAAGCATTCGCTGAGTCTCTCGTCCCAATCACGTCTGCTCTTGGAAACAAACTTTTTGAGAAGTTTCACGATAGTCTTGTTAAAAGCTTCTGCAAGACCATTCGCTGGCGGATAATACGCCGTAGATGCGACACTTTGGATTCTGAATTTGTCACAAAACCTCTGAAACCCAAAGCTAACAAATTGTGTCCCGTTGTCGTGAACTATTCGTCGTAGTACTCCAAAACGGTAGACGACGTGATGCTTGATGAACTTGATTACATTTGAAGTCTTGACTTCTTTCAACGGGATTGCCTCCGCCCATTTGGAGAAATAATCGGTCACAGCTAGAATGAACTGGTGTCCCTTGGACGTCGGAGGGGAAATCGGTCCTACAATATCCATACCCCACATTTCGAAAGGCCAGGATGCCGACGTGGGGTGTAGATTCCCAGGTGCTTGGTGGATAAAATCCCCATGAACTTGACATGCGTGACAATGTTTAGCGTAGTCAACCGCGTCTGAAAACATTTTTGGCCAATAATAGCCGATTCGTCGGAGGCGATCTCCTAATTTAGCTCCGGGCTGATGAGCCCCACACAATCCGTCATGAGCCTCTTTGAGGGCCTTCTTCGCTTCATTTCGGGAAAGGCATCTAAGTAAGACTCCATCATGTAATTTGCGATACAGGACTTGAGAAACTGCATCGTAATAGAATCGGATGGCCTTTCGTTTAATAGAGGCCGCTGCCTTAGGGTCGTCGGGCAGAATTCTATATAGGGCATAGTCGATGTAGGGGAACCACCAATCCCTAGATTCGAACTCCATAAATGCCGTACAGACTTCTCCTGACATCGTCTCGTCTGGGTCTTTCTCCATGGGGATCTTGGAAAAGCATAGTCTCCGTCCTGTGACTGGAATCGTTGTTTCAACTTCCGGTGGTAATGCTAATGAAGTTGCCAAGGAGGCTAAAGCATCTGCATACGCATTCTGAGCTTGTGGTACATATTCAATAAAGAATCCTTCGAACTTTTGAGCTTGCTCTAGCACTGCGAAGTAGTATGGGATCAAATCCTCATGACGTACCTCGTATTCTCCTCGGACTTGATTAATGATTAGCTGAGAGTCACCGTAAGCTTCGAGGTGCTGAACATTAAGTTCTTCGGCAAATTGCATTCCTAATAGTAGAGCATTATACTCAGCTACATTGTTGGTGCAAGGTTCGATTAGGGAGAATCCCCTTGGGATTACGTGACCGTTCGGAGAGATTAATAATACTCCTACTCCTGCAGTGATTGCTCCGTGAGGGTTTGCTCTAGACGCGCCGTTGAAGAATAACTTTCACACTTGCGTAGCTTCCTGGATGACGCAAGCTTCAGCGACTTCGTCAGGTAATTCTTCATACAACTTAGATGTTCCCGATACTGGGTGATCGGCTAAGAAGTCTGCCAGTGCTTGACCCTTGACCGCCTTTTGAGGCATGAACTGCATGTCGTACTGTGACAAGAGAATGGCCCACTTTGCGAGTCGGCAATTCAGAGATGATGGTTTCGTCATCAGAACTCTCAAGGGATTCACCTTAGAGATGACCTGAATGGTTTGTCCAATGAGGTAATGTCGCATCTTTTGAATTGAGAATACCAAGGCAAGACATTCTTTTTCGACCGGATTGTACTGGTGTTCGGCTCCCATCATAGTCCTGCTCAGGTAATAGATGGCTTGCTCTTGACCTTGATCGTTGTTCTGGGCTAACAAAGCTCCAAGAGAATGGTCCATGGCCCTCACATATAACAGGAATGGTTTTCCTGATATCGGGGCCACGAGAACTGGCGGTTGAGTGAGATATCTCTTAATCTCATCGAATGCTCTTTGACACTCAGCATCCCAAACAAAGGATATTCCTTTCTTCATGAGCTTAAAGAAAGGTTGGCAGCGCCCAGAAAGATTTGATATGAATCTTTGAATGTAGGCTAGTCTACCTTGCAAACCTCTGAGCTTTTTGAGATTTTTCGGAGGTGGCATGTCTTGGATGGCACGTACTTTCTCTGGGTCAAGAGAGATTCCTTTGGACGTGACAATAAATCCCAGGAATTTTCCACTTGATACTCCAAGAAATGATTTTGTAGGGTTCATCTTCAGCTGATGTGTCCGCATGATTTCGAACATTGTCCTCAAGTCTGCAAGATGATCATCCTTACATTGATTTTTTACCGCTATATCATCAACGTAACACTCGATCTTCTTACACATATGTTCGTGGAAGATTGTGTTCATTGCACGTTGATAAGTTGCACCTGTATTTTTCAGGCCGAAGGGCATCACTGTGTAGTAATACACCCCCAACGGTGTTCTGAATGCGGTATGCTTCTCGTCGTCTGGGTGCATCTTGATCTGATTGTACCCGGAGAATCTGTCCATGAAAGACATTCTTTCATATCCGCAGGTGTTATCGATCACAACATCCGTGATAGGAAGCGGGAATTCGTCTTTCGGACAAGCCGCATTAAGATCGCAGAAGTCTATGCATATCCGGACCTTACCGTTCTTTTTGGGAACTGGAAAAATGTTGGCCACCCAGTCAGGGTGTTGTTCTTCCCTAACAAAACCCGAGTCTATAAGCTTTTTTGCTTCAGACTCGATTGATTCCATGATCTCTGGACGAAACCTGCGTTGTTGTTGTTTAACGGGTTTTGCATCCGGATCAATGTTGAGACGGTGCATGGCAACCTTCGGGTCAAGGCCAGGCATATCTTCATAATTCCAAGTGAAGACATCTATATATTCTCGGATGAGAGATATAAGGTCTTCTTTTTCGGATGATGACAGGTCTTCGGCTATAAAGATAGGTTTGGGATCAGACTCGTCTCCCATATTGACCTGGATCACCTTATCTTCAGTGGGTGGTTCGCGTTGTTCAAAACGCATATCCCACAAGATGTTAAGACGTTTGATCCATGGATCATCAGTTGATTCGACTAACTCTTCATCACCCCCTGCATCTTCATCGGGGCGACTAGTTGAAGCCATGTTCACAGTCAAACTTTTAAAGAAGGGTCCAACACTGACATCGGATTCCCAGGAAGATGTTCCAGATGAATGATCCTAACGCAGATAATTACTGATATCATTTTCTAAGGCAGGGGGAGTTGTGACATAGCCTAAGCCTCTTCCAGTTTTTTGATAATAATCCGGAGGCTTTCCTACAGGGGTTAGAGACATCCGGATTGGGGTTCGCCTACCTTTCCCGAAGTTCAGACCCTGTTTCTCATTAAAGTTATACCCTATTCGTTTCATTAAGTGTATAGAATTGGGTTCATGGTAATGGAATTAGGGACTTCCGTCGCCTTCCTCTGAACTTCCTCGTTTGAGTTGTTCGGGTTTGACTTTACCAAAACAGATAGGCTTCTGCCCTTTCCTTTTGGATGGGACTTTGAAGAAAACCTTCTGTACATCTTCTGCTTCTTCATCCAAAGCGAAGAATGACTTGATAGGCAATGTAAGTGATGCCTTTGTGCGCAGTGTGTGCCATGGGTTGGTACCTGCATTAGAATTATTCTCTACTGGTTTATTTCTAGAGGACGCATCAGGCAAGTACACTAAAAGAAAATCTTCATTAATGCACCATTCACCCTCGCTCGGTACATTATTATTACCCTCATCTTGACCCATTACATCTAAGTTCAGTTCCCACGGACAATCTTCTTCGGGATCTGGTTCAATGTCGGCTTCATTGCCACTGTCCACATCTTCTTTCTCCTGGGATTCCAGGTAGAAAACCGAGTCTGTGTGAAAGTTTTCCACCCCTCGGAAGGGATACTTTTCTGCAATTAGAGTTCGGACTTCTCCTTCATCATTGGTATATTTCATGACCTGATGCAGGGTAGATGGGACAATGCGGTTTGCATGTATCCAGGGCCTTCCAAATAACAGATTGTAGGAAGTGTCCGCGTCTATGATGTAGCATGTCACCTCGGACTTGAGGTCTCCAATTTGACATCTGAGTTTTATCTTCCCTAGGGGTCGAGTGTTGTTTGCATTGAACCCGAAGATGGTGGTCTGGGTAGTGTGTAACCTATGCATAGGGATCCCTAAGACCTGCATGACCCTATAAGGCATGATGCTGAGTGCGGAGCCCGGGTCAACCTGGACACGGCTGATTTCGGAAGATCCGATATACCCCGTGTAATACAAAGGTCTGTCATGTTTGTGTTTAACCTGCATATCGTCTTGAGTGAACGAAATACAAGGTAAACTTCTTGCAGCTTGCAGACATTGCCGACAAGTTTGATCTTCAGAAACTTCGGGAATTGGAGCAACTTGTGTGATGAAGCTCTCCGTATTCTTCAAAGCTTCAATTAGAGCTTCTTTGGTAGTTTTTGACAACCTTAGGAACTCATATAATGTAATTCTGGCTGGTATGTTGGCCAGCTGTGCCATGACATTGAATTAAAAAGGAGCACTCGACTCTCTGGATTCCTGGTGAAGATTTCTGTTGAACCGGAGCTCCTTTTGCTTCCCTTTATCAGCAGGCTTCTTTGGTACAGAACCCCCAGCGTCTTGGGGCTGTTCTTTAGTTTCTTAAGGGTTCTGGCTGAAGTCTCTCAAGTAAGCCTTTCCTGACCGAGTGCCAGGGTTGCCTTCTGGATATGCCGCTAGAACGATCCTCTCGTCTTCTGAGTCAGTAAGCGGTTTGAGCAAATCATCATTCTCATTAACAGAGGGGCTAATCATGTTGGATGACGTAGCCTTTCCTCTTTTCTTTTTGGACGAGATGTTCGTCCACTGTTGGTCTTCCACCAGATCAGGGTGGACCCATATGATTTCTCCTTTTGGAGTGGTGAGGGGTATTAATCCTTTGTCTTTCTGACTGTGCAGGTCAGTATTCTTCAAGTGCATTTCTCCTTTGTGGATGGGGACCACGCCATCTGCGGTTGCCACTGGAGGGAAGTCACCGAACTGGACTGCTATCATGTTGGTAGAGACGGTCTTTTGCTCAGGTTTCAGAGTGAACACCTTGGCGTCCACCAAATTTTAGAGAATGTCCTTAAAGATGTAACATCTCCTGGTAGGATGGCCCAGGAATATGTGATAGCGGCAGTAACTAGGGTCATCTACCTTCCCTGCTTCATCTGGCTTCCTAATTTCAGGAAGCTGTAACTTGTTGTTCTTCCGCAATAGCTGGAACAAGGTGTCTACATGTTCTTCCTTGAAGGAGTACTGTTTGGGCACTTTTTGCTTATTAGGTGTTTTTCCTTGCTTCGTGGGAGGTGGCACTTGCGTGTAGTCAGCTGCTAAGGTCTCTTTCCCCTTAGACCGTTGGGCATTGTTCTGATTGCGTTGCTGTTGTTGTTGCGGTTTGGGCTGTGCAGCTTCTTCGGTTTTCACCCGAGCGACAATCTCTTCGGCTTGTTCTCCTTGCGATACCAGTTGTCTCCAGGAGCGACATTCTGCTACCCCCATCTGAGCAAGGAGCTGGGTCTGCAAGTTATGCCTGCAAGTTTTAACCAAAGTTGATTGAGTCATACCTGAAGGGCATCACAAGGCCGTGCTGCGAAATCTCTCCACATATGCCTTGATGGACTCTCCCTTCTTCTGTTTGGTGGCGAGAAGAGTCGGGACTGAAACTTCTGTATCGTCCTCGAAGAATCTGGCTAGGAAAAGCCTTTTCAAATCTACCCATTTCTGAATAGATCCAGGAGGCAGTTTCATAAACCATTCAAAGGCTACCCCTTTAAGAGTGCCGATGAACAAGCGTGTCAGGATGGCGTCGTTCGCCACTACATCTCCAGTCTGAGACTTGAAGTAATAGATATGCTGATTTGGTGATCCCGTGCCATCGAAAGGTTGCAATGTTGGAGCTTTGAACTTCGGTGGGTATGGAACTATATCCCACTCAGCAGGATAAGGCCTTACCACTCCTTCTTCGCGGAGCTCACTTCTGTTGGCGATTGCATTGAGGCGAGCTTCCAGTTCGTCCATTTTAGTGGACTAAGGATGCAGTTCTTTTTCTACCTCCTTCTCACCTTCAGAAGAGGATTCCAGGTTGTGAGTCTCACGATCTGAATGTTCGTCCGCTTTTTGCTTTCCCTTTAACGTTGTCCTCCGGGAAGATTCAGGTTTTTGGCCTTTTTCTGCCAGAAGCTGGGCCAACATATCCTTCAATTGGAGAAGTGTCTCCTGTTGCGCCTGGAGCATGACATGATGTTCGTCCACTCTTTTGGCTATGTCCTCGGGGTTTCCCGTCATGTAAGCAGAAACTTCTTGTGCCCCGATAGAGCTCGAAGATTGAGATTCAGCTATTGCCGAATGTTCATCACTTGTTGTAATCCCTTTGGCTAACTTTTGATAGTCAACCGAGCGAATAGCTCCTGTCCGAGTCCGAGTATTCCGATATACTCCTTCGAACTGGTCAAAAATTTCCCTAACAGTTAGGGAATGACTTCTTTGCGACTCGTCAGAATCGGAAGGTGAGGCTCTTCCTCTGCCGATCATGTTGATAGTAACCTCAGGATAGTCGAT
>BQKN01000436.1:270836-334590 GCA_022839385.1 Asparagus kiusianus | reverse complement strand
AATACACCCCCAACGGTGTTCTGAATGCGGTATGCTTCTCGTCGTCTGGGTGCATCTTGATCTGATTGTACCCGGAGAATCTGTCCATGAAAGACATTCTTTCATATCCGCAGGTGTTATCGATCATAACATCCGTGATAGGAAGCGGGAATTCGTCTTTCGGACAAGCCGCATTAAGATCGCAGAAGTCTATGCATATCCGGACCTTACCGTTCTTTTTGGGAACTGGAAAAATGTTGGCCACCCAGTCAGGGTGTTGTTCTTCCCTAACAAAACCCGAGTCTATAAGCTTTTTTGCTTCAGACTCGATTGATTCCATGATCTCTGGACGAAACCTGCGTTGTTGTTGTTTAACGGGTTTTGCATCCGGATCAATGTTGAGACGGTGCATGGCAACCTTCGGGTCAAGGCCAGGCATATCTTCATAATTCCAAGTGAAGACATCTATATATTCTCGGATGAGAGATATAAGGTCTTCTTTTTCGGATGATGACAGGTCTTCGGCTATAAAGATAGGTTTGGGATCAGACTCGTCTCCCATATTGACCTGGATCACCTTATCTTCAGTGGGTGGTTCGCGTTGTTCAAAACGCATATCCCACAAGATGTTAAAACGTTTGATCCATGGATCATCAGTTGATTCGACTAACTCTTCATCACCCCCTACATCTTCATCGGGGCGACTAGTTGAAGCCATGTTCACAGTCAAACTTTTAAAGAAGGGTCCAACACTGACATAGGATTCCCAAGAAGATGTTCCAGATGAATGATCCTAACGTAGATAATTACTGATATCATTTTCTAAGGCAGGGGGAGTTGTGACATAGCCTAAGCCTCTTCCAGTTTTTTGATAATAATCCGGAGGCTTTCCTACAGGGGTTAGAGACATCCGGATTGGGGTTCGCCTACCTTTCCCGAAGTTCAGACCCTGTTTCTCATTAAAGTTATACCCCATTCGTTTCATTAAGTGTATAGAATTGGGTTCATGGTAATGGAATTAGGGACTTCCGTCGCCTTCCTCTAAACTTCCTCGTTTGAGTTGTTCGGGTTTGACTTTACCAAAACAGATAGGCTTCTGCCCTTTCCTTTTGGATGGGACTTTGAAGAAAACCTTCTGTACATCTTCTGCTTCTTCATCCAAAGCGAAGAATGACTTGATAGGCAATGTAAGTGATGCCTTTGTGCGCAGTGTGTGCCATGGGTTGGTACCTGCATTAGAATTATTCTCTACTGGTTTATTTCTAGAGGACGCATCAGGCAAGTACACTAAAAGAAAATCTTCATTAATGCACCATTCACCCTCGCTCGGTACATTATTATTACCCTCATCTTGACCCATTACATCTAAGTTCAGTTCCCACGGACAATCTTCTTCGGGATCTGGTTCAATGTCGGCTTCATTGCCACTGTCCACATCTTCTTTCTCCTGGGATTCCAGGTAGAAAACCGAGTCTGTGTGAAAGTTTTCCACCCCTCGGAAGGGATACTTTTCTGCAATTAGAGTTCGGACTTCTCCTTCATCATTGGCATATTTCATGACCTGATGCAGGGTAGACGGGACAATGCGGTTTGCATGTATCCAGGGCCTTCCAAATAACAGATTGTAGGAAGTGTCCGCGTCTATGATGTAGCATGTCACCTCGGACTTGAGGTCTCCAATTTGACATCTGAGTTTTATCTTCCCTAGGGGTCGAGTGCTGTTTGCATTGAACCCGAAGATGGTGGTCTGGGTAGTGTGTAACCTATGCATAGGGATCCCTAAGACCTGCATGACCCTATAAGGCATGATGCTGAGTGCGGAGCCCGGGTCAACCTGGACACGGCTGATTTCGGAAGATCCGATATACCCCGTGTAATACAAAGGTCTGTCATGTTTGTGTTTAACCTGCATATCGTCTTGAGTGAACGAAATACAAGGTAAACTTCTTGCAGCTTGCAGACATTGCCGACAAGTTTGATCTTCAGAAACTTCGGGAATTGGAGCAACTTGTGTGATGAAGCTCTCCGTATTCTTCAAAGCTTCAATTAGAGATTCTTTGGTAGTTTTTGACAACCTTAGGAACTCATATAATGTAATTCTGGCCGGTATGTTGGCCAGCTGTGCCATGACATTGAATTAAAAAGGAGCACTCGACTCTCTGGATTCCTGGTGAAGATTTCTGTTGAACCGGAGCTCCTTTTGCTTCCCTTTATCAGCAGGCTTCTTTGGTACAGAACCCCCAGCGTCTTGGGGCTGTTCTTCAGTTTCTTGAGGGTTCTGGCTGAAGTCTCTCAAGTAAGCCTTTCCTGACCGAGTGCCAGGGTTGCCTTCTGGATATGCCGCTAGAACGATCCTCTCGTCTTCTGAGTCAGTAAGCGGTTTGAGCAAATCATCATTCTCATTAACAGAGGGGCTAATCATGTTGGATGACGTAGCCTTTCCTCTTTTCTTCTTGGACGAGATGTTCGTCCACTGTTGGTCTTCCACCAGATCAGGGTGGACCCATATGATTTCTCCTTTTGGAGTGGTGAGGGGTATTAATCCTTTGTCTTTCTGACTGTACAGGTCAGTATTCTTCAAGTGCATTTCTCCTTTGTGGATGGGGACCACGCCATCTGCGGTTGCCACTGGAGGGAAGTCACTGAACTGGACTGCTATCATGTTGGTAGAGACGGTCTTTTGCTCAGGTTTCAGAGTGAACACCTTGGCGTCCACCAAATTTTAGAGAATGTCCTTAAAGATGTAACATCTCCTGGTAGGATGGCCCAGGAATCTGTGATAGCGGCAGTAACTAGGGTCATCTACCTTTCCTGCTTCATCTGGCTTCCTAATTTCAGGAAGCTGTAACTTGTTGTTCTTCCGCAATAGCTGGAACAAGGTGTCCACATGTTCTTCCTTAAAGGAGTACTGTTTGGGCACTTTTTGCTTATTAGGTGTTTTTCCTTGCTTCGTGGGAGGTGGCACTTGCGTGTAGTCAGCTGCTAAGGTCTCTTTCCCCTTAGACCGTTGGGCATTGTTCTGATTGCGTTGCTATTGTTGTTGCGGTTTGGGCTGTGCAGCTTCTTCGGCTTTCACCCGAGCGATAATCTCTTCGGCTTGTTCTCCTTGCGATACCAGTTGTCTCCAGGAGCGACATTCTACTACCCCCATCTGAGCAAGGAGCTGGGTCTGCAAGTTATGCCTGCAAGTTTTAACCAAAGTTGATTGAGTCATACCTGAAGGGCATCGCAATGCCATGCTGTGAAATCTCTCCACATATGCCTTGATGGACTCTCCCTTCTTCTGTTTGGTGGCGAGAAGAGTCGGGACTGAAACTTCTGTATCGTCCTCGAAGAATCTGGCTAGGAAAAGCCTTTTCAAATCTACCCATTTCTGAATAGATCCAGGAGGCAGTTTCATAAACCATTCAAAGGCTACCCCTTTAAGAGTGCCGATGAACAAGCGTGTCAGGATGGCGTCGTTCGCCACTACATCTCCAGTCTGAGACTTGAAGTAATAGATATGCTGATTTGGTGATCCCGTGCCATCGAAAGGTTGCAATGTTGGAGCTTTGAACTTCGGTGGGTATGGAGCTATATCCCACTCAGCAGGATAAGGCCTCACCACTCCTTCGCGGAGCTCACTTCTGTTGGCGATTGCATTGAGGCGAGCTTCCAGTTCGTCCATTTTAGTGGACTAAGGATGCAGTTCTTTTTCTACCTCCTTCTCACCTTCAGAAGAGGATTCCAGGTTGTGAGTCTCACGATCTGAATGTTCGTCCGCTTTTTGCTTTCCCTTTGACGTTGTCCTCCGGGAAGATTCAGGTTTTTGGCCTTTTTCTGCCAGAAGCTGGGCCAACATATCCTTCAATTGGAGAAGTGTCTCCTGTTGCGCCTGGAGCATGACATGATGTTCGTCCACTCTTTTGGCTATGTCCTCGGGGTTTCCCGTCATGTAAGCAGAAACTTCTTGTGCCCCGATAGAGCTTGAAGATTAAGATTCAGCTATTGCCGAATGTTCATCACTTGTTGTAATCCCTTTGGCTAACTTTTGATAGTCAACCGAGCGAATAGCTCCTGTCCGAGTCCGAGTATTCCGATATACTCCTTCGAACTGGTCAAAAATTTCCCTAACAGTTAGGGAATGACTTCTTTGCGACTCGTCAGAATCGGAATGTGATGCTCTTCCTCTGCCGATCATGTTGATAGTAACCTCAGGATAGTCGATTTCGGAGGTCTTCTTCTATTGTCGTTGTCGTTTGGGAGGCCTAACAACACTCGTTAATCTGTTGAACACTGACTGTCTAAGCGTAGGTGAACAACAGCTGCATTCGGAGAGGACAGCGGAAATGAGCCGTTCACACTGACATGAATGGGCCACTTGCTGTGTTGGCCTTCCTCTTGACAGTAGCTCACGCAAGTCGGAGACCTGGGAAAGATTTTGTGAGGGTGGAGATGGAACCCCCTGCCCTTGGATGGGTCGGACATGGACCTTAAATCCACGCTGTCCCTCTTGAACCTTACGGACCATGTTGTGTTCTTGAGACGAAACACAAGGGTCGCGCTTAGGTTTATAAACACGAGGTCGAGGCCTGTGTTTGACTGATAGAACGGATCCTTGTGGATCTTGTCCTGATTGAACGCACACTTGTGGTGTGCGTTTTGGTGTTGAAATAGACCCCTGCGGGTCTTGTTTTAGTTGAACGCACACTTGAGGTGTGCGTTTTGATAATAAAACAGACCCCTGAGGGTCGTTCTTTGTTTGAACGCACACTTGTGATGTGCGTTTGGTTGATGACCCAGACCTCTGAGGGTCTGATTTTGATTGAACGCACACTTGTGGTGTGCGTTTAGATGATTGAACAGACCCCTGGGGGTCTTGTTTTGGATGAACACACACTTGTGGTGTGCGTTTGGCTGTTTGAACAGACCCTTGAGGGTCGTGTTCTAACTGAACGTACGGCTGTGGCGTGCGTTGGAATAGTTGAACATGCCTTTGGGGGTCACGTTTTGGGACGCACTCTTAAGGTGTGCATCTGGATTGAACAACGCGCCACTGAGGGTCGCATTTGAGCTGGATAACCCGAGGCTCATAGTCGGGTTCATTGCCACGAAGTGTGCGTTCTGGAGCAGAAACGCAGGGTTCGGGTAGTTTTTCAGAAACGCAGTTCTTGCGTTGGGCCGTAGCTAGGCTATTCTGCAAATATGCTCGCTGCATGGATCTTCTCCTCCGTCGAGCGGCGTTTTTCTTTGCTTGTTTCAACGCCTTGGCCGCAGCGTCGTCGGCGTTGATTGGGTTTTCCTCCGACATAGGTCTTTTTTGACCTATTATGCGCCGTAGTGATACGGGGGAGGAGTCTTCAACTCGTAGAGCGAGTTTAAGGTCTTGGCCAAAGGAAAGGGCTTTCTTTGGCATCTCAGCAGTAGTGATGACCTCTTTAGAGGTCCTGTAGGTATCACGCCTAGCTTTAGGGCTAAGGGACCCAGAGGAGAGAACCTCCTCATACTTGGCTTGGTCGAACTCTACAACGAGAGTTTCGACGGTGGTCCCAGTGAGGTGAACGTCGGATTACGCCACCACTTCCTCGTCAGAGAAGCTAGTCCCTAGCGGAGTCGCCATCTTTTGTTTGTTGGAAATTTGATGTAAAAAGACAATGAAAGAAAATTTGACTTGTATTCTCTCAAAATCGATTACAATTTGGATTCCGATTACAAAAGAGAGGAGAATGAATTTGACTCTCCCCTTTGTTTAATTCTGGGTTCTTCTTGGTAGCGATGGAGTGCCTCCTTCGATTGATCGCGTCGAACTTGCTCTCCGTTGACGATCCGACCGTCTTAATTCACTGGAACAATTGACTTGTGTGATGAATTCGGTTTAGAACTCTTAACAAGTTTAAGAAACTCGGAACGAGTTGAAAACTCTGAAGAGAGTTGTTGAAAACCGAATAACTGGTTTGATATAATTAACTTGCGTTGCAAGCTTAATCACGAACTCTTAAATGAGTTTCAGAACTCAGAGCGAGTTGAAACTCTGTAACAGAGTTGTTAGAACCGAAGATTCGGTTAATAGCCAAGTTAATTTGCCACTGATGAAGGGATCCTCTGGGATTTGATTAACTGATTGTTGATCAGTTCTTTAATCTTCAAAAGATCTCCTTCTCCGTGCTGTTGAACTGTTAAGATTTGTTGACCTCGGGCGGTTTTGATGCCAGCTCACTTTAACCCTATGCGGTTTTGCTACTAGAAAACCGATCCACCTCTTACTCAGTTGAGTAAGTTGGTTATTTATAGGGAGATTAGGGGTGTAACCAACCCCTAAATCCTCTCCTAAGTGGGTGAAAATCCCTCAGATCGTGGGATAACGGTTTTGAGGCCATTCGGCTTACGTTTGAGCAAGTCAAAACGCTTCAGTTGGCATTCTGGGCTTTAACTCTGCGTCCAGGGCTGGAGACGCAGAGTTAAATCTCTGTTAGAGATTTGAGATGCGCAGGCCGCATGCGTTCTGAAATTGGAAACGTACAGATCGCTGGTGCGTTGAAGTTTAACTCTGCGTCCAGAGTTTGGGGCACGCACGTTATATGTGCGTTTTGTGCTTTAACTCTACGTTACAGAGTTAGCTGTCTGCTGGAGAACGCACAGATTGTGTGCGTTTCGAATTTTGAGAAACGCAGAAGTGAACTTCTGCGTTTGATAGAGGTTGTTGACTTGTAACCTCGTCTATTATGACATTGCAAAGGCCATTGCTTATTGATCCTTGCCTGTTATAAGATATGAGAGTCGTCAGATTGTAACTCTCATCATCGATTGTGAAGGCCACTGAATAGATTTTTCATCAGCTGTCGGAAGCATCATCGAATTGTAACTCCTCTCGATCTATGTGAAAAGTCTTCTATTTGCAGCTTTTGATTGTCAGCGTGAAAGCTATTTGATTGTAGCTTTCGTTGTGAGAGCTAGACGGGAATCAACATCCATAGTGTTTTTAGATGAATATTTACCCACGGCTCTCTACCAGGTAACTCACCAGCTAAGTCCAACCTTTTATTTCTAAGATCATTACACTGCTCATCAGCATCTCTAATAGTTGCTAATATAATATTAGTCATGCTGTTGTCGCAGCCATCAAGATCAATCATCTCAGAAATGAAGTCGTATTTGTGGCGATTGTGGAGTTGCGAATGCAGTGATTAGAAAGTCGTCTGATTGTGACTTCCATTGTCGGAGCTTGATAGGGATCAGCTATCCATTGTGATTTTTAGACAGCCTACACTCACCGAAAACCTTACAATATCACAATATAACAAATGATTTATTCTCTACAATAGATAAGAACACAATATAAGCTCACTCTTAATGATACAATCCCACAACCCAAATATACTATTAATGTAAATACAATAAGCTCAATGGTTGTGTGTGTAAGCAAAGAGAAATAAATCAAAACTAAACTCAAGATAATTCTAGCTTAATAACAATGATAATCAAATATATATAAAAGATCTAGAAATAGAGTTTAGAAAACTTCTCAATAGATCAAGAGATCGAGGGAGTATAGTTGGATGCTCAAACACTAATAGACGATCTCCTCAAGCTCTTGTGAAATAGATTTCATAAACTCAAACTCTCAAATGCTTAAAAGCTTCTTAAACACTCTTTTAAACAAAAACAAAACAAGCTTAAACCCTTGTTAAAATCTTTTAAAACATTCTCATAGTGTATCAAATGATAAATGCAATGGGGTATATATAGGGTAGAAGAAAACAACCCCCAAAACCCCCAAAAACCACTAAAAGACAAAATTCAGCAAGTTACAGTTACTGTGCAATGATAACATCGGCGGTCGACCATGACGGACGACCACGAGAAGATAAACTATAAATCTGGTCTCTGGACTACTGACGGTCGACCGTGGCGGTCGACAGCACTTTTTTAGATTTTGACAGATACTAGAATTCTATGTATCTAACTTTGTAAAATCAATTAAAAATAGTAAATCAACTCCAAAAATCATGAAATTTTGAGAAAAGCTTCTAGACATGTAGATAAACATGTTAAAAAGGGAATTTATGAAATATCACTTCCTAGTTGAGAGAAATAATTATTTGAACACAGATATATAGTTTCTGAAAAAATTGCTGAAAACTCATTTTTGTAAATTCAATTGAAAATAACAAAACAACTCCAAAAATAGTAAAACTTAGGGAATTGTTTGTATATATGATGATAAACATGTAAATGAAGAAATTTTTCAAATCGCATTTCCTAAATATGAAAACGCATGAGTTTTGCAAAACATGCACGAACATGTGCACGAACATGAGCTAATTAAAAACTTGATTTTGTAAATTCAAATAAACATAACAAATTAATTCCAAAATTGATAAAACTTTGAGAAACATTTATAAACATAAAATTGAACATGTTAGAAAAAGAATTTCTCAAATTTAGTTTACTATTTTTGAAAACTCATGTAATTTGCAAGTGTGTTCAAAACATAAAAATGTGATATACATAAAATTTGATGTTTTGACATAAACAATGTTTTGAAACCCTATGAAATAATTTTATAGACTTAATGAAATATGTATACAATGATTGTTAAGTCCATAACCAAAACTTGTGTATATATATAACTATATATATAAAAACCAAATATGTGTGTGTATATATGATTGAGCTTAAAGTACTAACACACTTAATATAAACCTAAACTAATATTACCCAAGCAATCTTGATCTTCAATAAGCTTGACTTGGTACACTTACGGATGAAGCTTAAACTTGGATTTTAAACTTGAATTACGTAGGATTCATACCACAATTCCGCCAACCTCCATTGGATATGATCGTGAATGCGCCATTTCATCCAACCTCCAACATGTTGTTTGTCTATAATAAATAGAATTATACAAATACTAGACAAACAACATTAGAAGTAAATTATTTGTTAAACATCATCAAAATAAGAAGGCCAACAATCTTCCCTTTTTTGATGATGACAAATAATTTACAAAAAGGATATGTGCATGAAAGGAAATGAATATACAATATTATAATTATCATGCATATAAATAAAAAGAATATACTCGTAATATTTCTTCCCCTTTGACAACGTTAAAAAGGGGAACCAAAAGAATTAAGAGAGAGAAAGCTCCCCCTATTAATATGCATGTGTGAGTATATATATATATATATATATATATATATATATATATATATATATATGGGGATTGCTCCACCTATCAAAATGCAAAATGCCATATGGAGTGAATGCAATAAAGATTATGGCAAAACATGTAAGCAAGCAAAAATTTGCTAAACAACTCATATGCAAAAGAACAATGAGAACACATATAAATATGTTAATATGAAAGAAGTATCTCATTACACAATTTTAAAAACATAGTGTATAAAAATAGATTTATGAAAGCAAAGAAATGAGGAAAACATGAGAACCATGAAAAAAGTTTTCAAGTGAAAACAAATCACTCAAATAAAGTCATAAATCAAGATTTGAGTCCAAAAACAATGTTTGGTCAAAGAAAAAAATTTTCTTTGTATACTTTGATCAAACCACTCATAGAATACATTATAAGGCACGAATAGATGATCCATAAGTACAAACACATAAATATCATCATATAAATAAAATATAATGAATTCAAAGCAACAATTCAAAACAAAATCTTTGACCAAAGAATTTCAAGAGAGGCAACAATATATCAAGCTCTTAAGCTTGTTCCAACCCATATAATCATTTTAGCACTCGGTAAACAAGATTTAGGAATAAACACGCAATAAATCCGGAGGGTTATGTAAACACAAACTTCTCATCAAAATCAAAACTAATAATCATGAAAACAAAAAAAATTGACCAATAAAAAGAATTGTTTTCATGTTCAAAAGTTTAAAGTATAATTTTTCAAAACCAAGAAAAAATAAAAAATAAAAACACTAAAATTCTTGGTTTAAAAATCATTTTGGCACCCAAGTATTCTTAGTGCCGGATTGTTTAGGGACATGATCCCTATCAATAAAACTCAAAGCCCTAGGGTTATGAACCCGTTTGGGCACTTATGGTGCACTAACACGGTCAAAGCAATAATCACTCAAATGATCCTTCCGATTACAATATGTACAATCAAAGAGATCCATTTGTTTTTGTGGACCATTAGCTCATGCATGGGAATCATTTGCAAATAAAAATTATCTTTTAGAATTATTTTGCAAATGAGAAACATTCTTAAATAATGGTCTATTTAGAACATATTGCAATTTAGAAGCTTTTTGCATATCATAATTTGCAAGATGTCCAAACCTACCACAAACATTATATTTAAAAACATGTGGTCTACTTGAAGCATTTGGCAAATTTGAGTTCTTTTTCAAATCAAAGCAAAACTTGGCCAAATGACCAAAACGACCACAATGATCACATCTATACACATGAGCATGCTTATGATGAACAATGGGTGCATGTGTGTGTACATGTGATGAAGAAACTTGATGAGATGCACAAGGAGCATTGACACTTTTATGTTTGTGTGCATCATAGCAAAATTTAGCTAAATGTCCTTTACGACCGCAAATAGATCACTTGTAAACTTTGCTATATATGTGTGCATAATGAGTGGATGATGACTTGTTTGCACTAGACTTGGCATACATATTCGTAAGCTTCTTATGGTTTTTAATGCATGTATTAAGAGTTGAATCTGAAGAAGAAATACGGCTTTTAACATTGTTAAACTCATCATTAGGTATATTAGCATTAACTTTAGAAGTAGAACATAAATAATTATTTATAAAAGAAGCAGTATCATTATTAATGTTCTCTACTTCTAACATGATATTATCTTTTTCATGAGTTAAACTAGCAACATGTGAAGTTAAAGAAACATGATCCAATTTTAATTTTTCATTGTTTTCTTTAAGGATCACAATTTCATTAGAAATAGTTTCAAACTTAGATGCTAACAACTCATGATCGGATTTCAAATCTTCATGTTTGCTTTGTAAATCAATAAAATCTTTATGCAATTTGTTATAGGCATGTAATAATTTTTTACTAGCACAAGCAAGTTCATCACTAGATAAATCATTAGTGGTTTCGAACTCGCAAACCTCACTAGGGCTATCGTCTAGTGGCCGTGTGCATGATGCTCCATATGAGCTTGAAGCCGGATCCTCCAAAGCTTGTCGGATCGCCTCCAAGTCCTCTTGATATGCTTTAATAAATTTTCGTAAGGTGTAAGCACTATCAAAATGAACAAACTTGTTAGACAAAGATGAATCAAATGCATTATGTAAGAATTCCAACAAGAGCTTGTTCATAATAAATAATCTTTGATCATTTTTATTCCACTTGGATTTCTCTAATGTGGGCACAATATAAGCATAATCAATGACTTCCCATAAATTGATATTTTTAGATTGAACAAATATTTTAAATCTAAAACACCATTGAGCATAAGGGAAAACATTAAATTTAGGAGCAATACTAGAATCATAACCTAAACAAGATGCATCATTCATATCCATAATTTATAAAAATATGCAAGCAAGATACAAATGCAATCAAAACAAGATTAGCACAAAAAGATAACTTGGATCTTTAACTCAAGACGATTAGACCTTTAATCAAAGAGCACCAAGCTTTGATACCAATTGTTAGACCCAGAGGGGGGGTGATTAGGGTCTTATGCTAATCTAATCTAATTTTATACTAATTAAAGCTAATTAATAAGTTATCCTAGCAAGTATGAAATACAACAAGATAAATGAGCTAGGATAAGCAATATGAACAAATGAATATATCCTAGCAATGAGATATACTATGAGATATATGCAAGGATATATAATTAACACAATGGTAAACAATCTAACTACAAATGTGATAGGGAAAAATATAGGCAATTGGTGATATAAGATAAAAGCATAAGTAGATGCGCCAATGACAAACTCAAACACACTCAAATGATCACGGAGTTCGGACCTTACGTCCTACATCTCCGCTCCCTACTCCCTGGGAGAAATCCACTATCACAAACGGGTTTTCTACGCTCACCCGAATAACATTTACACCTCACAATGTTGGTTTTCAACGCTCACCAATCAACGTTCACACCTCACACTCTTACTCGGTTTTCTAGCTCATCGAAAACTTTACAACAACACACTCGGTTTTCTAGCTCACCGAAAACCTTACAATCTCATAATATAACAAATGATTTGTTCTCTACAATAGATGAGAATACAATGTAAGCTCACTCTTAATGATACAATCCACTATGAATGTAAATACAATAAGCTCAATGCTTGTGTGTGTGTAAGCAAAGAGAAATAAATCAAAACTAAACTCAATATAATTCTAGCTTAATAACAATGATAATCAAATATATATAAAAGAGCTAGAAATAGAGTTTAGAAAACTTCTCAATAGATTAAGAGATCGAGGGAGTATAATTGGATGCTCAAACACTAATAGACGATCTCCTCAAGCTCTTGTGAAATAGATTTCACAAACTCAAACTCTCAAATGCTTAAAAGCTTCTTAAACACTCTTTTAAACAAAAACAAAACAAGCTTAAACCCTTGTTAAAATCTTTTAAAACATTCACATAGTGTATCAAATGATAAAAGCAATAGGGTATATATAGGGTAGAAGAAAACAACCCCCAAAACCGCCAAAAACCACTAAAAGACAAAATTCAGCAAGTTACCGTTACTGTGCAACGGTAACATCGACGGTCGACCGTGGCGGTCGACCGCAAGAAGAAAAACTACAAAACTAATCTTTGGACCATTGACGGTCGACTGTGGCGGTCGACCACACTGTAGCACGGCCGATCGTGGTGGTCGACCGCACTTTTCTAGATTTTGACAGATGTTGGAATTTTGTGTATCTGACTTTGTAAATTCAATTAAAAATAGTAAATCAATTCCAATAATCATGAAATTTTGAGAGAAAGTTTTAGACATATAGATAAACATTTTAGAAAAGGAATTTATAAAATATAACTTTCCATTTGAGAGAAATAATTGTTTGAACACAGATATGCAGTTTCAAAAAACAACTGCTAAAAACTCATTTTAGTAAATTCAATTGAAAATAACAAAACAACTCCAAAAATAGTAAATCTTGGCGAATTGTTTGTATAAATGATGATTAACATGTAAATGAAGAAATTTTTCAAATCACATTTCCTAATTGTGAAAACACATCAGTTTTGTAAAAACATGCACGAACATGTGCACGAACATGAGCTAATTAAAAACTTGATTTTGTAAATTCAAATAAACATAAAAAATTAATTCCAAAATTGATAAAACTTTTAGAAACATTTATAAACATGAAATTGAACATGTTAGAAAAAAAATTTCTCAAATTGAGTTTCCTATTTGTGAAAACTTATGTAATTTGCAAGTATGTCCAAAACATAAAAATGTGATATACATGAAATTTGATGTTTTGACATAAATAATGTTTTGAAACCCTATAAAATAATTTTATAGACTTAATGAAATATGTACACAATGATTGTTAAGTCCATAACCCAAACTTGTGTATATATATAACTATATATATAAACCAAATATGTGTGTGTATATACAATTGAGCTTAAAGTACTAACACACGTAATATAAATCTAAACTAATGTTACCCGAGCAATCTTGATCTTCAATAAGCTTGACTTGGTACACTTGCGGATGAAGCTTGAACTTGGATCTTGAACTTGAATTACGTAGGCTTCATACCACAATTCCGCCAACCTCCATTGGATATGATCGTGAATGTGCAATTTCATCCAACCTCCAACATGTTGTTTGTCCATAATAAATAGAATTATACAAATACTAAACAAACAATATTAGAAATAAATTGTTTGTTAAACATCATCAAAACAAGAAGGCCAACACAATGGTGATATAGTGACTACACAGTCATATAGTCAAAAAAGAAATTTCTACAAAGAAAAAATAATTTAATATATCAAATTAAGAACTAATTTATAAAATATACATGGACAGTGCAGATAACTATAGAAAGTAATATATATATCTTCATAAAAATTTTGTAGTAAGTGACCAACTACAATCATCCTAATTTAAGCATAAATAATTATTATTTTAATTACTAATTTGATACATATAACTATAAAATAAATCTCCAGTAAAAAATTAGAATTGAGATTGTAGTATGTTGTAGATAAATAAATAAATGTTATTAGAGCTACTCTTTTTATTGAATTTAAAAGTAATAATTTAAATTATTAAGCAACAAATGTTAGCTCATGTGAGAAAGTAAAGTAATATGTGGTCTATATACAAAATTTTCTAAGTCTAAGAGCTAATAGGTAAAAGAGTCAAAAGACCACTATGAGTTGAAGCGTTACCCTCTCCACTGATAGGCGCGTCGCCAAATGGTTCTGTCTCAGGAACCGACGGTTCGGTGCGTCGTCTGTAAATTATTTTCTGGCACTTGGAAGGTTGAGCCTCTTCAGGATCCGTAGGCCTATCCTGTTTAGACTTAGCACGCATCTTAATTTGCAATTCAGCTTAGGCCACGGTCCGAGATCAGGTGCGAATGATAAGGCGAGTTCCACCTTCTTCTTCTTCGAAAACTACACCTAGAAGTTCAACAATCATTCTGTGAGGATAAGTGGGCAAAACGTTCCACCTCTTTCGAACATTAAGTCGGCGAGTTCGATCGGCGATTGCCAGATCCAACAGTTCTTCGTAAGAGAATTCCGACAAACTTGTGTTGAGATCCTCTTCATCGCTGCCCATTGTTGTGCCTTCACCACCTACGATCTCTTCTTCCAAAGTCTCCTCGCCAGAAGTGAAGGGCCCCTCTTCTTCCTCTACTCTATGTTTTCCTCTGGCTGAGGGACCGACGGGTTCTTTTCCATGTTTCCTCTATCGCTGTATGTTTTCCCAAACTATCCTTTCAGCGATTCGAGATGTATATTTGGACGCTAACTCTACGATTAGCCTCACTTGGACGGGCTCATTAGCTGCTATCAGACCTACAACATAAATATGTTAGCTCCAACCGGCGTTCAGCACCCGGGAGACTGAACTTAGCATCGATACAGCCAGTTACGTTCCATAACCAAGTCCGAACGCCATCTACCAGTCCGCCGCAAGTCCAGAGCTGTCGGTTCGGATTTTCGATGTAGAATTGATCATATCCAAACTGACGGGCGAATCGACATGGCAAGTAAGGCTCTAAGTAGCAATGATCCTTCACCAGGAAGATAAGATGGCCTGGCCTAATATTCATCAACCATCGGAAGCAACTAACATCGAGCGAAGTCTGATTCGTCCCTAGCATCTATTCATCAGCTAACAGCCCGCTATAACGACCAGCAAATCGAGAAGCACATAGGGAGAAGACTCAACCCTTATGGATCTGCAGGCTCTTCCTTGCTTCTAGGAAGCTCTGTGCTTTCCACTTACACCCTTCAAGCAGTTACAACATGGGAATATTCAGGTCCGCATCAGTCGGGGCTGACATCATGTCAGGACGATGAAGAATTAGCCACGCCATTAAGTACGTACAAGGTAGCTCCACTTTCGCTATGGGAATTTGAGCTGATGGCATATCTTCTTTTTGAGTGAAGACGGTGACTACTTGACAGAGCCCATGATGAATGTCAGCGACCATCGCCGGAAGAAGGGATATACTCTTCCCGTGGGCTAGTTGGACGGCCGAGAATAATATCTCTATTGGCAGGACATCAGAGGCCTGGTATGGTACCACATATTTTTTAACCAAATTACGAGGTAGCTGGCCAATAAAGTCATAGGCTAGATAAGCTTCTGTGCGCACCAAAGGAAGGTTCTGAACTTGGTCCTCGCAGGGAATTTGCCCTCAGCACTTGTGTTGGTATAAGAGTGGGCATCAGACTTTTTGATTAGCTCGTTGACCTCTGAAGGAGTTAACGGCTTCAATTTATGAATAGCTTCATCAGGTCTATCCAGATTCTTGAATCAATAGCTTGAGAATTGTTTCAAACTTATCTGGGACGATTTCTTCTTTGCTACTGGATTAACTCCTACTAGAGCTGTTCGATAGTGACAAGTGAGCTCCCATAATGTGCTCCTGCTAGAGTTGTTCGATAGTAACAAGTGAGCTCCTATAATGTGTCAATCGAGCTGGTGTACGAGCCATCAACTGCTCTAGCTCCCGATTAGGGGGAAATACTCCCGATACGGCATTCTCCCCATCGATAAGCCGAAAACTTTAAACATCTCATGGAGGCTCTCCATGTCAGGTATAAAAGTGTTAGAATCTGGGTTGTAGAAATCTATCAGTGTGAGGAAATGGTGAACGCTAATTGGCAATCCATACTTTGTAGCACAGATAGCTTCATATAACCTATCCACCTTCAGGTCTGCACTCTATCGGTTAAGAACGTAGTTGGTCAACCTCATCCACCAAAGTTTATCCGAAGAGTAGGACCAACCGTAGCATCGGTGACCTGCAACAGGTAACTCTCTCCCTAATGCAGCAAGGCGGTTCCTCACAGTATTGGCAACTGTAGATAACTCACCATGAGGTGGTTCGTCCAACCCCACCACCCCGAGATGTAATCCTACAACATGATTCTTGTTGCTTAAGCCTGGGAGTGCTTGGTTAGTGATATATCCTCAATGGACATGAGTGTGCTCCTCTGTAAAATTCCACGACATTTCTCTTATCACTATTTGCTTCCGTAATTCAATCAGTTAGTGGTGACGAGGGATTGGTGGAAGATATAAGCAGCCTACCATGTCTTTGTGTAACCATTGCTCATCCTTCAGAGATACGGCTACCAGATCTTCAATGGAGTCTCCAAATAAATAATATGTCTTCCTTGGAGGCTGGGTAGAACCTTCATTATCTGCAAACGGCGCGTCAGTAATTAGATGATGCAAAGTATGATGATGTCCCTCTCGCACCAATCGAGAGAATTCCTGAGGAATGTCCGAAGTAAATTAAGGAGTTGGCGGGATTAATGTTGGATCATCGACATTAGCATAATGCTTACCCCTATAACCGTCTACCTCGAAAGGCGAGAACACATCCGAAGGGAATTCAACTAAAATGAATAACTTGTGTTTGTTAAACGCAGTGGCAAGAATGTGTTAAGGCAATACAAGACGTTGAACTCATCTCACGAGTCCATGAGATAGAGTCATTATCTTGTACTTGGTGAGACGATTTCAACCATATCACATACACGTGGGATAACGTATATTGTCACATAAATAGTGTGACGATATACCCTATCCTACAAAATGCGATACAACATGAAGTCACCCCTTTATTACCTTAAGATGTATTTTGACAAGGCAAAATACATCTGTGAAGCGTCAACCCTCACGAAGGAGGATGTCAGCTCTTCCCAATTACCTCACCAAGGAGAACAAAGTGAGGAGATAATACATAACATATTCATATGAATTTCTAAGCAAAAAAGGGAAGGTGCTTGTTAATTAGGCGAGACGAGTTAAACTGCATTATACACACGAAGCACGATGTACGTCGTCATATGAATAACATGACAACATACCCGTCCTCCAGAGTAAAATATAGTAGGAAATCACCCTAAATTGATTAAGAAGTATTTTGACCAAGCAAAACACATCAGTGAAGCGTTAACCCTCATGAAGAAGGATGTCAGCTCTTCCCAATTGAAATTGTTAATTAGGCGGGGATACAAGATGCAATATGATATGCTAATATTGAATTTTACAAGAGAAAGTTACAGAAGCTCACCAGAAAAAGATAAAGGCTCCCGCTCAGGTGACTCAATGGCTGAACGACCCTTTGGGATACGCGATCTCCTCATCAACATAGCTAATCTGTGATGAAAGACAACAGTTCAATTAAATCAAGAATCAAGATACGTAAATGGGGAATTAAAAGGTGAGGAGAATAAATGTATGAAGCTAAGGCGACAAATTTGATTCTCGACCAATACACAAGCTAAGAGTTTGGATGTTTCTCTCAGAAGCCAAGTTTCAACACTTATGCGAATATCAACATTAAGTCACACACACAATCAGACTACAAGCAAAGCAAAGGGTTCAGCCATGCCCAGGTTAGAGGATTAAAACGCCAACAAATTCAAGAATTGAAGCTTTATCGTCTCCCGTCAAAAGCAAGAACAAAGTTCAAATACAAAAGGACGAATCAAATCTTGCATGCGGCCTACAGATAACATTAAAGCCTTAAATAAAAGTCTGACTCACAACAAGCTCAACTCATATCCAAGAGTGAAATTTAAGCCGCTGTCCTTAAACAAGTTCAAGTTAACAGGTATTCAACATCAAACTAAGTATCTCAGTCAACATCCAGTTCAAAGTCTCGGCCATGTCCACAGACAACTCTATGAATTCAATTCCCAAGTCAAAATCAAACATTCATGTGAAGGGAAAGGATCTACCTGAGATAAATTGAATTTGAGGAATTCGTGAAGAAGAAGCTCCGAAAGTAACCAACCCAAGAAGAGACTCAATCCCCTATTACATTCAAAAATTTTGGGATGTCATTCAAAATACCCAATTCGAAACTAGGGTTCCGATCACCCCTTCACAATTAAGTACACAAGATGGAGCTCAATCAAAATTGAAGATGAAGCTTACCTGAATCAGAGAGAACAACTCGATGGGGAAGAGAACACGGATTCATTCAAGAAGAATCCACAGCAATCGGCTCGAACACAATCAAATCCAAAACCCTAGGTCAGGAGGAAGAGTTTCAGCCGTGAATCAAGTACCCAAAGATGAAGATTTAAATGAAATTGAAGTGAGGACAGTAGGTCTTAACTAGAATTCGTGAAGAACAAAGCTCATTTCCAAAGAGAAGCTCGAACACAATTGAAGAAAAATCAAAACCCTAGATCTCGAGGTGGAGTTGTTGTTCAGAATTAAAGGTTGAAGAAGAGTTTTAAAGAGAAGAAAGGAAAGCTCAGAATCCTTGTTGACGAGGAGTTCCAAATTTGAAGAGTCCTTAGGGAAGAGGAGTTCTGAAACGAAGTGAAGAAAAAGAAGAAAATTAACTTTTATAAATCTCCAGAACCAACCCTCACCAAGATAGCTTGGGCTATCTGGCACTTGCGCGTGACAGTTTAAACTGTCTCGCACGTGTGAAAGATGCCTAAGACTATCTCGCATATGTGAGGGTCTTAGGGTGTTTTCGCATGTATTTTCGCCCATTTTTGCCAGTTTTTGACGTATTCAAGGTACGTATTCATACTCCAATGGGTATATGAGTCTAAACTATTTCCCATCCTTGACGGGAAGTTTCTAAAAAATATTATACAGAATATTCTTAAGGATAACCCGACAACCTCCGATGGGTACATGAGGTTAAACTAATTCCTAATACTCTCAGAAGTATATGAGTATAAACTAGTCTTCCCCGTTCTAATACCTTAAGAGTTTAAACTATATAGACTCCAACAAACGTACGAGTATGAATTGTATTAATACCGGTCAACATGTTATAGCAAAAGTAAACGTCGATCAACACGTTGCAAATGGAAGTCAACATCGATTAACGTGTTGCAAGTGAAAGTCAACGTCGGTCAGTGCGATGATGACTTTGCCAAAATAAGTGCAGGATAAAATTTCCAAGTCAAAAAAGATGATTCCAGGAAGTTCAATCGCACTCAGATACAAACTTTTGACGAAGACGATTAGTTTAACATCAACTCAATGACACGAGCTAAGTTCAGAAACTTACACACCAACTTTAGTTTAAGATTTCGACAACGGTCAGATGATAAACGCAGAATCAAAATTTTTTTTATCTATTCAATAAAATACTGAGTAGGCTAAAAGTAGAAGAAGTCAAGAATTGAAGCTATTCATAAGTCCTTCTACGTGATTTCCTCGACAAAATAATGAAGGGATTGAACAGGGCCTATCTTATTCAAAGCATTCTAGCCTCCTCTATAAAAGAATAAAACTGAAACACTATAGAAGGGGTATCTGTAGGCGTCTAAAAATACCTATAGGTGTCCGAATACAGCTCGAGACAAAAAGAAGATAAAGAAGATAATTTGTGGCTCTGCTATATCCTCGTTTGGCCCCTTCGCGGGTCGTTCGGGAAGAGCCGACATCCTTCTTCGTGGGGATCGAGGTTTCAGACTTGTTTTGCTTTTGCCAATTCAAGTCTTCCGGCATATTAGGGCGATTTCGTGTTGTCTTACACTGTGTAGGTCGGGGTACGTTACCACGTTGTTTATGTGATTGTGCATACCACTTTTCCAGTGTAGGACACTCAAAATCATCTCGCCAATTGCCCAATGGAAGATCCGATCTCGCTCTCTTGTGAGATGAATTTAACCCTTGTATAATTCATGGATAATTTTCTGACTCTACTCTTGTTTTGTTGTAGTTGAATTCCCTGCGGACAGTCTTCCCCCTCATGCTACTACTGGTTGCAGTGGGGAGGTTTTCTCTTCTATTGCTGACAGGCAGGCTATTGGTCCACTTCCTCAGTTTGACAGAAGTCGTTCCGCTGAGTCTTGCCGTTTGATACGAGATGGGGGATGTCGTTCATTACGCCAGTTGATCACTGATGCTCCTTTTACCGTAGACTCTATTTCCACTCAGGCTTTAGAGAGGCCTGGTTATCTGTTTGGAGATTCCATCGAGGATCCGGGTAGGTTGACTTTTGCTGATGAGCATTGGTTGAATAATGATGAAGGAGCTCTTCTTTATATTCCTTCCATTCCCCGTCAGCATTCCTTTACTCATTTGGAGGGGCAGGCTGTACAGCGACGGATGTCCTGGAATCTCACAGATAATGGCGACCGAGTTCATTACGGATATATCTCCCACCATAAGACTCCAGGTTCCGATGGGCATAATTATATTTGCGGTCTTCGACCAGGGATTTTGGGTCTTGATACCGCACCCCCAGATGAGGTATCAGCAGCTGCTCCTACTGTGAGGAATCATTTGGCTAAGCTTGGGAGGAAGTTACCTCCACCAGATTTCATATGTTTTGGTTGGGTTTACTCACAACCCAAGGGATGGTGGACCCATATGACTAGTTACGTCTTGGGACGTTGGGAGGGTGATCTGAGAAGCAGTGGATTGTATGCGCCTATAGGAACCACCATGTATGGATTCCCGGTCAGCTGTCGCCACTTTCTAGCATTATTAGAAACATATGTCCCTGATAGTAACACATTTCTGACTTGCGGTGGAGAGTTAGGGTTAGCTTTGCATGAGATGCACAAAGTTTCTGGCCTTCTGATGGGGGATTGTTCGTACCAAGAGTACTTTCCCTCGAACATGCAATTTGAGTGGATGAAGAAGGACTCGCCCAACATGTACGACACGCTTTGGGATCTTACGTGTCACTATTATACATCTCTAATCAAAGTGACCACTCAGACGAAGAGGAAGAGACAGATCAGTTTGAAGCAATTCACCGTCTATCTATTCTAGCATTTGGAGGGTGATTTAAGTGAGACTATTCGTGAGTTAGACGTTTTGACACCTTCTGCCATTAATGAGTTGATGGAGAAGGCCGAGGCTTGTTCTCTCACTATTGCCAGTGCTGAGGGAGCTTTTTCTGCAGGGACCAAGTTTCGGACATTCCTTTGTCATGCACAGAAGTCCATTCATCCCAAGACTCTGCTAGCAGGCTATCTTGCTATCTGGTTGAAGAAGTGCGTCGTTCCATATTAGTTTTCTGACGCCTTACCTCTTGAGGTGCTTTTTCCTGCCGTTCAGCTAGCTTACGGGAGGGAGCTTTCTCTGCCCGGCGATGGTTGCTGGCATCCATTGTGGGCTTAGGTACTTGGTCGATGGTTTTACGCAGGTAGGTTCTGAACCGTCAACCGAACTTATTTCTGTAAAGGTCGAGCTTCTGTACACATACCTGATGGCGTGGCTCGTTCTTCATCATCCTGATTTGATGTCGGCACCCAGTACTGTTTATGTCTCCGTTCCTTTTGTGCAGCTATTGGAAAGGAGTAAATGGTTCGGGAAGACGTTCACTGATGTACAGCGAGAGCTTCAAGTTCGTAAGAGCTGGGAGTTCTTTAAGTGTTTTCCTCGCTTCTCGGACCGTTACGATGATGTGTTGATTGATGAGGAGAAACCCAGGACTGGTCGGACTTCTCTTGACGCTGGTTGTTTCCGTTGGTTGGTGAACATCCGCGTTGGATATTTTGTTCTTCGGGTGAAGAACCGTTGTCATATAGAGCCTTACCTTCCGTGTCGCTTTGCTCACCAGTTCGGTTACGACCAGCTGTATGTTGGGAATCCAAGCCGTGGTTTGAGGACTGAGGGAGGGCTTATTGATGGCGTTCGAGCATGGCTTTGGATTATGGTAGGCTGTACTGGAGCCTACTTCACTCTTCCTTCATCTAAGCGCAAGCCGTTGCTTACCTTCCTGAGCTGCAAGTGGTTCCTTTCTACCAATGACTTTATAGGCGTGAGGAGTCTTTCAGAGTTGGAGGCTGAGCACTTGGTTCAAATCACTATCAAGGCTACTCGTAAGGCTGAGCTTTCAAAGAAGCAGGGGAAAAAGCCTACTAAACCCTCCCTTTTGAGTAGAAATAGGATGGAGGATGATGAAGAACTTCTTCCTACTGATGATGAGGATGAGACTTCTGAGGAAGAATATGTGGACATAGGTACCGACGAGGAAGAACCTTCTACAGGTTTGTCCGACTCTTTCTTTTCAGGATTAATGGATCTAGCCCTCTTTCATTGGCATCAATGTTATATCCTTTCTAAATCTCAACTGGCTTTTCAAAAACCAGAGCGAAAGGTCTTATTCACTTATCCTAACAAGATGACTCTTATCACCCCAGGTAGAATGGTTGATGAGCATGAGTCGCTCGCTTCTTGCTATGCGAGGTCCCGACCTAGCGGCAAAGCTCCCGTACAGGTGGAGATGCATAGTAAGTTCATGCATGAACGGCCCGTTGGTTCTGTGAGAGTTCGTATTCCGAAACGGAAGAAGACCGCTCATAAACCACATGTTGGTCGGCGCACCTATGCAGCGGAGTTAGGAGGCATCGCCGGCGGAGAAGAGGGTAATACCTTATTGTCTTTATTGCTTTAAGATGATTCACCTTTTGGATTTGTTGAACTTAATTATGTTCTATATTTCAGGAAACCATGACGAAGGTGAACTTCCACAAGATTCTGTATTCCCTGATTCTGACCATTTGGATAGCTTCGTGCAGCAGATGTGTGATGCCATTCATGACGAGCCTATGGATGTTGACACGAACATGGATATTGAGCAGGTTAATAGTGTTGAACCAACAATTCTATGCCTAGGTATGTCTAAATCCGATGATACCCTACTCGAGTAGCAGTTGAAAGAGTTAGGGAATTCAGGATTTATTTCTCCTTTAATTATTTTAGCGCTTTACTTTCTTTCAGACAACTTGAAGAATCCAAGCGTGGTTGTCGGGGCAAAAGAATCTTCTGCCACTACTACAGGTACATCTGAGCTCTTCCTTCTTTCCCCATCTTTTTTGTATGTATCCAACACCTAAATTCTCATGCAGGAGCCGTGTTAGAGAGACCAGTTAAGGATGAGGCTTTCCGTGATATAGGTTTTGAGGAACATGTGTATGTCTCAGCACCAAGTTTCTCAGGATCCGACATTAGACTGTTAGTCGACATGCTGGCTGAGCAGGCCACAAGAGGGACTGCAGGACCATCCTTTGAGGGTGAATCGTCTACAGGTATATATCTAATTCTCTTCATATTGTCAGATCTTTTATCTGAATGACAAAGAATTATAATCACAGGACCAGTCGCTGGAACTGATTCAGTCATGATTCCTGGCATCTCTAGTTTACCTGAGGGTAATGGACCCGCAGGTATGCATATAATCTTCATCACCGTGATTTTTTTTATTTGTCTGAATCTTTACTTGACTAATGGAGGAGTGTAATCACAGGACCAGCCACTGGGACTGATACAGTTACGATTCCTGGCATTTCCAGTTTACCTGAGGGTGATGGACCTGTAGGTACGCATATAATCCTACCACCACGATCCTCTTTATTTGTCTAAATTTCCATTTGACTAATAAAAAAGTGTAACCATAGGACCAGCCGTCATGACTGATGCGACTACGGTTTCTAGGACCGCTAGCTTGCATAACGGTAGTGTCACTCCTTCACAGCCGAGAGACATTACTGATTTACCTAGAGAGGTTGATGTAGCCTCAACGATCACACCTGCTATCATCTTCGGGCCCATTGAGACTAGACTGATGGAGCCGATCATCAGACCTCAGTCTGCGGGGACCTCTATTGGTATTGGTATGCTTGCAATTCGCTTTAAATTTTTTGTCATATTCAAAAATCTCTTACTCTTTCATATGATTGCTTGCAGGATCTCAACCATCTCCATATGAGCATGTCCTCGCCCTTTTGGCTGATCCCGATCCTAGCAAAGTCATTTTCCGAATGGATCTCAGCTCTTTCGTCGTCTTTTTTAACGGCATAATCGAGAAGATTCTTCATCAAGGATATTGTTTTGATCAGTTCAGACGTTCTCTTTCTCGCTACCTGACGATGATCAAAGAAGAAGGATATCCGGAGTTAGCTAACTCTCTTGCTGCTGACTTTGTTGTTCTGGAGTCTGAACTCCGAGAGTTAGAGGAGCTAAAGGCTAATGGAGCTTCTTCTTTCGTATCTTCTCAGTTGGAGCATAGATTGTCACAATGGCGTGATTTGAGATCTTCTATTGGCAATGAGCTTCAGTCACATGAGAATTCTATTGCACAGCTGATGGCTAATCTTACAAGAAAAGACACTGACAGAGTCGAGATACTCAGTTCTTTAGACTCCAACCGTGAGGAAGTAGACAGGTTAAAGAAGGCCTTGAAGTATGCCGAGGAGTCTGGTGCTATCATTGCAGAGGAGCTGGCTGGACTAGAGAAGTCTCGCGGATAGATACTTGAGAGATTAGGGTCTACGCAGGAGAGATTGATGAAGCTGAAAAATAAAGCCGCGAAGATCTTGAGCAATTCTGAAGAATCTGTCCGAGTTGATCTGCAGGCTGAGCTTGAGCAGAGTTATGCAGATAGACTTTCTAAGTTAGAATTTCACATTCTTGATCGCCTACTGCGTTCGAGCCAATGAGCTTTTTATTGTATGCTTGGACTTGATCTATTAGCAGAGACCCAGTATTTGATTTAATACACTCATCTTTTATCATGATGTTTCTTTATTGATTGCGAATCTAATGGACACAATATTTACAGAATTTTTGTCAAATCTTCAGCCATCAACGGATTTGATGTGCCTTTACCGATTACCGTTTGAATCGGGCTAGCATGCGGATTGGTTTAGTCCGTTCCGCATGTAACATTGTGCTAAGAGTATTAATTCACTTAGACTTGATGCTATGACTTTGAATACATAGACTTTACCGTTGCTTATGAGAAAAGGTACCCAGCAACGCGTATTAGGCGATGACTTATCCTTTCTTAGGTTTCGGGATAAAATTCCCCAGACTTAGACTCTGGTGTCTTTTTTAATCGGCGAAAGACTAAACCGGCGATGTGTGTTAGACATAGACTTAGGGTTTTTGGCAAACCCCCAGCCACCAAAGGGTTTGATGAGCCTTTACCGACTACCGTTTGAGTCGGGCTAGCATGTGAATTATTAAAACTCATTTTACATGTAACGTTGTGCTAAGAGGATTACCTCTCTTAGACTTAGTGCTATGATTTTGAATACATAGACTTCACCACCTTTTATAGGAATATGGTGCCCGGCAACGTGTATTAGGCGTTGACTTATCCCTACTTAGGATTCGGGATAAAATTCCCCAGACTTAAACTCTGGTGTCTTTTTCAATCGGTAAAAGACTAAACCGACAACGCGTGTTAGGCATAGGCTTATCTCTATTTAGGAGTTGAGATAAAATTCCCCGTGCATAAAGTGCGCGGATTGGAAGTTGAGAATTTTCTCAAGGCAAAGACAAACCCAAAGTTGGAGCGGAAGAATTTTATATTCTTAGCCCCAGGTCTTGTTTAGGGTAAAGACGAACCCAAAATGAAAGAGGAAGAATTTTATATTCTATCTTTCAACACTGAAGAGGAAGAATTTTATATTCTATCTACAGTTGGAAAGAAAACTCGAGGTGGGATCTTCACCCCCAGAATCCGGAAAGATGAAACTAAGAGTGGGATCTCCACTCCGAGAATCGGAAAGATTCAAACAACCCTAACTTTTATAGGATTGGTTGTCTGATCCAAAAGAGTTCCTCATTTATTGAGGGGAAAGATTCAATTTCGACCCTAACTTTTATAGGTTTGGTTGAAAAAGAAAAGATGGCAGTCTTTCGTTTATCGAAAGGGATGACTCGGTCTTAGTCCTAACTATCTGCAGGTTTGATTTAGTAAGATGGGAAACAATCCTAACTTTTATAGGTTTGATTGCTCGAATTAAAAGTGGACCTCTCGTTCATGGAAGGAATCGATAGGAGAATTTTGTTTTGGCCCTTACTTTTATAGGTTTGACTTGAAAGCAAAGAGAGCGGAATACAGGTAGCAATAGAAAAACTGGTTTGTACTAGCCACTCGATGGAGGATATCGATATTAAGTGATTAGGACTTAACACATCAAGCTTTGAAAATTGCCATGAATTGGCGGATTGAAGTTTTGGCAGGCCCACCGTCAATTGACTTGATCAGTAAGGGATTTTGCGAGGAAAGATTAATCTGTCAAAAGGATCGAATCTCGTCTCAACAAAATAACTCATGAGAGTTATTGGATTTGATAAAAGGAAACATTCTGACATTTAAAGTTTAAATGTGGATGTTTTAATTATCACTTTTATATTTATTGGGTTATCCCTAAGAATACCACACGTGGAATTCTTCCAGGAACTTTCCGATACATTGGTTATCCTGAAGGTACTAAGAATAGTATTTTTTCAGGAATTTACCATTTATTAGCATCATAAACCGATCGCCTTCTTTTGGTAACTAGGCGATATGCGCCGTTCGAGTAGACCGTCTCCACTACGAATGGTCCCTCCCATTTGGGTTCAAATTTACATTTCTTCTTAGAGTTAAGGATCATAGGCCGTCTTTCAGTTAAGACCAAATCTCCTTCTTTAAAACTCCGTTGTCGAACCTTCTTGTCGAAGGCTCGGGAAATTCTGGCTTGGTAGAACTCAATATGCTGTTGAGCTTCTAAGCGCTTTTCGTCGAGCATCTCGAGTTCTTCGAGACGTTTCTGGTGTTGTTCTTCAGTCGTCATCTGGGTTGCGAGAGCGATTCGAAGAGATGGAATTTGTATTTCCAACGGGAGGAAGGCTTCACATCCGTATACCAAAGAATACGGGGTTGCGCCAGTAGGTGTACGAACTGTGGTGCGGTAAGCCCACAAGGCTTTACCGAGTTTATCATCCTAATCTCGTTTGTTAGTCTTCACGAGTTTTGATAACAGCTTGATGATAGTCTTGTTAAAGGCTTCAGCTAATCCGTTTGCTGTAGGGTTATAAGCTGTCGACGAGACGTCTTGAATTTTGAACTTCTCGCAAAATCTGATGAAGGCATTACTGACAAATTGACGACCATTGTCATGTATGATTCGTCTTAGGATACCATGCCGGTAGATGATATGGTGTTTGATGAATGCAATGACATTGCTTATCTTAACTTCTCTGAGTGGAATCGCTTCAGCCTATTTGGATAAGTAGTCAGTAATTGTCAGGATGAATCGGTCACCTTTGACTGACGGGGGATGTATAGGACCAATAATATACATTCCCCAGGTCCTAAACGGCCATGATGTAACCGAAGGATGCAGATGCTCCGGAGGTTGGTGCATATAATTCGCATGTATCTGACACGCATGACACTTTCGGGCATATGCGATTGCGTCACTCATCATAGAAGGCTAAAAATATCTTATTCTTTTGATGCGGTCATAAAGTTTGGTGTCGGGTTGGTGTGCACCACAAACCCCTTCGTGTGTTTCCTTAAGGACTTCTTCAGCTTCTTTAGTCGATAAGCAACGTAATAGCAAACCATCATACCCCCTGTGGTATAGCGTTCGACTCTCCGTATTATAGTAGAACCTCGGTGCTCTTCGTCGGATTGAATCTCTTTCCTTCACGTCTTCTGGTAAAATTCCATGCAAGACGTAATCGATGATGGGGAAACGCTAATCTCGGGGTTCGAATTCGACCTGAGTTGAGTATACTTCTTTAAAATCCTCTTCCTCGCCATTTTCATCGTAGATTGGCACCAGGAGTTGGTGAGTCCTTACTGTAACAAACTGTTCTATTTCAGGAGGCTGCGCCAGGGATACGGTTAATGCTGCTAACGCATCTGCGTAAGCATTCTGTAACCGCGGAATGTGTTCAATGAAGAATCCTTCGAATGATTCTGCCATCTCTACTGCCATCTTATGATATGATATTAAATCCTGACTTCGGACCTCATACTCCCCTTGAACTTGCTTAACTATTAATTGAGAATCACCGAAAGATTCGAGATACTCAACCCCTAGTTCTTTAGCGAAATTGAGTCCTATGAGTAGCGTGTTATATTCGGCTACATTATTTGAGCATGGCTCGGTCAACGAGTAGGCTCGAGGCATCACATGTTTTCCTGGGGAAACTAAGACGACTCCAACTCCAGAAGAGATCTTAGAACATCCAGGAGCACTTGCAACATTAGTCGCTCGGGAAGCGCCATTGAAGTACAAACTCCATACTTGTTGGTGCGAAGTTGTGTTGACTTCGTGGGTTTTATCGGGTAGGTCATCATATATCTCGACGGTATCCGTAGTTGGATTAGCTGCCAGGAGGTCACAGATAGCCTGTCCTTTTACCGACTTTTGTTGTTTAAAATGCAAGTCATATAGGGACAAGAGCAAGGCCCATTTTGCTAACCGCCAATTCATAAAAGCTGGCTGTATCATGAACACTCGGACTGGTTAACTTTGGAGATAACATAAATAGTCTGTCCTACCAGGTAATGCCGCATCTTTTGAATTGCGAATACCAAGGCGAGGCATTCCCTTTCGATCATGGGATATCGGGATTCGGCACCTACCAAGGTCTGACTTAGATAATATACTGCCTGTTCATGGCCGTTATCGTCATCTTGTGCAAGTAGTGCACTTAATGAGTGGCTCGTCGCCATGACATAAATCAAGAATGGTATGCCCGATTTCGGTGCAACGAGTACAGGAGGTTTTGAGAGATATTCTTTAATACTCTCGATTGCTTTTTGACAAGCGTCATCCCACACGAACGATACGCCCTTCTTGGTGAGTTTGGAGAATGGTTGATATTTTCCTGAGAGGTTCGAGATGAACCGACGGATATAAGCTAACCGCCCTTGCAACCCTCTGAGCTCTTTAAGGTTTCTCGGAGGTTGTAACTCATTAATTGCCTTTACTTTATCAGGGTCGATATGAATACCTTTGGTAGTGACGACGAATCCAAGGAATTTACCACTGGACATTCCGAGGAAAGACTTGGTAGGATTCATTTTCAATTGATGGGTCCGCATCAGATCGAACATGGTCTTTAAGTCTTTAATGTGATCATTCTTGTCACGACTTTTCACGACCAGGTCATCCACGTAGCATTCGACAGTCTTTCGGAGATACTCCTAAAAAATCTTTGACATGGCTCTCTGATATGTGGCACCTGTATTCTTTAAGCCAAAGGGCATGACCGTGTAGCAGAAAATGCCGAGGGGTGTCCTAAACACGGTATGCTTTTCATCATCCGGATGCATCTTTATTTGATTATAACCGAAAAATCCATCCATGAAGGACATTCTCTCGAAACCACACGTATTGTCGATGATGACATCTGTGATGGGAAGAGGAAAATCGTCTTTTGGGCAAGCAGCATTGAGGTCTCTAAAGTCGATACAAACCCTGATCTTCCCGTTCTTCTTAAGGACCGGGATAATATTGGCAAGCCACTCGGGATGTTACTCTTCCCTAATGAAGCCCGAGTTAATAAGCTTTTTAACTTCGAACTCGATTGCCTCCATCATCTGTGGACGAAACCGTCTTTGTTGTTGTTTGACAGGTTTGACATCCGACTTAATATTGAGATGATGCACTGCTACATTTGGATCGAGTCCTGGCATATCTTCATAGTTCCAAGCGAACACATCAATGTATTCCCTGATAAGAGAGATTAACTCTTCTTTCTCATCCGGCTGAAGGCTATCACTAATGAATATTGGCTTCGGATTATCTTCGTTACTCATATTCGCTTGGACTACTTGATCTTCAGTAGGAGGTTCTTTTTGTTCAAACCTATCACCGTACTGCATATTCAGGTGACGAACCCAAGGATCTTCCCAAGTTGGTATCTGATCATCTTTCTCTATTGTCGCAGGGTCGACCGTAGCCATGTTCGACATTAGCTTTTTGAACATTTCTCCAAGACTAGCGTCGGAATCCCAAGCTGAAGAATCAGAAGAATACCCGTTTTTACCTTTGTTAGCAATTTGATCGATGACCTGCCAGCAACATTCGTCATCAGACAAGGAGACATAGCCTAAACCTCTTCTGTGGCGATAATAGTCGTCGGGTTTTCCTTTTGGTACATAGGCCATTCGAGGTGGAACTCGCGGACCTCGACCAAAACAAAGGCCTTCTTCGAGCGTGAAGTCATATCCGTATTTCTCCATGAGACCACGTGCTTTTGTGTTATATCTAAATAGATGAGGGGCAGGTTTATCATCATCATCTTCTTCTTCCAAGAAATGGTCTGGTATCGGAGATTCTCTTCCTTTACCGTAGATAACTTCCTTTTCACCCCCTGTCTTTGCAGGGATGACAAGTGTCGTCCCGCATGAATCCTGTACCTGCTTTTTTATCATGCAAATTTATTGAAGTGGCATATACAAGTCAGGGTCGTCATACAGCTCCTTAGTGATATTATCAAGACACAATGAGTACTCTAAATCCTCATTTATTGATATTTCTTTGGCAAGTTGCCAGTTACAACTACTTTCCGATGATTCTTCATCGTCAAGATTGATTACAATAGGTACAACATCATTAAGTACAAAACTACCATCATAAACAAACCCAGCTTCGGTATCAGCTTCATCTCCGCTGTCCGTTCCTTGGGCCGATGGTTCAGTATCGGATTCGGCACCGTATAGAAGGGAATCGGTAAAATAGTTCTCCAATCCCTTAAACGGTTGCTTATCCGTGACCACCGTCTTGACTTCATTATTGGTGTCCACGTACTTGAGATACTGATGAAGAGTTGATGGGACTATAAGATTACCATGGATTCAGGATCGACCCAACAGTAAGTTATAGGAGGTTTCTACGTCAATCACGTAGCACGTGACTTCTGACTTCAAATCCCCGATCTGGTACTTTACTCGAATCTTTCCCAAGGTTCTGGACCCGCTGGTGTTGAATCCGTAGATCGTAGTGCCTGTGAAGGCTAGCTTACTAGCCGGTATTACGAGATTATACATCAATCGAAGTGGCATGACGCTAACAGTGGAACCCGGATCGACTTGGATCCGGTTGACAATGCTGGAGCCAATGTGCCCGGTGAAGTACAAGGGCCGGTCATGCTTTGAATTCTTCATCTGCATGTCTTCTTTGGTGAAGGAAATGTAGGGAAAATGGTGTGCCGCGAGATTGCAGTGTTGAACTGACGGCTCTAGTTCCTCATGAGATGGCTTGATCTGAGTCAGGAAAGCTTCAGAATTGCTCAAGGCTTCTTGTAATGCCTCCCTCATGTCTTTTGAGAGACGCAACAATTCATACAACGTTATTCTAGCCGGTATATTAGCTAGTTGTGCCATAATATCGAAGCGATGCGGAGTATTCGAGCTCCCCAGTTTATCTCTTCCAATCGGTAGATTGAACCGAGATTGCTTCGGGTTTTGGACTTCCTGGTGTAAAGGCTCTTTCCCTTTTTGCTTTTGTTGGGCTTTCTCTGCAACTACGGATGCAGGGGAAGTCGCGATCACCCCCATCTCCGCCAATGTCTTAGAGGGAATAGCTTTGGTCACCCCCTGTTCAGTTAACTGCTCGAAGGCATCCGGATATTTGAAGTGGTACTCATTCTCGCTCCTGGTAGTAAAGGCCTCCTGCTCATCTTCGGATAATGGGAAAGTAGGAATACTTTCGTCATCTCCTTTTGGAATGGCTGCGGCTCCACAACAAGACTTACCTTTTCCTTTTGACTTTTTCTTGGAAGAGGATCCAGTCCATTGTTCATCTCTAATTAGATCGGGGTGAACCTAAAGAATCTCACCATTTGGAGCTGTGTGTGGCACAAGTCCTTTCTGGTGTTCCTTGTGAGGATCATCGTTCACGGTCTTTACCGTCGTGTTTATTACTGGCTCAGGCTGAAACCAGTTCAAGGGAACATATCCAAAGCTAATCGATACTGCATTCGCACCCACCTTCTTCTCCTTAGGTTGCTTCATAGTGATGACTCCAACATCTATTAAAGCTTGGATCTTGTCTTTCAAAGCGTAACACGACTTGGTGGGATGATGCACCGCTCTATAGAACGCGCAGTATTTTGGATCATTAACTCTTATAGCATCTTCCTGATCCTGGATCGGAGGTAACTTGATCTTGTTGTTCTCTATAAGGTATTTGAAAATACCGGGAACTTCATCCTCTTTGAATGAGTAAACCTTCGGGAATTTTGGTTCTGAAGACTTTTGTTTCTGAGGCTGTTGTTGCCACCTTGACTGTTGAGGCGCTTTTTGTTGCTGTTGCGGTTGTGCTTGAACTTCGAACGTTTGGTTCGCGTACACTGCATTCGCTTGTGCCTTTCCTTTACCCTTAGGGACAAAATTCTGTTGTGGAGGATTATTTACTGCTTTACACCTTTCGGCCTTCTTCCTTTTTAGGAATCGTTCGGCTCGTTCTCCTCGCACTTTCAAATCTTTCCAGGTCTTTGGTGGTGCCATTCCCATAGCTTCGAGGATGTCCAACGAAAGATTATTGTGACAAGTCTCGAGGATGAAGTCTTCACTGACCGGATCCCTGCAGTTCATCGCTTTGTTCCGGAATCTCTTGACGAAGTTTTCAACCGACTCACCATTTTTTTGTTTCTCATCAAATAGTGTACTAATTAAAATCTAAGTGTCATCGTCGAAGAAGTTTGTTAGAAACATATCCTCCATGTCATCCCAATTGTTGATACTCCCCAGCTTAAGACGGCGATACCAATCGAAGGCTGCTCCACGAAGAGTGCCAACGAATGACCGCACTATTAGAGGTTCATTCCCAGAGATTATTCCTAAGTGAGACTTAAAACATATTAGGTGCTGGGTAGGGGAACCCTTTCCGTCAAACGGCGTAAAATTAATCAAATTGAACTTCGTCGGGTATGGAATTGATTCCCACTCCCTTGGGTATGGACATGGTATTTAGGACTTTTTTACTTCTTGAGCACTCATCAACGCATTGATTTTGCTCTCCAAATCCCTCATCTTCTTATCTTCGTCTGTATCTATCTTTGAATGGTTTCGAGGAGAAGTAACGTGGTCTTCTTTTGTATTGTTATCATCCGAAGTACCACCCCCAGTATTGTTATTGACGGGAGGAATGTTCATGTTAACATTCTCATCCACTTCTCGTTCGTTGTCACCCTAGTTAGGATTATTGTGACGGCTAGATTCTCCTTGATGAGTTGTCAGTGCAGCGATTTGCTGGTCATGCATTTCTCTTATTTACTGCATAGCCATTTCTATTTCAAATTTGAAATTTTCCTTCTGTTTGGTCAAAGCGTCCTCAAGTATCTTAGCCATCTGCTCGGCGCTAATCATGAATGACTCGTATGATTATCCCGTACTGGATTCGGTATCATCGGAAGCCATCGCCGAGCAAGCATCTGAGCAAACATTCGACGTTTCCTATTCTAAAGGAAGTCCTTTTTGCATTCTTTGGTAATTCTTTTGTCTGATGGTTCCTGATCGTAATCGGGTCATACGTCGGGATACTGCAGCAAACTGATCCGGGCTAAAATGTCGCGTTGACTTCCCTCTCCCGGTCATGTTGACGAACACTTCTAGAAATTCATTGTCTCAGAGGATAGGTTTCCTCCTATGGACATGCCTTGGTTTGGCCTCAGACGTTCTGGTGGAGATTCTCTCAAACACCGAAACTCTTCTTGGGGTTTTAGAACAGCAGCATTCTGATAATACCACCTTGATTATGTTGGTACACGGATAGTGAGAATCCGTGTCTCGAACGTTTCTTTTTCGGGACTTATTCGTACCCCCAGCCCTAGTACAACTCGTCAGTTTGATGACTGGAGCAACCCATAGAGTGTTGGCACGACCTCCCAGGTATAACAACATGATCGGACAAATATGTTTCCCTCTGGGGATATGACGCTTTATTGGCGTCCCTAAGAGTCACTCGTTCAGATTTACGCTTTCGTGAGCGTGAAACCCTAACGGGCTCTTGAACTTTAACTCGCAATCTAATGCATTCGGTAACAAGGGCCTTCCCTTTGTTATCATTCTTAGGGGGATTGGTACGACCCCCTGTCTGAATTGTTGTTTGGGAACCTTTCAACGGTCCCAATCGCTCCTTCACGGGTGCTTTACCTCGATCTTCAGGTAGAGGACCGAGGCGATCTTTCAAAGGAACTCTGGATTTGATGGGATCAATGCTACCACACGGCTCCGTCGGAGGTGCGGGGACAGGGGAAACGGGATCTGAAGTTGACGAAGGCCGGATGGTGACTTCGTTCACTTTTGCCTTAGACACTGATTTCGCCTTCGGCACCCATACCTGTTTGTGTTTGGGCGGCTTCTTAACCGTCTCTTCTTTCTGCATCTCTTCCGCTTTCTGAAGAAGGACTCGGGCATGCGCGAGCAATGCACGATGCTTTTTGATTCACTCATCAAGAGTAGAGCAGGTCCTCTTGACACGAACTCATTCGTTCGTTTCTGCCTTAGAGGAGGAGTTGGTGGCTTGCCGTTGCTGTTCTTGGCGCTGCCTAGATTTTAGATCCACATTATAGCGGATCCCGTCCATCGACTCCGAAGCCTTGGCTAATTATCGCGCAAGTCATTGACGCCGTCTCTGGCGTGCTCTCTTTGACAAAGTTGGGGCACCTTCAGCAGTTATCTTCACGGCGGAGGAGAAGTCCGGATCTACAACTTCGACCTCTTTGGACGTCGCGGGGGCGTCACGAGGTGTGAGTGCAGCGGCGGTGAGGGGATCTTCGATCCTCAAGCCTGAGGTCCCGCGAGTGTTTCTGGAGGAGGAGGCCTTCCTGCGCCTGCTTGGAGAGGCGGATCTGGAGGAGGAGAAAGAGAGATACTCTTCAAACTTTTGCTGGTCGAATTCATACTCGACCTCTTCATTCACCCGGATCTTGAATGCCGGTTACGTCACAACAGCCTCGGCAGCGAGGCTGTTGGCTCCCACTGTGGTTGCCAGTTTGTTTTCGCTGAAAGTTACCTTCATTGCTGAATTCATTATAATATTAATTGTTTACAAAGAATTCAAATTTTCAACAAAAGAATATAAAAGATTACAACTTTCTCGAAAATAACACAAGATTCGTTCGTTGTTTCTTGCTTGCGTGGGTCTTTAGCCGGTGACAGGGACGTCGATATCCGTGGACTACCTGACAATCAGATCAGATCCAGAACTCCGTCGATTTGCGAAGGAATCTAGAAACAGAAGTGCTTATCTCGACAACGGTGAGATAATTGCTCTTCTTAAGATTATCACAACGAGATAATCCTAAGGAACAGACACGGGTGATACAGATCTGAAGAATCTCTCTCTCTTGTATTGAAGAACTCGATCAATCTTTAGTCCGGCAGGGCTTCGCCAAATCTCCAAAATTCCAGATCTAAAAAAATAAGGGCCTAGGGCTGTATTTATAGGCTCCAAGGGAGTTCAGGTGGTTGAAACTGCACAACGGCCGATTTTTAGGCCTGGAGACACCCTAGGGTGTCTCGGCCTTGGCCGAGACACCTTGGGGTGTCTCGCTTGTGCCGAGACACCTCGGGGTGTCTCAACTCAGGCTGAGACCCTTTATTTCGTATACTCGTCCGTTTCCGCCGTAATTTCTTCATCCGAACTCGGATTTAAGTGATTCAAAGTGCGTTGGAAAGCCGACGAGGAGATTTATAAGCTCCAATGATTAGATTGTTATGGATTAAACCGGAACACATACAGTGTTTTGCCTTTTGTAAGCGATGCGGGGCTTCCGATCAGTTCGTATCCTCATTATTCTAAAACTCCGTTACTCCACGTAGTTTGTCGATCCACTTTAGGCATTTGTTGATGTCGATCAAGCTTCTGTGAATTGGATAGTGACGTTCATCGTCTTTTCGATGCCTACAACATTTATCTACTAAAATCTAAAGATAAAGCCTTCAGCAAGTTTATTGACTTTTGGACTCGTGTGGAGAAGTAGCTTGGATTTTAGGTGAAAAGACTTAGGAGCGATAGAGGATGAGAGTACGGATTTAAGGAATCAGAAGCATACTTTAAGGAGTATGGAATCATTGCTGAAACTACTACTCCATATTCTTTGCAATCTAATAGAATTGTAGAAAGGAAGAATCGCACATTGACCGAGATGGTGAATTCAATGCTAATCACATCAGGTCTACATACTTGCTATTGGGGAGATGCTTTGCTGATGGCAAACTTGATTCTGAACAGAGTACCCTATTCTAAAACTGATAGTACTCCTCATCAGTTATGGTTGGGATATCCAGATTCTTTGGATAGTCTCAAAGTGTGGGGTTGTCTTGTATATGTTCGAGTTTCAGATATCAGAAGACATAAGCTCGAACCAAAGGCTAACAAATGTGTGTTTCTTGGCTTTGTTGAAGACAGCGATGCTTACAGGTTTCTAGACTTTGGAACCAACTCCATCATTGAAGTTTAGGATACAGAATTCTTTGATGATAAGTTTATCAAAGATAAAGGTTTATTGCTTAAAATTTTAGCAGAAAATGCTAGTACATCAGATGCACCAGAGGAGCCAGTTTTGCGAGAAACTAAAACTGTCAATGATGAAAAAGTTACCCAACCATCTTCCAAGCGTGTCAGGAGACAGAAAGATTTTAGAGATGATTTTATCGTCTATAATGTGGAGAAGATCCACATACTTTACAAGAAGCAATGCAGTCAACAGAAGTTCCTCTGTGGAAAAAAGTTATAGATGATGAGATGGATTTATTGATCTAAAATTATACTTGGGATTTGGTGGATGTACCTGAAGGTGCAAGGTCTATCAATTATAAGTAGATCTTCAAGAAGAAGCTTCGTCTTGATGGTACTATTGAGAAGTACAAAGCAAGATTAGTGGCGAAAGGATTCGCTCAGAAAGAAAGAATAGATTTATTTGATATCTATGCACCAGTTTGCAGGATCACTACCATCAGAGTGCTTATCACATGGGCAGTGATAAAAAAGTTTGTCATACATCAGATGGATGTGAAGACTGTCTTTCTCAATGGAGATCTCACAGAAGAGATCTGCATGAAGAAACCAGAAAGACTTGATGCTCCAGCTGGAAAAGTTTGTAAACTTGTTAAGTCTCTATATGGACTTAAGCAGACACTGAAACTCTGGCATGAGAAGGTCAATGGGGTTGTTCGTAATAATGTGTATCAAATCAGTGAATTTGACAAGTGCTTATACATCAAGGTTACTGAAGGAAAAGTGGTGGTTATCTACATCTATATGGATGATATGCTCATAGGAAGTGATTTGGAGATAGTAATATCTACCAAAAAAATTTCTTTCAGCACAGTTCAACATGAAGAACCTTGGAACTACGGACGTGATTCTCGGAATCAAAATCATATACTCTGAAGAGGGTATTAGATTATCCTAATCTCATTATATTGAGAACATGCTAAGAAAGTGTGACTACTACGACCTGTTAGAACTCTCAGTGCCATATGATTACAATAAGAAGCTTCGACCGAACACTTGAAGACCAGTAGAGCAGCTAAGGTACTCAAAGATTATTAAGAGTCTTATGTACGCGATGAGCTGCACAAGGCCAGACATAGTATTCATTGTAGGGATGCTTAGTAGGTTCATAAGTAATCCTAAAAAGCTTCATTGGGATGCTATTCAGAGATTGATGAAATACTTAAAAGGAACTACAGGTCGGGGCCTATTCTATACTGAATATCCGGACATAATCGAAGGCTATTCAGATGCGAGCTGGTGCTTAGAACCAGATGAGTACAGATCTACTGGAGGATTTGTCTTCACCATGGGTAAAGCTATCGTCTCGTGGAAGTCTAAGAAGCAGACTATGATTACACAGTCATCGATGAAATCTAAGTTCTTTGCACTTTGTGCTACAGGAGATGAAGTTGAATGGCTCAGTTATTTTCTTCGAGACCTTCTATTGACAGAATTGCAAGGCACAATTACTATCTATTATGATAATCAGGGGGCGAGTGTTGTGGCAATGAACTCGATGTTCAATGAAAAGAAGCGGACTATTCGTCTGAAACATGGCTATTTGAGAGAACTCATTTGCTAAGGAGCCATCTCTGTGATTAACGTTCGGTCTTCAGAGAATGTAGTTGATCCTTTGACTAAGGGTCTAAAAAAGGACATAGTCGAAAGGACTTCTGCTGGAATGAGTCTCAAAGTTTTATGAGTCTTACAAATATTTACCATGTATATCAAGTTATTAGTTCAAAGCTTATGCTACTAATGATAAGATAATTGGTTCAAAAGTTAAGTAAGATTTATAATTTGGTGAGTCTTACAAATACTTATCATTTACATCAAGTTATTAGTTCAAAGCTTACGCTACTAATGATAAGATGATTGGTTCAAAATTTAAGTAATTGCAAGTGAAATCCTATCATAGTAAATATGATGGTTGTTAGATAGGTTAAATACCTAAAGGACTCACCGATGATCCTATCATGTAAAGAAGATGGCTGTTAAGCCTTAATGAGTTCAAAATATTTCAGATACGAGGTGTTAGATAGTAAACACACCTAAATGACTCACCTAGAATCCTATCATGAGAAATGTTAGCTTTTAAGACTAAATGAGTTCCAAGCATCTCGGATGCGGGATGTTTGATAGGAAACATGCCTAAAGAACTCACCTATGCCTGAGTGGAGACTTGGCCGTCTCCTATGGTGTCTTGTAGAAAGATACCTAGAGCTCTAGCTGAAACCAGGACATGCACATGCCATAAATATGCAAGGCTAAGGCAAAGGCAGAGGCAAGTGTGGTTCAAAGTGAACACTATCACAGATGAGTTTGATCTTGTGTGATCGCTAGATTTTAGACATGTACTGGTTCAAGTCTCTGCGATACTATGCATCTATCTTTTATTCAGTTGGTCTAAGGGGGATTCAAGTCCTTGCGACATCTACCTTATGCACAACGATTGAAACAACGACACTGTTACATGACACTAGTTTAAAAACTTGTGGGGGATTGTTGGATATTTTTGGTCAAAACCGCTTTCCAAAAATAAGTTTTCAAACTACGTATTTATTAAGTACTGGTATTTTTTAGAAATCCTTAGTAGCGTAGTGAAAAGTTAAAGTTTTAATATCTCAAAGGTCCTATGTTCGAGGCATGCCAACAGCAAGCTGAGAATAGTTTTTATTTAATTAATTCCTCATAAGTTCTAGTAGGTCGTGGACCATGGGCCGTGAGCTCATGGGCTCGTGAGCTCGTGAGCCGTGGGCCAATGGGCTGGGGATTGAGGCTAATCGGACTGAGATGCTAAGTGACGCTTTGTTAGGCGTACTTTGCACTTCGCACGGTAGCATCGAGGCTAGGTGGTGCCACGCAGGCTGCATTGCAGGCTGCTTCGCAGGCGGCATCACAAGCTGCCATACAGAACTGCTTCGCAGCATGTGGGCGAGGCTCGCATTCGCAGCTAGAGCGAGCCTCACGCTAGCATGAGGGTGTGACCCTCGCATTTCACAAGAGGAAACGCAACCCTCGCATTCGCGCGAATTGGACACGACCCTCGTGTTGCATAGGATTGTGACCCTCACGTTCAGACGTTACTGTATGCATCAGTTACATCATTTATATTATTTGCTGTTACAAAGAAAATTGTTATAATTGTCATTATGATTGTAACGGTTAAACTAAATGTGGGTTACCTTTGAACTGGTCTTAGAGGCCTATGTATAGTACCTCTTGGGGAGCTCTTGGATATATGAAAAAAGTGATACGAAAAATAGAGACGAAAATCTTTTTTGTGCTGTTGTGCAGCTGTTGCAGAATCTGAAAGCGTGCAAGCTTTAATCTATGCCGGAAGGAATGTAGCCCTGAATCGAAAAGTTGTTTAAGATCAAAAGATCTTTTACCTGAACCAAAAGGTTATTTAAGATTGAAAGATCTTTTGCCTGAACCAAAATGTTTTGAACCGAAATGTTTTAACAGACCGAGGAGATCTTTGCCTGAACCGAACGGTTTTGAACCAAACAGTTTTGAACCGAAAGGTTTGATAGATCGAGGAGATCTTTGCCTTATAGGTCAAGGAGATCTTGATAGTACCTGGTTGGTGAACACCAGTGTACTGTATTGTTGTTCCTAGAAGTAGTTTGGTCTTGGGATCCTTGCACCGGAGTAGACCAAATATTACTTTAAGCACGGCATTTCATAAACACACAGCTGAACTTGAAAAGTTTTAAAATACAGTATTTCAACTCTCTAACAGATTAATCTGTTTTATTCCAGATTTAACCACAAGCGCCAACATTATATATGTTTATATTTAATGTTAAATGGAACGAATTAGATGTCAACATTGGTCGTAATACGAATAGATATTCTGCTTTACTCTTTTAGAAAAGAATAAGGAATCTTATTCAAATGGGATAATATCGCCCTTTAGCATCCAATCAAGTGTATTTAAAGTATGATTATAGGGGATTAAGTAAAGGGGAAGACAAACTTAAGGCCCACAATCTAATCTTCCTTCTAAAATTGAGGAGGAGATCAAAAGTGAAGACAAGGTCTCGTTAGACACCAAGGCAGTGAGATTAGATGCCGGCCCTTGGCCGACCGTTATCTCTTCTTCATCAGACTCCATCGAAATAAAAGAACACAAGCAAAAGAGAGCAAGAATCATGTAGAGATATTGCACGTGTTGTGCGTATACAAGAAAGCAAACCTTCATCAATGCCAAATTTGAGAACCCACCATGCACATGCCGTGTTTAATTAGGATAAATTTTTCCTTTTTTTTTCCTTTCTTTGTTTGAAGTTCTATTGAAATTCTTATTCCTGATTGAGGGATATTTACTCTTCCATATTCGCGTCCATGAAGTAAATAGTATTCTGTAGTGTCACAAAACATTACTGGATTATTTACTTTTTACTTGTATTCACTTCTTAGAACATCATTGAAATTATGATAGAAATCAACTAAATCATATGAGAAAATAGCTGAATCCCAAATTCACACTGCAATATATATTGATAAGGGTAGTCTTTGTATTTGTTGATGGTTGATATAAAACAGTCAACGAGAGTTAGTTAACAGAGGTCCTCTAACCCTCCGAATGTCTAATTCTGAAGTGGGTTGTTCTTCCCTGCACAAGTAAAAATTTGTAAGAGGACGGAGTTAGGTTCTCTGGTTGTTCCTCCGACGATCAAATCAGTAATATGCTTGAGTGAAGAAGTAACTAAACTGTCGTAGTTCTGAAGCATAGTGGGTAGAGATAAATGTATGCTAAAAATAGTTATCATATTTATAGTAGTAGTAGAGGGGTGGGATGGTAACTTCGATCGAGTATGGGCTGGCAGCCAAGTCAACATCTATTTTACAGGTGTCGGTCAACGAGTGGAAGAGATGTTACTTCAACATTTAATGTGAAGTGATTGGGGCGTGCAGTGCCGACGTAGTTTGATGTGTCATAAATACTATTGGTGACAGAGAAATGATAGCGTCTATTATACATTTAATGGCACTTATTATGAGGTGATCAGCTGTCAAAGCACAGGAGAGGGATCGAGGCTCGAGGTAGTTGTCACCTTTCCACTCGTCCGGAGGAAGGTCAAGAAATACCACCTTTTGAGTCGCCTTTGCTAGATGTCAGTCAAATGGCCAGTCAAGTAGGTTGATCAAGAAGTCAACCTAGCTAGGTGTTGATATGTCATGCCTTTTGAGTCGCTCTCGTGAGATATCGGCGTGTCGAGTCGTCCAAGCTGGGCCTTCGGTTATCTTAAAGTGAAGAGCTGGCTTGATTACGCATAATATCAGACACTTGTCTCTTATTAATTCGAGATTACTGTTTAGCACTAAAGCGGCTATAACAGTTAGTCTCTTTTACTTGGAGTCGGCCTCGGTTGGGTCCGAGTAAAATGACACAGGTCTCGTTGAGTCATGAGGAGCATTAATGAGGGGGATCTAAAAGGTTCTATGAATGTGACATGGCTATTCAAGGCGAGCGCGTTTTGCCTTGATTTTGGAGAGGCTACTTGAGTTGTCGGAGGGTGCTGCCAGTAAGGGTGCGACTGATTCATTATTCGGCAGGGTTAACTCAATAAGGAAGTCGGCTAAAGACTGGGCCTTAATTGTCATCCTTGGTTCAAACTATACATCATGTTCACTGAGCTCGACCAACCAAACGACCATTCTTCTCGAAGTGGTGGGACTTCTGAGCACCTTCTTTAGAGGCAAACTGGTCTGCATAATTATAGAATGTACTTGAAAGTGGGGGTAGAGTCTCCTGGAAGTAGTGACGAGGATGAAGGAAGGATTTTATTATGAGGGGGTAGTTGAGTTCACCCGCCTTTAATATTCGGCTGACAGAGTAGACTGGCTTCTAGGTATTCTCCTCTTCTCAAACTAGAACAGAGTTGACGGCTTCGGGAGAGACTGCCAAGTATAAATACAAGGTCTCCCGTTCCCTAGGCCGACTTAGCGGCTGCTTAGTACTCAAGTATGTCTTAAGATGTCTAAAGGTTGCGCTGCACTCAACTGTTCAGCTCTTGTTTTCCTTTAGTTTCTTACTTCCTCTTAGAGTCTTGAAAAATGAGAGGCTCCTCTCCACTAATTTGGAGAGGAAACAATCCATTATGGCTATCTTTCCATTCAGCCTTTAGCCGTCCTTCAATGTGTGGGGCTTGGATAGCTGCTTTATGGTGGCTATTTTCTCAGGGTTTATCTCAATGCCTATTTGGATGATCATGAACCCGAAAAACTTTCCTAACTGCACCCAAATAGTGCACTTGGTTGGGTTGAGCTTCATGTGGTAGCATCAAAGGACAAAGAAGGTTTCATTAATGTCTGCTATGTAGGTTGATGCCCGCTTTGACTTTACTAGGATGTCGCCTACATAGGCTTTCACGCCCCGGCCAATCTGGGGCTTGAAGATCTTATTAACGAGCTACTCGTAAGTAGCGCCTGCATTTTTGGGAATGAAAGACATCACCTTATAGCAATATAGGTCTCTTGGCCTATAATAAATAAGGTCTTCTCTAGGTCATGCTCCACCATACGGATCTGAATGTAGCCGGAGAATGTGTCTGTAAAGTTGAGTAGTTTATGTCATGTGCTTTTGTCAACTAACTAATCAATCCGAGGGGAGAGGGTAGCTATCCTTTGGACATGCCTTGTTGAGATCAGAGAATTCTACACACATCCTCTACTTGTTAAGAGCATTCTTCACCAGCACTACATTAGATAGTCGTTCTGGGTATTGCACCTCTCGAATGAATCTAGCTCTTAGGAGTTGGTCAACTTCATCGGCGCCGTCCTCTGCCTCTCGGGGCCAAGATGTTGCTTCTTCTGTCGAACTGACTTAGTGTGTCGATTGACTATGAGCTCATGGCTCATCATTTTGGGAGGAATCTCTGGCATATCTTCTGGTCCCTAGCCGAATACATCAGTGTTCACCAATAGGAACAGAATTATATCTCCTCATTGAGGTTCAACGAGTTCGAATCCGATCTTGACCTTTTTGAGTCCTCCCTCGTCAATCAGAATCTCCTAAAGTTTCTCAGTAGGAGTTTTCCTCTCTCGCTCCAATTCTTTCTTCATCTGGAAGTAAGCTTTTTCGGTGGGCAAGGTCTCTTGCACTCCCTTTCCCTTTGTCGAGAGTAGATAGCAGGATCTAGCCTCTCATTGGTTGTTCCTATCTATGTCGATCCTTTTAGTGTTAAAAATTTCATCATATGATGATATGTGGAGAGGAAGGATCACAAGAGATAGAGGGTAGTTCTACCCAATATGACATTATAGACCGACTTGATATCCATCGCCACAAACTAGACCTGAATGGTAGACTGTCAAGGTTACTCACCGACCGTTAGGGGGAGTGTGATCATCCCCTCTGGTTGGAGTGCATGCCACGTAAAACCGATAAACGGACCAAAACAAGGTCGTAATTAGGACTTGTCAATGCCCATCTAGTTCAATGTGTCTATATACAGGACGTCAACTGAGCTTCCTGTGTCGACTATGATCCTCTTGACTTGTAAGTCATCAATCCTAGTTGTAATGACAATAGGATCACCATGAGGAATCTCAACATCCTTCAAGTCTATGTCGCTAAAGGAAATGGGCTCTTTTACTCTTGGCTTCTTGTTGCACATATTCACCCTCAACGCTCGCTTGGCATATCTCTTCCGAGATTTGTTAGACGATTGTCCAGCTGTCGTAAAATCACTAATAGTGTTGATGACCCGCTTGTGGTTAGGTTCAGTGGGTCGAGTATTAGGCGGGGTTTGAGGATGAGATGATCAGGAACGAGACCTCCTGTCGGTTCCTGCTGGGGTGGCTTCTCTCCTATCTTTCGAGGAGACTAGATTCTTGAGATAACCTCTTTGTATTAGGTCCTTGATATCCCTTTGAAGGATTCGATAATCATTGGTGAGATGGTCATGATCTCTGTGGTACCGGCAGTATTGTCGAATGTTTTGATTGTGAGGATCTGATTTTATTTGAGGAGGGGTAGAATTGAGATATTCCTTGCATTGAACCATATAGAGGCCATCAGTGAGAGAGATGTTAAGGGCCGTGAGGACTAGTTTAGGCGGTGGAGACCCTCTTTTGGTCCCTCTTGTCAGACCGATTTGGGTGGTAGTCAGCTCTGGGGGAATGGCTTGCTAACTCTTGTCTTGGAAGGAGACCCCTAGCCGTCTCCAGTACTGGTTCGGTCACTTGGGATATTGCAGCGGCCACCAGCGTGGCTGGTGCCACAGGAGTCGCTGATGCTGGAACTACTGCTACCGTTGGGGTTGCTAGTGTCACAGCTGCTGCACTACTGCTTCTGTTGCCCTAACCACATTCTTGTAGTCTTGGGCATCCTCCATGTCCATATACCCATAAGCCTTCGCCATCAACTGCTCGTATGTGGAGCATCACCTTTTGGCAAGCGGGTCGGCCAGCTCATTATTTGATAGGCTAACCACAATGACCGACATGGCGACTGTGCTTCCCGAGTCATCAACCTCCAATCGCATCACTTTGGAACCTCTTGAAATAGCTTCGAAGGCTCTCTCTAGGCTCCTGCCTCATTTGTATCAATACATGAGCAAACAATTTCTATTTGGTGTCAGCCAAGAAGTGGTGTACAAACTTCTGGCTGAGTTGCTCAAAGCTACTGATGGACTTCTTTTCTAGGGAGTTCCACCGGAGCTTAGCGCTTTCCGACAAGGTGATAGCAAAGCACAAGCAGATAATGGCTTCAGGTGCCTACAGCATGCTCATCATGTCATATTACTTATGGACATGCTTCACAGGATCTCCCTCGCCCTTATATTTCTCTACTTGAGCCATCTTGAATTTCTCACATGGGGCATTCATAATGTCATCAGTGAGAGGAGTGTTTCCTCTATGGCTTCGGCAATTGGTCAGTAAGTACGATCATAGTCGGAGACTGTAGGTAGCTGAGGGGCCTGGAGTGGCATGATAACACTAAGGACTTCGCTGAGTTCCTATGGTAGCATGCTCCCTGCCATCACAAATAGGGTTAGGAACTCTTATTAGCCACTTCCATGTATTGAGAGTAGCATTGACGAGGATCCACTCGGCGAGTCGGCTAGGGTGGAGAAGGAGAAGCGTGTTCGACTCATCTTCTCTATTGTCCAACATGAACAACATGCAGAGGCGGAGGACGAGCTTTAGGCTAGGCTTCTGGTGGAGGATGGGTTGCATAAGGTTGGTTCCCTAAAGGTGGGAGAGCAGCAGAGTAAACGAGCTGAGGAGGAGGAATCCGATGGAGGAGTTTGGTAGTGAAAGCCACAAACTGCTGCTAGAAAGCTTAGGTGATCCGCTGGATAAACTCTTCAAGTTAGGCTTGAGTGACATAAACTAGATGCAATGCTCTAGGGATGGACTGATCAGGCCTGTGCTCAGAATTAGACATGATTGCACGAAGAAGAAAGAAGGCCCCACTATGGGAGCCAAACTGTTGATGCATGATATCAAACAGTCAATGAGAGAAGCAACTTAGTTGATGAAGGTCCTCTAACCCTCTGAATATCTGGCTCTGAAGTGGGCTGTTCTTCCCTGCACAAGTAAAAAATCATAAGATGGCGCAGTTTGGTTTTTCGGTTGTTCCTCCGACGATCAAGTCAGTAATATGCTTGAGTGAAGAAGTAACTGAACTATCGTAGTTCTGAAGCATAGTGGGTAGAGATAAAGGTCTTACCTTTATGCTAAAAATAGTAATCATATTTATAGTAGTAGTAGAGGGGTAAGATGATAACTTCGATTGAGTATGGGTTGGCGGCCAAGTCAGCATCTACTTTATATGTGTCAGTTAATGAGTAGAGGAGAGGTCACTTCGGCATTTAATATGTAGTGATTAGGGGCGTGCGGTGTCGATGTGGTCTGATGTGTCATAAAAACTATTGGAGGCAGAAAAATGATGGCGTCCATTATGTATTTAATGATATATGTTTGCGGTGAAAGTTGATATCTTCATTACTGAATTCATTACACGTTTATCGATTATAGATTCAAAGTAAAATTAGTCTTTTTATAATACTTTCTTATACAATGAAAATAAGAAAAATATAACTCTCTTCAAACAAACGTAACGAATGTTTATCGCCCACTGCTTGCGTGGGATCTGGGTCTGTGATGGGGACGTTAATATCCGTAGACCACCAAACGATCAGATCAGATCTGGAGCTTTATTGATTCACAAAGGAATCAAGAAACCAAAGTAGTTATCTCAGTAATGATGAGATAACCACTCTTCTTGAGATCACCACAACGGGCCGATCTCAAGGAAGGAACCGGAAAGTGTAGATCTGGCGAGCTCCTCTTCTTTATGCTGACGAACTCGATCCAATCTCTCCTCCTCCTCTCTAAAATTCATGGCTCTTTAGTCCTCAATTCGGTAGGGCTTCGCCGACGCTCGAGAATTCCAGATCCCTAAAAATGAAGGCCCTAGGGCTGTATTTATAGGCTTCAGGACCCCTATTTTCGGATAAGAACGGCTGACTCCCTCTTATCCTCAGTTGTAACCACTTAACCATATTCTTGGATGATATTCTATCAGTTAAAAATAAATCCAGGTGATTAAAGATTGAAAAACAGCTTCAAACTGCCAAAACTAGATTTTCGGGTCTGCGAACACCCATGGGTGTCTCGACCAAGCTTGGGCCGAGACAACTTTTAGTGTCTCGACCATGCTTTGGCCGAGACACCATGTGGTGTCTCGGCCATGCCTTGGGCGAGACACCATTTGGTATCTTGGCCAAACTTTTGGCCTGGACCTGGTTTTGCAATTCTAACTGTTTTCACCGTATCTTCATCATCCGAACTCAGAATTATGTGGTTTAAGATGTGTTGGAAAGATAATGAGGAGATATATAAGCTCCCATAGTTGAATCACATGTGGAATAAATAGGATATGAGGGGTGCTTCACCTTTCGTAAGCGACGTGGGGCTCCCGATCAGCTCGTGTTTCCGTTATTCTGTTGTTCTGTTGCTTTGTATGATCCGTCGACTCACTCCTTGTGTTTGTCGCTGTCAAATGTGTTTTTGTGACTCGAATAGCAACGTTCATCATCTTCTCTCTGTCTCGAGCCGCATACGGGGACCTATAGGTAATTTTTTATGCCTACAGATATCCCCTCCAAAGTATTTCGGTCTCGTTTCTTTTATAGATGAGCCTGAAATACTTTAGATATGATTGGTTCAACCATCAGTCAGTGTAAAAGGACCTTTTGTTAGCTTTGATTCTTGACTCCTTTGATTTTCAATCTATTCGATGTTTTGACGAATAGCTGAAGTTCTCCCGGCGCTGCGTTTATCGTCTGGCCATCGTCGAAATCTTGAATCAAAACCGCTGAGTTGATTTTGGCTCGTATCATCGAGTTGACTTTGAACTAACTATCTCCATCATAATGTATTGACTTATATTGACTTTCATCGCAACGCGTTGACTGGCATTAACCTAGGGTTACGCGTTGACCTAGGGTTTCGGATCGCCCAACGTTAACTTTTTTTATTGCAACGCATTGACTGGCATTGACCTAGGGTTACACGTTGACCAGCGTTGACCTAGGGTTTCGGATCGGCCAACGTTGACTTTTTTATAGCAACGCGTCGACTGGCGTTGACCTAGGATTACGCGTTAACCGACGTTGATCTAGGGTTTCGGATCGTCCGACATTGACTTTTCATCTCATCGCGTTGACTTTTTCATCACATCGCATTGACTGGTATTGACCTAGGGTTACGCATTGACCGGCGTTGACCTAGGATTTCAGATCGCCTGGCGTTGACTTTTTCATCGTATCGCGTTGACTGGTATTGACCTAGGGTTACGCGTTGACCGGTGTTGACCTAGGGTTACGGATCGCTCAGTGTTAACCTTTTCATTATAACGCGTTGATTGGCGTTGACCTAGGGTTATGCGTTGACCAGTGTTGACCTATCCCTTCTTAGGATTCGGGATAAAAGTCCCCAGACTTGGATTCTGGTGTCTTTTTTAATCGGTGAAAGACTAAACCGACAATGTGTATTAGTCATTGACTTATCCCTACTTAGGATTCGGGATAAAATTCCCCACGCGTATAAGGCACGGATTACGGAGTTGAAGGATGGTGTTGAAAAATAGGAGAGGAAGAATTTTATATTCTAACTCTCAAAACTGAAGAGGAAGAATTTTATATTCTATCTCCAGTTGCCAAGGAAACTCGAAGTGGGATCTCCACCCTAAGACTCCGAAAAAATAAAACTAGGAGTGGGATCTCCACTCCGAGAATCAGAAAGATTCAAGCAACCCTAACTTTTATAGGATTGGTTGCTTAATCCAAGAAAAACATTCCTCATTTATTAAGGTGAAATTCCGATTTTAGCCCTAACTTTTAAAGGTTTGACCGAATAGGAAAAGGTGGAAGTCTTTCATTTATTGAAAGAGGCATTCCGGTCTTGGTCCTAACTATCTGTAGGTTTGACCAAGTGAGGTTGGAGGCAATCCTAGGTTTGACCAAGTAAGGTTGGAGGCAATCCTAACTTTTATAGATTTGATTGCTCAAATTGAAAGTGAACCTCTCATTCATGGAAGGAATCGAGAGGGGATTTTGGTTGTGGTCCTAACTGTTTAAAGGTTTGACTAAGATGGAAATTTAAGATGACCCTAACTATTTAAAGGTTTGATCGTTCAATTTGTGGACCTCTCGTTCATAGAAGGAATCGAGAGAGGATTTTGATTGTGGTCCTAACTGTTTAAAGGTTTGATCAAGATGGGAATTTGAGACGACCTTAACTGTTTAAAAGTTTGATCGTTTAATTTGTGGACCTCTCGTTCATGGAAGGAATCGAGAGAGGATTTTGGTTATGGTCCTAACTGTTTAAATGTTTGACCAAGATAGGAATTTGAGACGATCCTAACTGTTTAAATGTCTGATCGTTCAATTTGTGGACCTCTCGTTCATGGAAGGAATCGAGAGAGGATTTTGGTTGTGGTCCTAACTGTTTAAAGGTTTGACCAAGATGGGAATTTGAGACGACCCTAACTATTTAAAGGTTTGATCGTTCAATTTGTGGATCTCTCGCTCATGGAAGGAATCGAGAGGGGATTTTGGTTGTGGTCCTAACTGTTTAAAGTTTGACCAAGTAGACAGTAGGAGTGGGAGTACAAATCATAGTAGGAGTGTTGACTTGTACAAGTCACTCAGAGGGGGTTCCTGGTGTTAAGTGACAAATACTTAACACGGAAGGGTTTGATAATCGTCAATGACCAGGAGATTAAAATTCTGAATGCTATCTCCGGACTCTAACAATGAGAATGTTGAGTGCACAGACATAGCGGGAGTTTGAGTGGGAGTTTCTTATTTATCACCTTCTTGTAGTGACCGGGTTATCCCTAAGAATACACTATATAGAATTCTCTTGTGTACTTCCCGTTACATGAATTATCCACCCCAGCTTTCTTCGCGAAACTGGGTCTAACATTGTACTTCGTTGCATGACCGGGTTATCCTTAAGAATACCAGGCACGGTACTCTCCAAAAACTTCTCGTGAAAGAAAGAAAATAGTTTAGACTCATATATCTATTGGAGTGTTAGGGAACAGTTTAACTTCTTATACCGGTTGGAGGATTGAGAAGCAGTTTATACTCTATACTCTTCAGAGTGGTGCACCGTCATTCGGCTTATTCTAGCTTTATGGGGCCAGAGTCGATTAGAGCTTGAATCTTGTTTTTTAGACCGAAACAAACCTCGGTAGGATGGAGAACCCTCCTATGGTACGCATATGATTTTGGGTCTGTAACCCTCTTAGCTCCCTCATGATCTTTAATAGGTGGTAGCTCAATCTTACCATTATTCAGGAGGTACTCGAAAATATCCGGAACTTCCTCATCCTTGAAAAAGTACTCTTTTTGGAGTCCCGGATCTGGAGCCCTTTGCTGCTTGATGCGGCATAATTATGTACCAAAATATGTTGTAAGTGCACAACTGTGTCAAGTTATAGTATAAAGATATCGATCCCACGAGGAAGGTGTTTCGGAGAAAAAAATATAAAATCGGTTCTTATGTTGTGTGCGTGACAAATAGGAGTGATGAGTGAATGTGATTGTGGAGAGATAATAAGAGTGAAAGTGATAGTGTGTAAAGCAATGTTTTTGAGAGTGGATGTGAGTAAAAAATAAATGTGATCAACAAGACAAGAAGGAAGAATGAATAAAATCGAGAAATAAATAAAAAATCAAGAATGTAAAGATAGAGGATTTAATTAAAGATATTGGTAATCTAGAATTGAATCCACTTCTTAGAAAAAGATGATTCCTAGAGGGTTCTAGCCTAAAGACGAATCAAAGAAAGTGAAAATAAACAAAAAGAAAAACTAAACCCAAGAGGGTTCTAGCCTCAAGGTGAATAGTGCAAGAATTTAAAATCTAACTACAAAATAAATTATAAAATCTAAACTATAAAACAAATTATAAGAATTAAATGCAAGAAAATAAATCTACTCTATAAGCATAAAATAAATCTAATCTATGAGCATGAAATAAATCTAAGGCAAGAGGGTTCTAGCCTCTTGGCTATTTAAACAAGAAAATAAAATCTAATTACAAGTATGAAAATAAATCTAAACTAATAAGCAATAAAAGAGGAATAAGAAAAACAAACCTTAAAATTAATCTCCATCTTCATCTTTATCTTCATCATCCAACAAAGAGAAGAAGAGAAAAATTTAAAGTGGTAAAAAAATTATTTAATTAATTATAACAAAAAGTTATAAATTTGGAGAGCCTTCTCAATTAAGAGTAGCCCTCCTCTCCAAAAGGAGTTACAAAAATTTTCACGCCTCTAACCCCTCACTCTCTATCCCTATTTATAGTAAACATCAGTGAATGAGAGCCATCGGATCGAAATCTTATCCAAAACCCATGAATTTCAGCCTTAGATTCGTAATAGAATGACTATGGCATCGATACCGGCATCGATGCCTCCATCGATGCTGGCATCGATGCCCAGTTCACTCTGGTTGCTTTTCCGAAAATCCTTCTTCTTGTAGGCTTTGGGCTTGAGCCTTTTGACATTTTCTTTGCATTTTGGGCTTTTAATACTTTGGAAGAAATTGTTTGGCTTCATGGGCTTCATTTCTTCATTAAATCAAGGGCTTTTGTTGAGAGATGAGAGTTTGAGATTTATTCTTCATTAACCTGTAATTAAAAGATAAAAATAATTATTAGTGGTATATTTATTCATATAAAATAGATAATGAGGGTATAAAATTGTAATAAAATATGATTATCAAATACCCCACACCTAAACTTTTACTAGTCCTCTAGCAAAGAAAGAAAAATAAAAGAAAACCTAACTCACTTTCGTAGGAATCGTGATTATATTTAACGCATACAACAAGTCTTTAAACCCCTAGGTTACCCTAGTGGACGAGTTGTAGTCTCGTGAGGGTTTGCAGTGAATATACCCATAAAATTCGATCATCTTACTAAATTAAAGAATTTAGTAAATAACTAAATTTACTTGATAATTGAAGCTAGTTATTACTCAAGAAAACATTTTTATATATAACTCTAAGGTAAATTTCCTAAAAAAATCTTCTCATTATAGCAATACAAAACCAAGCCAAACTTAGAAATTTAATTTAAAAGTTTTGAAAAGAACATGCTAACTCTTTGTTTAAAATAATATTCAAGTTGTTGATCTAAAATATTTTTCATGACCATATATACAAATATAACTATATATAAAACATTTATTTTATTTTATTTTATATTTTTTTTAACTCTTTCTTCCTTGATAATTTTTTTCTACTTTAACGAGCTTTCTAAGCGACCATTTAACGAGTTTTGGGCCAATGGATCCCAACCCAATTGGGCTTAGGTCATTAAGTATGGAAATACTCCCTGGGCTTAATTACTCGGTCAACTTAGGCTTTATAAGATAGAATCATCTTGAATTTAAGAGTTTTTTTTTTGCCTATTTTTCGTACTCTTCTTTTGTAAATTTTTTTTAAATGTATATGTATATATTCTGAAAAATATGTAAGTCAAGACACTTTGAAAAATTATTTTTAACTCTAAGCTAAGCATGCATATATTCCATTATTTTAAATAAAAATCTAAGTTAAGGCTTAAGTGAAGTATACTATTTTGAAAATTATTTCTTAAGAAATTTATTTAGAGTTATCATAAAAGGTAAACTTGAGTAAATAACAAACTAGAGATTAGAAAATTTAAAATTTATCAAATAAATCAATTATTACATAACTCTATCAATTTGGCAAGTGACGATATTTTTATAATTTTTTTAAGGAAAAGGAAAAAATAACAAAAATACAACTAAAAATATAAAATAAAGAAAAAAATAACTAATTCCCACCCCCACACCTAAATTTTGTATTGTCCTCAATGCAAACTCTATGATGCACAAAGTAAAGTAGATAAGAAGTGAAGCACTTATATTTGATCAGCTGATAAAAATCTGCAATTACTTTTGGTCTGGGGAGGATAGAATCAAAATTTTATTATTCTCTTCTGTTTTTTTTTTTTACAACTAAACAAGAAACTCTCAAATGAGAGAAGAATAAATTTTTATTATTATTCTGAAATAAACAAAACAAATAATGTAGAATGAAGTGTTCAAACACGAAGAGCTCGTATTCTACATTGAATCCTGCCTTATTGTTTAAAATTCTTCCCCAAATTTTAAATAAATTTAGAATGATGTAATCAATAATGTGAAATTCCAAACATTTCGGGGTGTTCAATAATTCTTACAACAGATAAAGGTAGGTATTATTGGTGTCATGCATTTTGTATTTCTTAATGAACTCGAACTCTTGTACTGTGAAGTTTTGTTTTCTAACAACCAATTCTTCTGTAGAGTTCTAAAAATTTGGTTGTTGATTATTTTCCAAGAATCTAAGTTCATCAAGAAAGAGTTCTTCAAAATTTAATTCAAAGCAGCAAATGTTTAACACAGTTTCATTATTCTCAAGGACCTGATCTGCTTCTTCTAAAAACTCTTACTCTTCATCAAAAATTTTCTCAAAACTCAATCAGACTCTTCTTCTTCTTCTTTTTCTTCTGATCTTTCCCGAATGTAATTTATTTCTGGAGGCTGATTATTTGGTTGGTCCCCTGGATTAAAAATATTAAGATCAGCAGTCAAATTCGCAAAGGACAGTTTTATTTGATCAGTTCTATAGTTGATAAGAGCATTAGAAGTGGCTAAGAAATATCGTCCTAAGATGACAGGTGTTTGTCCTTTGGGATTAGAAACAGGCTGTGTTTTCAAGACTACAAAATCAACTGAAAAAATAAAATCTCCAACCTTAATTAGAACATCCTCTAACTCACTCATAGGGACCTTAACAGATTTATCAGCCAACTGTAAGGTGCATTTGGTTGGGTTCAGTATACCTAGACCCAATTGCTGGTAAACTGAATATGAAAGCAAATTAACACTGACCCCTAAGTCTAAAAGCGCCTTATCAATGTGAGTATTACCAATGATACATGAAATGATGGGGAACCTGGATCTTTACGTTTCAAAGGTATGGGATTTGATAGCATTTCACTGATATTGGCGGCTAAAAAGACTTTCTTTGGAACATTTATTCTCCTCTTCTTAGTGCATAATTCTTTTAAAATTTTAGCATAAGATGGAATTTGTTCAATTACATCTAAGAGAGGAATATTAACCTTAACCTGCTTGAATGTTTCTAGGATCTTCTCCTCTTGAGGGGAGTGTTTCCTAAGCCTGAGTCTATCTGAAAAGGGAGTAACTGGTCTAAATCTATCAAAAGCAGGCTCAGGTTCGGGTTCAGGTTCTTGGTCATCTGAGGGGGGTGATTGTTGAATAGATTCATCAGAATGAGAAGGAGAAGGAATTTGTATTGGATCAAGAGTTTGACTTGGAGGAGTTCTTACTTGATTATCAACCTGTCTACCTGACTGAAGTGAATGGATTGCATTCACTTGAGCTTCATAGGATGAACCGCATCCTGTGTCTTTAGGGTTGACCAAGAGTTAACTCGGAAATTTTCCTTTCTCTCTTTCACTCACGGCACTAGCTAGTTAACCAAGTTGGAATTCTAATCTAGCTATAGCTTGAGTGTTGGAGTTGAGCATTTGTCCAGTTGATTACATAAAGGAATTCAGAGTGCTGGACGTTTGAGTCAACATATTCGTGGTTTGAGTGGAGGCCTTAATTATGGTTTCCAAACCCCTTTCCAAGACATTGAGACGTTTATCCTGATCTGGATTGTGAGGAGTCTGAATTACAGATTGATGAAGAGGAGACTGATTTTGATACGGCGGATTAGGTTGTTAAAATTGTGGATAAGAGTTGAAAGGAACTGTGTTTCCCTTAGGAAAATGTTAGGTCGAAGCGAGAGTGAAGTTTTAAGTTCCGGGTGAATTTCCTTGATTCCATACAAAGTTGGGATGATTTCTCCAACCTGGATTATAGGTTGGAGAAAATAGATTATTTCTAGGGTGCTAGAATACGGCGTTCATCTGTTCTAATACATGGTTGTTTCCTAGGAGAGGATATTCCTCTAAAACGTGGGTAGGAGACTGACAATTATAACATCCTGGGACAGAAACATGATTGATTTGAGCTGGAGCTCGTTCCTTAATTTCTAAGGCTTCTAACCTCCGTAGAATTATCGTCATCTTTGCTTCAGAAGCAATGTTTGACTCCAAGGAAAGACCACTAGACTTAGAATGGGGAACTGATGAAACCCTGTCATCACAGTGTTCCCATTACATTGTTTTCTCGGATAGACTCTCTAGAAATTCCCAAGCTTTGTCAGCGTTTTTCCTCATGAAATCCCTGTGGCACATTGATTCTAAGGAAGTTTTTGTAAAATAATCTAATCCCTCATAAATTATTTGGCACAATCGTCATTTTTCTATACCGTGATGAGGACATTGGATGAAAAGATCTTTAAATCGGTCAAAATACTTCCAAAAAGGTTCTCTCGGGATAATTTTAAAATTCATGATGCTGTTTCTTAGCTTCACCGTTTTATGGATAGGAAAAATTTTCTTAAGAAAAACGGTGATAAATTCCTCCCAAGTAGTGATGGAATTTACGGGTAAGCTATACAGCCATTTTTTTGCTTTGTCTTTGAGAGCAAATGGAATAAATCTGAGTTTGATCGCATCTTCTGCTAATTCTCTTATTTTAATCGTAATACACACTTCCTCAAATTCCGAGATAAAAATATATGTATCTTCTGTTTTATTTCCAAGGAATTTGGGAAGCATGTTTATGTAATGCGGTCTAAGCTTAAAATTTATTCTATTTGTTTCGGGGAGCCTAATGCAAGAGGGGATTGCATTCCTAATAGGATAGCATATATCTTGAAGAACGGGTGGATTAGGATGCTCCATTTCTATGATTGGTTCAAAGCGAATTAATCGATGTGTATTATCCCTAATCCACAGTTGCATACACCAAAACTATTTCTTTTTATACTTTTTTTATATAAAAGTTAGTTTTTTTTTAATGAAGAGAGAATGGAAAAAGAGGAAAATCCTAACTAAAACAAATCAAAATCAATCACTTTTCAATCACTCTAACTCTAGGGTTAAGTCTAACTCAACTAGACTAGCTCCTAACCAAAAACTCCTAAAGTAAAAAGATTAAAGTTTTACCCGGGTAGTTAGCCAGGTATGGATAGTACTAGAGTGTGATCAGAGATTAATTAAGTATCTCGTCCCTTACGGAGCGCTTTACGCAACCCCTAAACCTTACCTTAGACACCAACTAATCCGAGAAAACTTAAACCAGTTCACTTAAGGATTTCTTGTTTCTTATTGAGCTCGAGTCCTTAGGGCCAACGTCTAATGAGTTTTATTAGGTTTGGATGGTGTAGTGAGAAATTAGTAATTTTTGGGCTAAAGAAAGGGTGATGAAATCCCTCACCTTATCTTGATTATGGGGTTTTGTCCTTAAAAATATTTTTAAGTGTGTGCCAAATCAAGATGCTCAAATCACTTGGTGAATTCTTACTAACAATATGAAATGCAACCCTATGAATTAAAAGCAACTAAAAAGGATGGAAAAGAAAAACTATTTTTTTATTATTAGGGTTAACAATCAAACAAATGAGAAGGGGGAAATTATTTGAATTTATTATCTTGTTAGTAAATATCAAAGTGAAAGATGGATTTTATTATGGTCAACAAAAATAATTTTTTTTTAAATCCTAATTATCTCTAATTGTGAAGCTAACTAAAAAGGGTGGAATTGAAAACGTTAGAAAGAAGACTTATCCGAAAGCAAATCTTCCAATCCTAGTTCTCTAATCCGCGATCTTCAAGCTCCAAGCATTTCCTTCACAATAAACACGCAAGTTAAAGAACCAAAATTATTAAAACCTACTTAAGCACCTTCCCCGGCAACGACGCCAAAAACTTGATGCGGCATAATTATGTACCAAAATATGTTACAAGTGCACAACCGTGTTAAGTTATAGTATAAAAATATCGATCCCATGAGGAAGGTGTTTTGGAGGAGAAAATATAAAATCGGTTCTTATGTTGTGTGCGTGACAAATAGGAGTGATGAGTGAATGTGATTGTGGAGAGATAATGAGAGTGAAAGTGATAGTGTGTAAATCAATGTTTTTGAGAGTGGATGTGAGTAAAAAAATAAATGTGATCAATAATGCAAGAAGGAAGAATGAATAAAATCGAGAAACAAATAAAAAATCAAGAATGTAAAGATAGTGGATTCAATTAAAGATATGGGTAATCTAGAATTGAATTCACTTCTTAGAAAAAGGTAATTCCCTAGAGGGTTCTAGCCTAAAGGCGTATCAAAGAAAGTGAAAATAAACAAAAAGAAAAACTAAACCCAAGAGGGTTCTAGCCTCAAGGTGAATAGTACAAAAATTTAAAATCTAACTACAAAATAAATTGTAAAATCTAAACTACAAAATAAATTGCAAGAATTAAATGCAAGAAAATAAATCTACTCTATAAGCATGAAATAAATCTAATCTATGAGCATGAAATAAATCTAAGGCAAGAGGGTTCTAGCCTCTTGGCTATTTAAACAAGAAAATAAAATCTAATTACAAGCATGAAAATAAATCTAAACTAATAAGCAATAAAAGAGGAATAAGAAAAACAAACCTTCAAATTAATCTCCATCTTCATCTTCATCTTCATCATCCAACAAAGAGAAGAAGAGAAAAATTTAAAGTGGTAAAAAATTTATTTTATTAATTATAACAAAAAGTTACAAATTTGAAAGGCTTTCTCAACTAAGAGTAGCCCTCCTCTCCAAAAGGAGTTACAAAAATTTTCACACCTTTAACCCCTCACTCTCTACCCCTATTTATAGTAAACATCAGTGAATGAGAATCATTGGATCGAAATCTTATCCAAAAACCATGAATTCAGCCTTAGATTCGTAACAGAATGACTATGGCATCGATACCAACATCGATAAGGGTATCGATGCTGGCATCGATGCCTCCATCGATGCGGGCATCGATGCCCAGTTCACTCTGGTTGCTTTTCTAAAAATCTTTCTTCTTGTAGGCTTTGGGCTTGGGCCTTTTGATATTTTCTTTGCATTTTAGGCTTTTAATACTTTGAAAGAAATTGTTTGGCTTCATGGGCTTTATTTCTTCATTAAATCAAGATCTTTTGTTGAGAGATGAGAGTTTAAGATTTATTCTTCATTAACCTGCAATTAAAAGATAAAAATAATTATTAGTGATATATTTATTCATATAAAATAGATAATGAGGGTATAAAATTATAATAAAATGTGATTATCACTGCTTTTGAGGTTTTTGTTGTGACGTCTGATTATTATCACTAGCAACCATAGGCATTGACTGCTGGCTTCTTTCGATCTTCTTCCTTCTGAGGAAGCTTTCGGTTTGTTCGCCGCACATCTTCAAATCTTTCCAAGTCTTGGACGGGTTTAATCCCATAACTCCCAACACGTACAAAGAAAGGTTGTTGTAGTAAGTTTGTAGGATGAATTCCTCCGTGATCGGATCTCCGTAATTTATTGCCTTATTCCGGAAGCGTTTAACAAAGTCGACGATTATTTCTCCGTCTTTTTGCTTCTCATCGAAGAGTGTCCTGATGGATACCTCGGTATCGTCATCAAAGAAGTTACCGAGGAATGATCTCTCTATATCATCCCAGCTATTGATGTTTCCAGGCTTAAGACGGCGGTACCAATCGAAGGCAAGCCCACGAAGGGTGCCAACGAATGATCGAACCATTAATGCTTCATTGCCGGATATCATGCCCAAGTGGGACTTAAAGTAGATCAAATGTTGAGTGGGCGAGCCCTTCCCATCGAACGGCATGAAGTTGATCAGGTTGAATTTGGCCGGATACGGGATCGACTCCCACTCTCTTAGGTAAGGACACGGAATGTCAGTCTTCTTTATCTCTCGAGAAGACATCAGAGCGTCGATTTTGCTTCGAGATCCTTCACCTTTTCATCCTCATCTGGATCATGCTTCGGACGATTTTTTTGAGAGAAACAACGGGACCATCCCTAGTGTTGTTATCTTCGGTGGGGCCACCCCCAGCGTTTTGATCAACGAGAGGGTTATCAGTATTAAGGTGCTCATCCCCATCTGAATCGTTAGCTGCTTGGCTAATATCGTTGCGATGACTGGATTCACCTATCTGATTCGACAAAACTCGGATTTGTTGGTCATGCTCTTCCCTCATCCGTAGCATAACCATTTCCATTTTGAACTTGAATGCTTGCTTCTGCTTGGCTAGAGCATCCTCAACCATTTTAGCTACTTCTTCAGTGTTAATCATAAACACTTCGTGGGATTGTCCTGGGTTGGATACTATTTTGTCAGAAGCGACTACAGAGTTAGTATCTGATGCTTCATCATCTGAGGATAATCCTCTCTGCATTCTCTGATAGTCCCTACGTCTAGTGGTCCCTACGCGCAGCCGAGTCAGGCGATGCGATACAAGGGGATCAGAGCTAGAAGGTCGAGTCGACTTTCCCTTATCAACCATGTTGATGGTGACCACGGATTGTTTAGGTCTTATAGCTTCTAGCTGGAGCCGAGACATTAATTGATCTATCCCCGAATTGACTCTTCTTCCTGAAGAAAAGTTAGGGCTAGACCCGCTTGAAACCATCGGAGACTTTTCCTTATTAACCATGTTAATGGTAACTTCTGGGAATTCGTCATCTCGAGTGACCGATCTTCTTTTGTGAAAACGTCTTGATTTGGGTTTCGACACTTCAGAGGAAAACCTTTGGAACGCCAAGACCCTCTGTGGAGCGGTCTTGGGATAGCTACACGCTGATAATACTACCCTGATAATTTTGGTACACGGACAGTGAGAGTCCGCTTTCTGGGTACCTCTCTTTCGAGATTTACTCGTACCCCCAGCCCGATAGTACAACTCATCAACGTTGTGGTCAGAGCAACATATCGGTTGTTTACATGAATTCTCAAGTATAACGCGTCCGTCTGTCTGACACATTTTCTTCTGAGTAAAAAACGCCTTATTGGCTTCTGCAAGAGTCACTCATTTGGAATCACACTTTTCTAAGGGTGAAACTCTAACGGGCTCCTGGCCTTTTGTACGCACCCCCAAACGGGCGGTTATAAGAATCAACTTGTTAGGAGGTTGCGTACGACCCCCAGTCTGGATGTTTGCTCGGGGTTCCTTCAACGGTCCTAAGCATTCCTTAACAGGCGCTCTGCCTCGATCCTCGGATAGAGAATCGAGGCGATCCTTCAATGGAATTCTAACTCTAGAGAGATCCACACCATTGTAGGGTTCCATCGGAGGCGTGGGAGCGGAAGGAGCGGGATCTGAAGTTGACGAAGGCTGGGTAGCAACGTCGCCCGCTTTTGCCTTAGGCGTTGATTTAGCCTTTGGCATCCAAATTTGTTTAGATCTCGACGATCTCTTAACCGTCTCTTCCTTTTGTATTTCTTGTGCTTTTCGCACAAGAATCTAGGCATGCGCAAGAAGTGCGTGACACTTCTGAATGCGCTCCTCAAGAGCGGAACAGTTCTGTTTAACATGAACTCATTCGTTAGTAGGTGATTAGGACGAGGTTCCCAAAGTTTGCTGTGGAGATGGCTTAGCCACTCGGTGCTTTTTGATCTCCAGATCTGCTTGGTAACGGAGTCCATCCATCTGATCCAAAGCCTTGGTGAATTGGCGGGCAAGACGTTGACGACGCCTTTGACGAGCCCTCTTCGATAAATTTAGCACGTCTTCACCAGCTAAGCTTTTGCTAGGGGGAAGGCCCAGATCTATAGCTTGGACCTCGCTGGACGCTAGAGGGGCGTCACGAGGTGTAAGTGTGGTGGCGGCGAGAGGATCTTAGATCTTCGAGCCTGAAGTCCAGCGAGCGTGCCTGGAAGAGGAGGCCTTCCTGTGCCTGCGGGGAGAGACGGATCTGGAAGAGGAGGAAGAGAGATACTCTTCAAACTTTTGCTGGTTGAATTCGTATTCTACCTCTTCGTTCACCGGGATCTTGATCATCGGTTACGTCATGAAAGCCTCTGTAGAGAGGCTGTTGGCTCCCACTATGGTTGCCAGCTTGTTTGTGGTAAAAGTTAATATCTTCATTGCTGAATCCATTACACGTTTATCAATTACACATTTAAAGTAAAATTAGTCTTTTTATAAGACTTTCTTACACAATAAAAATAAGAAAAATACAACTCTCTTCAAACAAACGCAAACGGATGTTTATCGCCCGCTGCTTGCGTGGGATCTTGACCTGTGACGGGGACGTTGATATCCGTGGACCACCAAATGAGCAGATCAGATCCGGAGCTTCATTGATTCGCGAAGGAATTAAGAAACCAAAACAGTTATCTCGGCAATGGTAAGATAACCACTCTTCTCGAGATCACCGCAACGGGGCGATCTCAAGGAAGGAACCGGGAAGTGTAGATCTGATGAGCTCCTCTTCTTTATGCTGACGAACTCAATCCGATCTTTCCTCCTTCTCTCTGAAATTCGTGGCTCTTCAGTCCTCAATTTGGCAGGGCTTCGTCGATGCTCGAGAATTCCAGATCCCCAAAAATGAAGGCTCTGGGGCTGTATTTATAAGATTCAGGACCCCTGTTTTCGGATAAGAACGATCGATTCCTTCTTATCATCAGTTGTAACCACTTAACCATGTTCTTGGATGATATTCTATCAGTTAAAACAAATTCAAGCAGTTATAAAGATCAAAAAATAGCTTCAAACTACTAAAACCAGCTTTTCGGGTCTGCGGACACCCGTGGGTGTCTCAACCAAGCTTGGGCCGAGACACCATTTGGTGTCTTGGCCATGCTTTGGCCGAGACACCATATGGTGTCTCAGCCAAGCTTGGGCCGAGACACCATTTGGTGTCTTGGCCATGCTTTGGCCGAGACACCATTTGGTGTCTCAGCCAAGCTTGGGCCGAGACACCATGTGGTGTCTCGGCCATGCCTTGGTCGAGACACCATTTGGTGTCTTGGCCAAACTTTTGGCCTGGACCTGGTTTTGCGATTCTAACTGTGTCCATCATATCTTCATCATACGAACTTGGAATTACATGGTTCAAGATGCGTTGGAAAGCTAATGAGGAGATCTATAAGCTCCCATGGTTGAATCACATGTGGAATAAATAGGATACGAGGGGCGCTTCGCCTTTCGTAAGCGATGCGGGGCTCTCGATCAGCTCGTGTTTCCGTTATTCTATTGTTCCGTTGCTTTGTATGGTCCGTCGACTCACTCCGTGCATTTGTTGTTGTCAAATGAGTTTCTATGACTCGAATAGTAACATTCATCGTCTCCTCTCTGTCTCGAGCCGTGTGCGGGGATCTATAGGTAATTTTTGATGCCTACAATATCTATTGTGAGGTGATTAGTTGTCAGAGCGCGAGAGGGGGCTCAAGACTTGAGGTAGTCGTTGCATTTCCACTCGTCTAGTGGAAGGTCGAGAAGTACTATCTTTTGAGTCGCCTTCGCGAAATGTCGACCGAATGGTCGGTCGAGCAGGTTGATCAAGAAGTCGACCTAGCCAAGTGTCGATATGTCATGTCTTTTGAGTCGCCCTCGCAAGATATCGGCGTGTCGAGTCGTCTGAGCCGGGCCTTCGGTTATCTTGAAATAAAGAGCTAGCTCGATTACACATAATATGGGACATTTGTCTACTATTGATTGGAGATTACTTTTTAGCACTAAAGCGGTAATTGAAACATACGAAAATAGCTCTATATAAAGGGTGTTTTTTAAGATCTAAATTTCAATACAAAAAATTACGTTATAGAGAATGGCAAAAAGAGAGAAGAAGTGAGATTAATATTTTTCTAGGATTTGCCAAAAAAAAGAAAGAAAGAAAAGGTAAGTGAAAATTTACAATGTTCTTCAATATAGTAATACTATTCCCTTCCCCCTTCTTCTGTGAACATAAGCACATTATTACCGAACCACATAAATCTTATATTGTTAAGGTGATTGCATTGATTGTTAATTTATTCTTGAGATCATTATGACATTTCACACTAAATTAACCCTAGGTTTCACAACAAAGGGCAATCTTGTAGTAAAGAAATTGACATGGGTTAGAACGGATATATCGGATGGCAAAAATTGGTACAGAAAAATATTTAACAATGAAACAATCTTCAACGAACTAATGCAAATTAGAACAAATAGGATTTATTACATTTTGATATCCTGAAGTATGATGCAACTACCCAAGTAATCCTAAAATCTGCATATATACAAGAATAATTTTAAGATCATTGATTCTAATTACATGAATGATCTTGAATCTGATGGTGGCTAAATGATAGTGTTTTGTTTTTTTTGCTGTTGTAAAGTGTTTTTAGATGTTAGCTAGGATTTCTTTTTTTCCTTTTTTTTATGG
>BQKN01000436.1:226039-255055 GCA_022839385.1 Asparagus kiusianus | reverse complement strand
GTATATTCAAATAAAATATTTAAAACTAAATGTATTTTATATTTTATTAAATAACTATACTGCCTAAGGTTACTAAGAAAATAGCAAATAACTGGGGATGGATGTCAAATGTCAGTCCCCCAGGAAAAGCAAGAATCCTCATATTATGGGATACAAATGTTCTGGACATTCAAATTATTGCATCCTCTGATCAACATATATCCTGCTCAGTGAAATCTGTGGATGGAAAGCTTGATTGTGTCATTTCTTCAATTTATGGTCACAATCAAATGGATGCCAGGAAGGAGTTATGGTCTGACCTGATCAAGGTTCAACAAAACATGAGAAATCTACCTTGGATTATTTTAGGAGATTTTAATGCTATGCTAAGCAATGAAGAAAAATTAGGAGGCAATGCTTTATCTGATTCTGATACATCAAACTTTGACAACTTCATTAATGGGTGTTTTATTTCCCATCTGAAAACAATAGGATGTTACTATACCTGGAATAATAAACAAGGGACAGACTCTAGAGTGTGGTGCAGATTGGATAGGGCACTGATTAATGATACTTGGATTAGCAAGTATAATGCCAGCCAAATTGAATTTCTCCTTCCAAGCTTATCTGATCACTCTCCAGGCCTTGTGTCTGTTTTTGAGAATAATACAAAAGGGAGGAAGCCATTTAAATTTTTTAAAATGTGGTCCAATCATCCTAGTTTCCTGGATACAGTTTCAAAAGCTTGGCAGTTAACCTTTGAGGGATACTCTATGTATTCTTTATATTCAAAACTCAAGCTTCTGAAGGTTTCTCTCAAAGACCGGAACAAGAAACATTATAACAATATCAGTGAACAGGTGGTGAGAGCAAGAAAAGCTCTGGAAGAGGTTCAAAAGCTCCTTCAATCAAGTCCTCTTGATTCTGATCTTATTAGACAAGAAAAGGACAGCATTATCACTTATAACAGACTGATGGATTGTGAATTGTCTTTTTTTCAGCAGAAGGCTAGAATTAACTGGAGCTTACAAGGTGACAGGTGTACCAAATTCTTCCATGATGTTGCTAAATCTAACAGTCACAACAACAGAATTCTGGTTCTCTATAACAATAAGGTGATAGAATTACTGATGGTGATGGAATTATTAATGAATTAATTACTTTCTACAAAAAACTAATGGGGAATGCAGTGCCAACTATCCCTCCTGATATCAATGTTATTAAGGCTGGTCCTTGTTTAACTGAATCTCTTATCAATGAAATGTCTAGGCCTGTTTCAAAAGAGGAAATAAAGGATGCAATCTTCTCAATGTCTGAAAATAAGGCTCCAGGGCCTGACGGTTTTAGTGTTTCCTTTTTCAAAGCTGCTTGGTCCATTATAGGCAATGAAGTCACTCAGGCAATCGAGGAATTCTTTAAATCTGGGAAGCTCTTGGGGGAGGTGAACTCCACTTCAATAACTCTTATTCCTAAGGTCAAGTGTCCAAAGTCCCCATCTGATTTCAGATTTATATCGTGTTGCAACTGCATGTATAAGTTCATTTCTAAGATCCTGGCAAATAGGATTAAAAAGGTGATGGGGTTCCTAGTGAATGAAGCCCAGTGTGCTTTTGTTCAAGGCAGACAGATCTCCAGTAACATTATGCTTGCACAAGAGCTTGTTAAAAGTTATAACAGGAAGAATATATCTTCAAGAGCTATGCTGAATATTGATATTAGAAAGGCCTTCGACACCATTAGCTGGGATTTTATATCTGATATGCTCAAGGGGTTGGGGTTTCCTAGTGTTATGGTCAAGTGGATAATGTCTTGTATTACATCTCCTAAATTCTCACTCTCTTTCAATGGATCTTTACATGGCTATTTTAAAGGTGAGCGTGGCCTAAGACAAGGGGATCCCCTCTCACCTTACCTCTTTATTTTGGGAATGGAATATCTCTCTAGGAGCTTGGGCTTACTGAGAAATGATAAGCTATTCAAATTCCATCCTAAATGTGGAAAGCTCAAGATAACGCACCTTATGTTTGCAGATGACCTACTCCTCTTCTCTAAAGGTGACTTATACTCAGTTGGAAAGTTATTCCAGTGTGTAAAAAACTTTGGCCTTACCTCTGGTCTTGAAGCAAATCATGAAAAAAGCTCTATATACTATGGGGGGTTGATGACCAGATGAAAACCAGAATAAACAATTGCCTGAGATTTGATGTAGGGGTCCTACCCTTCAAATACCTGGGTTTGCCTCTAATAACCAAAAGAATGTCCACTCTGGACTGTCTTCCCCTGTTCAGAAAGATAGAAGATCAATTCACAAAATGGACTAATCATAGGAATCTCTCCTATGCAGGCAGACTTCAGGTCATTAAAAGTGTGATCCTTGGAGTGCAGATTTACTGGACATCTAATTATATTCTTCCAAAAGGTGTACTCCAAAGAATTGATGACCTATGTAGGAAATTCCTGTGGGGGAAAAATAGCAGGACCTCATTAGTTGCCTGGGATAGAGTCTGTGAAAGTAAGAAACATGGAGGCTTGAGTATTTTCTCAGCATCTACGTGGAGTATGGCATCTGCATTGCGAAGCATATGGTATATTCACAGTAACAAAGAGAACTTTTGGATCAAATGGATTCATAGTGTATACTTAAGACACAGAGATATTTGACAAGTCACAGCAAAAAATGGTGACTCATGGTCCTGGAAACAGTTGATTAAGGTCAGGGATGTTCTTTTGGTTCGATATGGAAGTGAGGGGAACCTAAAAACTCTAATCTCCTCTTGCTATAAAAATGACAAACTCAAATTGTCAGCCCTTTATAATACTCTATCATCTGCTCAAACTATGGTGCCTTGGTGCAAAACTGTCTGGGAAGCATCGAATATCCCTAAGCACTCTTTTATTAGTTGGTTGGCGGTGCAGAACAAGCTACTCACTCAAGACAGGTTATTAAAGAGGGGTATAATCTCTTCAAATACCTGTTACTTATGTTCTGGAGCTGGACAGGAATCTAGAGATCACCTGTTTTTTGAGTGTTCTTATTCAAGTAGAGTATGGAATTCCAAGTAGAGTATGGAATTCTATCATGGACTGGTTGAAGTTCAATTGGAAATCTTGCCTTTGGAGATATGTTATGGATTGGTTCTCTAAAAGGTTGAAGGGAAGGGGATTCAAGCAAAAAATTAGGAGGAGGCTTTAACAATTACAATCTATTGCATTTGGAGAGAACGTAATGACAGACTGTTTAATCAGAGGAGCAAGGATCCTGTCAGCTTGGAGAAAGAAATCAAGTTTGAAATGTTAACTACAGTGCTTAACAGTCCATTATCGGCTTACTGGGAAGACTTATACTGTTGAGTTCTGGGTTGAACCTGCAATATGCAAGTTCCTGGCCCCTCCTGCAGTTAATCGCTTATATGTGCACGTTGATAGTGTGCAGGTTTTTTTTTGTATCTGTTCTTGGCTTTTTGTTTATTTAGGTCTTGAGTTTTAGCTATAGGTTTTGATTTGTCATCTCAATTACATATTGTTGAGATTCTTGATGTACAAAAATTTTACATATTGGGGATGAATAAAAATTTTTCATTTACCAAAAAAAATATTAAATAATTATACAATATAGAATATTAGTATTACTATTAAAGAAAAATATTTTGTAAATATTACTTATTAGCGATGTCTCTAAATGTTGACTCATTAAAGGAAGGGGAGAGAAAAAAAACCCTAGGAGAAACTTCACAATCCTCCAATTTTAACATGGACTATTTGTTGGGAGGATTGGAATTTGAATTTTAAAATCCTAGTCGTAATCATAATCCTAAACAACTAATAACACCATAAAATTAAAATCTATATCCTAGTTCTAAATCAACAATACCTTAAAGTTAAATCCTAGAAAAAGTCCTAGTCCAAATAAAAAATGCTCAACCAATAACCCCAAGTAAGAGCATGTTCACTAGTTCTCAAGGGTATACAAGTCCAAATTCAATTTGAAATCATCCAAACAAATGCATCTTATTATATGAAATCTACACCTATTAATGGCAAATGTTTGATCCTTCAGTATTCTCGCACATAGTCGAGGTCTTTATTTGGATACATGTAATATATAGAAGCTTTCCGATACCCTTGATCCTTGAATCATCAGAATGATTTGTGGTGTCCTGTCAAAATAGGAGGGTGCACTTCAATTATGAAATTTACACTATGTTAGAAGGAAGAGACTGCTATTAAATTATTATTATTTATTTTTTCCAGTTTCGTATATTTTTGACTTTAACATCGCAGACGAAAAACACGAAGGAGTTTGTTGCTCAGATCAAGAAGACCAAGACGGCAGCGGGGGTGAAGGCGAGCACAATGACAATATTGACCCTCGTGCTGAAGACAAAGAGCTGAAGCACCATCTTTTGAAGAAGTACAGCGGATATCTGAGTAGTCTGAGGCACGAATTATCGAAGAAGAAGAAGAAAGGCAAGCTGCCGAAAGAAGCCAGGCAAAAGCTTCTCAACTGGTGGGAGCTTCACTATAAATGGCCATATCCATCGGTATGCCGCTTCTAGCTAATGCTTGAGTATTCTTGTTAGGGTGAAGATTACTTTTAGCTTTCATACACGAGTACTCTTCTTAGTTGTTAGAGTGAAGATTACTTTTAGCTTTCATCATAGCTGCGTTTGTATATACACACACACGCCGTTGGTTTTTCTAGTAGGCTTATGACTCAATTCAAGATCTAGCACTCATCATATCTCTCATAAATCATACTTGTTTCTAATTTACACTTAGAGACAAATTATACAATCACCGGCTTGGCAAATCGATGACTTCTAGTCAGGAGTATTCTCTCTACTACCTTTTTGGCAGCTGAGAGAAGTGAATCCATTTAAAATAGATTACATTTAGATGTTACTTGGAACAGCTTAGTCTCTTAATAAAGCTTTCAATCTTTAACCATCTACTTTGGGTTGTTGAAAGATTGCCATAAATGTTTTTATTAGAGAACAGTACAAATACATTTTTCACTAAGGGATTATTTGTTTGCACGAAAGTAATTATAAAGTAGCTGAAATAAAAGAAGTAGAGAGTACTTCTACTACTTCCGAGCACAAAAAAAATATTTTTTTGTTTCTCTGAAAACCCCACTTCCACTACTTACTTAAGCACTGATGTGATTCATATGTGTCATTCTTACTTTCTAAATATTATTTCATCCCTCAAGACTTGAAAGTAGGTGAAATGTGTGTCAATTAGGAAATAAATAATTTTTCTTTATAATATTTATTTTATTAGTTACTTTCTAACAACTTTTCGTTGCTATCCAAACAAAAAAAGAGAATGAAGAATACGAAAAACTATTTTCACTACTTAAAAAAATATGTGGAAAAAAAAGTATTACTTCATCTGCCCCCTACTTCATAAATTTAGAAGTTATTCTTTGATCTATTTCCTACATACAGTACTTCTGTCAAACCAGACTTAGCATTTCTAAAGAAGTTAAGATAAGTTGTCATGTGTTTCGTATGTGGCATGTAAGGACAATTTTTTGTTTACGTACCGTTATGATTTTGTTCCAATGAGGTAAACGAACCATATGAATTCTTGGATTGCTACATACGATAAGGATGGCTTTAGACCATTAGTACCAGATGATTGCGTCATTAGCAACAATTTTTCAATAATCCCGAAGTTTTATTGCTGTTCCCTCAAGTAAAAGATAAGATAGCTTTGCACAGAACTCTCCAAAATTCTTGTAGTATTGTGAAGTTCCATTGTTGATAGGGAAATTTACCCAAGATTCTCTCTTTCTTACTTTAACAACCATACAATTATAGTCCTGAGAGTTTTACTTAGTACGGTGAATGAAACTTTAACATGATTCTACATTGAGAAACTAGTTTGGGTTAACGTATTTTTTTTCTTTTGGCGAGCAGGAGAGTGAGAAAGTATCATTGGCAGAAACGACGGGGCTCGATCAGAAGCAGATAAATAACTGGTTCATAAACCAGAGAAAGAGGCACTGGAAGCCATCAGAAGACATGCAGTTCGTAGTGATGGATGCTTTTCAGCAGCAAAATACTGCAGCATTGTACATGGGAGGGCAGTATATAGGCGATGGAAGCTACCGTTTAGGCCCATGATCCTGTAGACTACAAGTATTTTTGAGCCACTACTATCGGTGCTAGCTTAAATTTTTAAGGGAAATACTATACTCAGCAGTTAGCTAGCTAGCTACTGTGTTGTGCATTAATTTAATGACAATCCGCGGTCTGATTGTTTTCACGTGCTAGTTCGAGTTCTTATTTACCCTTTTGTTCATATTCTTCAGGTTTTACAGTTTTTGAGATTAAAAGGTTGACGTCTGATATGATCCGTGTTTCGCATTCAGCTTTGTAAATTAGATTTTTTATTTTTATTTTTTAGAAGATAGAAAATACGATTCTTAATGTTTTTCTTGAATCGTTCTTCATACCTTAATTTTTTTCTTCGCCCCGGTTATCATCCCTAAAATTGTTGAAACAGTGTACTTAGAAACCGGGTTTACAGGTTTTCTCAACTTTACCGTGATGTTAGTAGAACCAGCACCGATCTTTTCATGAAGGGCAACAACCTCTGAGAGCACAATTATGTGATGAATGCATATGATTGAAATCGTGCTCACTAATGATAACCCAACTTGAGGCATCTCCAATCATGAAATTGACAAAACAGGAATGCTAGAGCTCAATCACTTTGGCTATGACATTTATTTACGTATAACGTGTGGATAGTTAATTAGATACTGAGTTGAAAGCATCCATGCAAATTGTCCAACCCTAGTATGACTATCTCACACTTCAAATCATATACAATACGTTTGACCCTCACTCTCACCAAAATCATTATATATACATATAGTACAAGTTTAATGGCAAAGAAAATGCCTTGATCAAAACAAATGATCGATATATATGTTCAAGGGACTCTACACACGTCAATCAAACAAATAAATGAGAATTCTCAACTATAATGATGAGGCCTTTTTACTGCGCGCTGTTGCAAGCAATCTTACTGATGATACGACTTGCTCTAACCTCGGGGCAGGGATACAACTGAGGGTAGGGTGACGTAATTCATCTTTCAATTCTTTGGAACAACCTTCTTGGGAAACTGAAGAATCGTTTTCAGCTGAGTTTACAGCGACAGGTGAGAATTGGCAATAGGCTGATTGCAGTTGCTGGTGAATTCCCTCCATCCTCCCATATTTCTCGTCTGCTTTGTCCATCTCAATAAGATCCTATAGGTACCCCCATGGAACCGTGCATCAAAACCAAAAATAAAATAATCAGCATAAAATGAAGAAGGTAGGTGAAAAAATTACACGCTTGCTGTTACAACTCAATAAAGAATTGGCAGATTCATAAAACTCCTCTGAATGACGGCAGGGGTTGCACAAACCCCCCTAAACTTTACAGATCACCAAAATCTACCCTGAACTTCAAAATTATAATGAATACTCCTAGGGTGTGTTTGGGAACTTGGATTTGGGCCTGGATTTAAAATCCAGGGCATTTCAAATCCAAATATCTAGTTTGGGTTCTGATTTAAACCTAGATTTTAAATCAATTGATTTAACAAAGAGGAATTTAAAAGCCCAAAACAACTGATTTCAAATTCCACCACAGCCTTTGTTATTTATCAAATCCCGACCCGATCATTTAACAAAGAGGACCAAGTCGCGATCCCCTCTTTCTCTCTCTCTCTGGTTTCGATCTCCCTCTCTCTGCCTCCCCCGCCGCCGCCTCCCCCCGCCGTCGCCTCCCCCTCCTGCCGCCGCCTCTCCCCCTCTCCCTCCTGCCTCTCTCTCTGGTTTCAAGTCCCAACCTGATGTCGTCTACAAGTATAGATCTTCATTTGCCCCCGAAACTTCCGAGGGTTTTGCTCTAATTTGTGCCTTCAATTTGTGAAATAATTCGATAGAGCTTCGATTTTGTTTGGTTTTAGTTGTGAATTAGATGTGGGTTTGTTTATTAATACTTAGATTTGGAGTATTGGGGGCTTCTAACTGGAAATTAGCGCTTGATTAATTGACCATTGATCTTCAAATCTCCGTTTGTTTTTTTAATCAGTTACATGGAATATAAAATTTAGCGATTTGCTTGAAGCTCTAACAGATGCTGGATTCGTTGGGACTAATTTGAGTAAGATCAGCTAGCTGTTTGACTAGTAAATGTTTAGAAGTATTAAAATGTTCAAATATTAATTTAGATTTTAAATTCCATTTTGAACGCAATAGGTTCATTCAATTATGAATGTTGAATTCAACTAGAAATTACTCCATTTCGCAAAGGTGTTCAGAGCTATAATTTAAGTCATCATCTTTTTTGGGAATATTTGTGCATTTTACTGGATTTTAGACATTGGAAGAAGATTTGAGTCTCATGTCTAATAGAATATCTTTTATTGTTCAAATGTAAAAGTTTTTGAGTAAAAATATGAGGATGATGTGTGGTTTCGCCGTTCGGTGTGAGAATATGCGTGTAAACTTCTGTCTCGAATTTGATCTGATACTATCATTGTTTGTTTCGTTCCATCTATTCATCTGAGGTGGTCTTAGCATCCAACTATCTTTAGCCTTATTAAACAAAGAACTCGTGCCAGTCTGGATGGTTGGAATCAAGCATACATCTAGCTATTGGGTAAAAACAGAGAAACAGAATGAAAACTTTTATTAGTTTCAGGTTCATTTGTACATAAGTCTGCATAGGTATGTTCTGATGAGTAATCGGGTCATAGGAAACTTACATGTTTTGATGAGTAATCGGGTTAATAAGCTGAATATACGAGTTCTTGGGTGTCGAAAGAGATATATATGTAAATATGTGACAAATATATGAGTTCTTGGGTACCTCTAATATTTATTCTCAAATCTTCCTCTCTCTCCTCCCTGTCACTGTTTTTGAAATGAGCTCAGAGAATGTGTAGTTGGGATTCTAGAGCAAGTTACATCCACTCTTTTTGTTGAGACGTCTAAGCAACTAAAAAATAAAATACGGCTTGTGCAAAACCTTTAATTTTTGTCAAATGAATTGTAGGCAAACAAACAAATTAATTTATTTCTGTTGCATACTGATGTAGATAAGCATTCATTTATACTTGGCAGAAAAGGTATTTTCATACTTTCATATCCACTTTTTGTCCAACTACCAGTATAGAAACTTGGCTTAAAACTAAAAGGTAACAATCCTATGCTCGAAGTAGTTCTCTCTTCCTCACAAAATAACAACAAAATGACAAAGAAGATACTTTGATTTATAACAAATTGAAGTGCAAGGTTTTTTGTTTTTTTTGGTTGACAGAAACCAATTGAAATACTGATGTTATATATGCTGTAACCTAACGCTTTCATAACAACATAGTGAGAAATACGTGAGGAGAAAAAAAAAATCATATGAGAAGCCCTCCACTGGACATCATTTAAGAAAGAACTACATTAAGTGGGAGGAAGCAAAATTAATCCACTAACTAGGCCAGACGCAGCCTATACCAAGCACAGGTTTGCCAGTGAGCCTGCACTAGATTAATCTTGATGGATTATACATAAGTAATGCTTGGCTAGAGGATAATAGCCTAACAATCTGTATAAAATTCACTAGTTCTTGTAAATTTTATGCCTTTGCTAAAGATGTCTTATGATAACTCCGCAATAAATCTTCACACCAAAAATTTAATGATTTGATAAGATATTCCACATGAAAGTAATATCAGAATTTCCTTATTTTTTTCATGATCCGGTCTTTCGTTTCCCTTTCCTCTTCTGAAACCCCCTATTTCTTTTCTTAATCAAATCAGAGGAATGGTTGGCAGTAACTATTCATACTGCTATGCATTGTTGCAGATAGTATGAGACAACTCCTTGGTTGATGCGCTAACCTTTTATCTACTCAAAAATTTAAAATAAGTTGTATCTTTGTTTGTTGTTTATATTATGTTAAGAGTTGTCTAGTTTTTCTGCTTTTTGTCTGGAAAAAATTTGTTATGTTTATACTAATACTCAGTGAAGTTTTAATTTTTTTGTTATGATGTCTACTCTTATAAGTCTCAGACTCAGACTCCAGGATATTTGTATGCTTGGTTTATGTAATACAACTAGATTCTTGTGAGCTTAGCTTAGACAATTTATGCTGTGAAAAGATCAAGCTTTTCCTCTAGATTGTCAGGCTTTCCTTATGCCTGTTTTGATGCAAACTCCCTTCACACATTCCTGTCACTAACCAATTAAGTATCTTAGAAGCACACATTTTTGTTATGACTCATGCTTGTGGTGCATACTTTTCTGGATCTCATTTATGCTTGTTATTTTACATCCTTATACAAAAATGCAATCTAATTTGCTGGGTTTAGAGTTGAGATTATTTGTTGGGATACGTGTCCCTCTCACAGTGTGAGTGATAGCAACAGTGGCTTCTCGCGGCTGTTGCTTCAATTCTTTGCAAGGACATTGGCATTTATATCTAATTTCTGCTGCCTAATCTTTTCAATGACATTTTTTTGTCTTGCATATGCATGTGATTGAAATTTAAGTATTTACTTCTCCAAATAGCGCTCAGTGCACCCTCTTCGCTTTGTCTCACCAGGTGCTATTGTTTCTCTTGTCCAAATCCTTTTACGATCATATCCAGTGTGTTTTTCTCATAAGCAGTCTCAGGTTTTTCTAATGTCAACGTTATGGGTTTTTTTTGCAGGTCAAGCGTGATATTGTGCTGAGAGTGCTTGTGCTTTGGTCTCACCTTTTTCGGTTCTCATAGTCATTTGATATAGCTTGTTGCTTTGTCGAATGATTGTAGCTTGTATGTAAGGGTTAATTGCATATACTCTCTGTGGTATCGTTTTTAAGTTGCAACCCCTGTAGTGTACACTATTGCAGATGTGCCCTTGGGTTAAAATTATGACTGTTTTACCCTTGGACTTACTAATTTCTAGCTGAAGTCAAACAAAAGGATATTGGATTCGGTTTGATGTTATTTGGGCCTTCTCTGTTCTCTGAGCTTATTGCCAGAAGTAGAAGGAATTGTTTTTGTATGTTGACAAATGATTCCTGTGAAGTTTTTTACTTTTGGTGTTTGCATTGGTGAGCTGATATATTGTACTGAAGATGGTTGTGTTTTGGTCTCACTTTTTTTGTTTCTCATTGTCACTTGTTGTGGTGTTTGCTTCTATAGTGAATGATTATGGCTTATAGTATACTCCAATATATTGGCATCTGATGGTTTGTGGCTTGGTACATTTGCTCTTTTATTGGATGTCTTTGTGAAAGATACTAGTGGAGAGTATATCAAAGTGATGTCCAAGTACGTTAATGGAAAAATTGAAAGATACTTATTAATTATTATATGAAGTGTTTTATCTGTTTGTTGGGGCCTCGCAAAGTATCAGAGATGAGTTTAGCTATCAAATTACCTAAATTTGTGTTTTTTGGTTACTATTTTACACATCTCCATTGCATTTGATGTAAACAAGATGGGTTAAGAGAATAAATTTTCATCAATTTTAAATTCAAATGCATGTATAATAAAGTACCCAAACACTAGATTTTGAAATCAAAGATTTCAAATCCTTTCATTTAATAAAGATATCCAAACAAAAGATTTCTTAAATCATGGATTTCAAATCCTAAATTTAAAATCCCTTGATTTTAAATCAACTTCCCAAATCCAAATCAAAGTTCCCAAACGCAACCCTAAACTATTGGAAATTCCCATAGCAGCGTTTACAGGCAAAGTAAAAAGTCTAAACTACACATTTTTGCAGTTTACTTTGCCCTTGAGACAAAATGTAGAAGTTATATAATTAATATAGGGCTCAATTGTCCAGCAGTTACACATTTGACAACTTAAAGACATTAGTCAGGTGTCACGATACTTAGTGAGACAAGTTGACAGAGGCTTCTATGATTTATAAAGTTCAGGGGGGGTCAAATGTCCGCGCATGGCAACTCAAAGGCGTCAGGCAGGATACTTAGATGAGACAAGTTCAGAGAGGTTTCCAATAGAAAAGTAGTTTTTATCAGTTCAAACTAGAAATAATGGCACTACTTATCCAGTGTATGTATCCGTCAAGTGAAGTCCGCCACTGAAATTGGTGGCGTTCAATCAGCTTAAATAGTTTAGTGAAGTGGATCCAGTGAATATGCTAGAATGCGTATGCTTAGACGTTGAAACATCAAAAAAATGAATTGCTACTAGCATCGCTAACTCAGGCTAATTGTCAAAATAAACTTTATTACCTTAAACTTTTGAATTAGATCAGGTCGTAGCTTATATCATGTCTCACAAGTTGACTCCAGAAACGGCCTCATTTGCAATAATACAATCAAGAAAACTTACTGCATACTGCTAAAAAGAAAAATATAATCTTACACTTACCTGTGCAGAGAAACTATCAAAAATAGGACGAAACCGCTTCCTGCAGTACTCATTGAAGAGGAGTGTAAATAGAAGAAGAGGGATGACAAACCCAGATGCAACTGGTGATTTCTTTAGCCCAAAAACACCCAGCGCTATTATCTGTGCCAACAACAAAGAGAAGATTGTGGTGTTGTGTGCAATGGGCCACATTTGACCCCCCGTCTCGTACTTTGGGATGTACACATTAAGGATCTAGGAAAAAAGAAAGAGATTAAGTAAAAGCCAAGCACTACACATTTCCAGCTACATGATAGATATTTAGATTATTAGATTTTATAGAGAGACTTTTCACATTTCAGAGAAATACTATGTGTGCATCAGCTTGTTGAATTCATCAAACATAACACGAATGGCCACGGCGAAAAAAGATAATTGATGTTAAAACTTAAGAAGTGGTCTAAGGTTTTGGAGAAGTAGAGCATCAAAGTGAATTTATACAGTGTTCTTCTTAGAATATTGTTTTTGGGATGATATTAGAATGGGATTTGCAGATAGTGGGTTTCTACTTGGAAAAGATACTAATCTATAGAAAGTCAGGTGGGAAGTGGCAAGAAACCAGAGAGATACAAGGCAAGGGACAAATTTCAAGATGAATATTAAAAGGATGTATAAGTGAACTTGACCCTCATCAATAACGTGATAACTTGATGCAATTTATTCAACAAAATAAATTTTGCCTTGAAGTTGAACTGATCCGTATTGAACCAACTCCCAAGTTAAGTAATACTGATACATTAAAAGAAAGGGATGTATATGATATGGACATGGGATACAAATTAATGAACGACGACATAATTCAGTAAAATATAAATAAATAAACAACATAATTTATATATATAGAAAAATGGATATGGGTGGCAGCCAATTTTACCAAGTACAAGAGAAACTAGATATGAGCTCCATAGAGAAAGGAGCAGTAAGATCCACCCGCTTCATGTGCCTCACAGGGTGGGCCTCAGCGTTAGTTCTGTCTCTTGGTAGGTTATTAACAATATGACTTAATCAACCTTCAGGCTATAGGAAAGTTAGCAACTGTAACCCTATAACTCTTGTGGCATCTACCACACAATTACACTTTTACTACTTTTCGCAACTAGTAAACCCCCAAGGTAACATTCAGTATGCAAGCTGACATTTCATGCAATTTCAGTATTCCTAATTCGCTAGTACATAATAAAAGACACATTCAACATAATCATAACTCGAAATATCATTAAGAAAGCAACCACACTGATTGCATAACTGTAAAGAAATAAACATTATTGTCTCCTTTTAGAACAGAATGGACCATAGCAACATAAGATACTAAGAGGACAGGATCATCTCCCTCTATCAACCACAAAAAGTCAATTTTTAACAGAAAAACTAAGCAGGTAAGGGTCACTAGTTCTTTACAAGAATTTGCGACCTTTTTCACTAGCAGGAGGATTTTGTGTAGGTGGGTCGGGTGAGGTTGGGGGCTGAATAAAGTACAAGAAGTAATTTAGAAGCAGTTCATGTAAACCTATGTCACACATCATGATCATAGAATCATTTGATTAATCTGTCAATCTGAAGTACAGACACAGATGCATGAAGTGCAGTATTTGCATTTGATGTCATGCATCATAGCATTGTGAGACAGAAACTGTTCTTTTTAAAAATCAGTATTCTACATTATTTAATTTAGCGTTAATTGTGGACAGATCCCCTATACTATCGCCCAATTGCAGATAGGCGATAGCCTCTTGTAGTTGTATTGTTGCAGATAGACACCCTGACTGAATCTTTTTGGCACTTACCCTTAGGAAATCTATCTGTCAAAAAACAATGTACTCTTTCTGAGAGTAAAAGACTGAAAAAATTTCACTCGGGTCTCTACAACAATAGAACTGAAGGGGGTCTATCCGCACTTAATCTTTAAAATATAAATACAACATAGCATGTAATGTACAGCCAGAGAGGATATCATCTTATCAGATAATGGGAAGTGCTCACCTGGTTACGATACACAACATAGCCGAGCAAGAAGTATACCAGCAAAAAAGGTAATATTAGAGGTGCCAATATTGCGCAGGTGAAGCCAAGTAGCCCAAACAGGAGGACCCTTGGAACTTCAGTGTGATAAGGAAATGAAGGAACAGAAGTTGACTCATCCTTCCTGCCCAATATGTATCTCCTTATTAAGTTCCATACCAGGCCAAAGAGTAGAATTATTTCCGATGACAAACTTGCCCATCCTGAGGTCAGAACATAAGTAATGAAAAAGGTAGCCTACATCCATCAAGACATAGATGATCAGATATTGCTAATAGGAAAGTAGATACAGACAGATAATTTCTTCCATGTCATGAAACAATATAAACATGCATTTTGAAAATAAAAAAAAAAGATTATTAAACTCAGTAACACATCTATCAAGGATACCAAGCCCTCTCCAATTACTGGACATTGCTCAACAATTGTTGTCGCTAAGATTTAATTAATAAATATAGCAGCATCCTGAATAGCTAGAAAAAAGAAAATTATATTATTTACCAATACCATACGAAAACAATCACCTGCCTGGGTACAGCTTTGGCAAGCTGTGAAGGTATTTCTTTCGGGCTTGATATGGTGTTTATCTGGCTGATGACAGATCCAGACAAAACATTGGCAAAAAACACATTCCAGATAGTAAAACACAAGACCTTGTAACAAGCACTTCTTTTCCTGCCACTGCGAGATATAGATCCTTCCACAGTAGAAAATAGCATCATCACTGGAGGGACAATATAAAGAAATAACACAAAAATGACACTGGGGAGATAGCCCGTTACTATCTGGCTCATAAATCTGCTGTACAAAACCGAAAAAGTCTACTGTCAACAGAAAAATAACACTATGCAAAGATTTTAGCAAAAGCTTGTCTGGGGCAGCATTAGACTGTAGACGCCATGCACAAACAAATGTAAGCTTATATATAAAGAAGACATGAAAGGTACAAATTTAATTGAGTAAATGACCCTTCGAGAGCTGGATGGAGAGAAACAATGTTGATATAGACAACCCAAATAACTGGAATAAACTGCTTTTACCATTGCTATCGTTGTCACCTTTTGCTTATGGCTAAAAAAAGTTATTCAAAATGATATTCCTATTCACTTTTGCGTGGTTTTTTGGGACACCAGTTAAATAACTAATGAAATATATACTTCAATCGGATGTAATAAGAATTTAGAGATTATATACTTTCGCATAATATCTGATGGGAATGGTTGCCCATAATTTGTTTCAAGATGAATATTCAATTATTTGTACTTATAGGCGCATGAAACGGCAAGGTTGTAGGGGAAAAGGGATATACTCTTTAGGACTCGTATCAACAAGTCAGTATATTTAATTCTCCTGCAGCCTCTTTTCTTTAGTGATTCCCTTAAATTCAGTGAAATTCAATCCTATTCGAAAGAGTGAAACCTTGAACTGAACTTAAATTGAAGATTAGGTGCTTTCGAACCTGTTAGCTCTTCAGCACACAGCCAGGGCTTCCATTTCTTACCTCGCATCAAATTTGGCATGATCACGACCAACTTACAAGGAAAAGGTTAATGTGAGAGAACAACATAAATCTTCTACTACTTCTGAGAAATTGGCATATCATGACGATCTTGAAGCTGTGCCACTAATCAATTATTTTGACAAACTGGTTGTTGCTCTCATCAAAACTGGTAATGGATGGTCAATTTTATAAGGGTTTAAATTTGTATTATGTAGTGTGATGGTATAAAATCATGATTACAAAATTTGACCATATTAGCTTTTATTCAAATCATGGAATGGATAATACTATGTTCGTCTTTCCTTTTCTTTTTGTTTCTTTTATATATTTTTTATCTTTTCCTCTCTTTCTTCTATCATATTCTTTTATTTTCCCCCTTGTTTTAGATTTGAGGCTGTCTGCCTTCTAACTTACCCCCTCATAACCCAGAATCAGCCATAACCACAAGAAATCAAAAGAATTGCTACTATTTGGCATGTGGATGTCTCAACGTATGGATGAATATAAGTACTGATGAACAATAGCTTGTCACCTTCCTTGTAATGACTGTAGATAAACAATGTTGATAATTTTCATATCTTTCCAAGACTATAAGTTATTGCATTCAGTACAGTGCCAGATTTATGTGGGAGGGTAATTCAGCAGTGTTGATCATCTTCCTTCTTTCTGTCTCCAACTTGATTTAGTTTATTGTGTGACAGATGAGTTTTTTTTTAATTTTAATTTTAATGTGTGTTTGCATGTGTAAAATAATTAAGACATTAAAATTTCTCCCTTATGCTGGGTATAATTATCTTTTTGTACTTTAAGGGTAGTTCACTAGCGTTGATTGCCTTTTTATATTTCAGATTAAGGTCTTCAAATTTACTTCGCATCAGATTTAAGTTTTCCAATTTAATATACGCATGCATTCATGTGTATGCGTGAAACACTGAAGTGTCAAATAAAGTTCTCATATAGGATTGGTCTGTGGTGCAAAATTGGATGGTGGCACCCATACGTCATCAGGACTGCATGACGCAACCCAACCATTGGGTTACACAGAAGCCCCTTGCCATGTTTAATGCCTCAGTTCAAATACTTTTACATCCGGAAAACCTATTCACATTAGTATGCAAACCTTGCACATTAACTATAATCCAGTCAAAACAACGTCTCCTACTCCTAGTGACCACAGACAACATCCTTGTTCAACAGTGGAACTGCAATGTACCAAGGGCTCACAGCCAGGGTGAATCATCTGAACTCTTGAGGCACTATAGCATTGTGCATAATGTTACCAGGGCATTCTATTTTTACAAAAATAAATTGTAACAAACAGTCACTCAGCACCTATGTCCGAGTCAAACATTTCTCATGTAATTAAGAGAGAAAAATAGGGTACCTTTTTTACTTAAAAAATAAAGGATTTGAAATAAAGGAAGAGTAGAAGTGTTATGTTATTTCAATGGTCATCCAAACTTAATCCATGTTTTTCTAAAACTATGTCAATTTCATGAGGTAGGTAAACAAGTGTGTTAAATATAACATGCTTCTCGAAGAATGGAACAAACAAGGCATCTGTGGTCAGCGTATATGCCTGTGTGTGTAAAAATATATGCTTTCGTATGCCCTCTGTTTAGAAGCTCCCTGTCAAATACTCTGGCACAGAAGTTACTATAAAGCAGGAAGATACACCGCCAAAGGCCAAGGAGAAAAGAATCGATACAGCAGTGAACTGTGAACGAGTGAGTATATTGCAAATTTCTTAGCGTACATCGAAGCTAAGAAACCTAAGATTTTTGTATGTTGATCGGCAAAGAGGTAAGAAATACAAAGAGGATATATACCATAGTAAATAACCTGCTTGGCTGATAGTCCCAGAACAAAGTAGCATAAATCAACTATTCAGTATTTAAATTATTCAGCCACATATGAAGATTTCTTGGTATGTGGTAGAATTCCTAAACCAATACAAGAAGAGATTACGACTAGTACATGAAAGGGACTTCCAAATTAAAATGACATGCGACTTCTTCCCTGTTTCATGTCTAACTTGCTGGGATATCCACCAAAAACAATTGGTCACCAGAAGCTAAATCTAGGAATATAAAGGTGAATGAAGATAGCAGAAGATAGTGACAAAAAGTTAAATCGCAATAACGGCACTAGTCAAGGAAATATTTATTTTGTAACATTTTACTTGCATGAAACCTAAAATGCAAAATTTATCTAAGTGATAAAAATGGGTTTTCTTGCAGAGTGTTCTGGAACGTTCTTCATCTTGTGTCACTGATTAGAATGCAATTACCTGCTAATCATAATCTCACCCCCTCTCCTTAGAATCTCTCCTGATCTAGGAGAATTTTGAAAAGTTGCGACCTAGTAACATAAGCATATACTACAGCATGAAGATGCCGCTCACTAGCCTCATAGGATTTAATGAAAGACACCATCTTGACCGTAGCTTATTTAGACAGTAATCTGGAACCAAATTACAGGATTGGTGACATATAGAAAGCAGGCTGCAATCAATTTTTCTGAGCCTTGTGGTCCATTGCCAAAATGGGAAATGACTTACATAATGAATTCTTTTCAGATTACTTTAAATGAAGTGGCCAGAATTTTAAAACTTCAAAAACTGCATGCTCAAACCATACATAAACTAAGTACTTTAAATTTAACTCAACCTTGAACAACTCAGAGAAAAATGAAAATGGAAAAGAACCTCATGCAGCACTTACTTCTTTAATATACCCTTTAGAAATGGGAATGTCTTATGCAATTGATCCAATTGAGAAAGCCCTTGAACGAACGCGACTGGGATTAAAAACAAAACCATAAAAACAATGCTACCAAGAAGAGTGGCTATTCGGCGAAACCAAAGTTGTCTGTATGGTATCCAAATATTTGACCAATAAACATCATGGGGTTCGGGAGCCAAGTCAGTGACCCAAGACATAGGGTTTGATGATTGAAGAACTTCTGAAGCAATAACTGCAGCATAACGAGTCTTGAAGAAGACAAAAGCAGCAGCACATTCCTGTTTAAGAAAAAAAATATATCACAAAGCAGGAAGATGGATGATGATAAAGATAACATCTTGCGTCATGTTCAGGATAACTCCCTCACCTAATGACATGTGAAAGTGAAATAAAAAAAATCATTTCCAACAAGTAATACACATGTAAATAGATGACAGCCTAGTTTTAGTATGTGAAAAAGCAGGCAGAAAGGAAAGAACAGAAAGGCAAAACACCAGAAGGGTCCACAAAAAAATAATTCCTTTAAACTTGAACCTGTAACATGCATACTTTTCAGAGGTGTACCTTAGCATCCATCCTTTTTAACATGACAAAAATGTGAACAAATTTCCAACACATATCTTGTCACCTTCAGAGAAAACACATCAGAGTATGTGTCCGTGTGTGTATAAGTGATCTTTCGCCAGAAATACTATCAAAATTGATATCTTTATCAACTTTTTATGCTTTCAGGTTCCCCAGATACACAAACACACTCAATTATAGACTACACAAGATACCTTAACCAGGGACAGCTTTCATCTGCAGATTCAGTACCAGTACATCTCACATCCTGAATTGAATTAAAAATCTCTGATATAGCCAATATATAGCCGATATATCCTTTTATAATGCTTGCTGCAAAATGATGTGGTCTAAATATTTTTTTACTGTTTTTTAGCAATTTCTGTGTGATATATCCCTAATATATCAGCTGATATGTTGGTCGACATGTCCTTTTATATGGCTTGGAACAAGAAAACATAGTTCTGCAAAAATTCTTTAATATTTTAAGCAAAATTTTTAGCTTAGGAAGTTCTTTAGCAAAATTCTGATAAGCTCGTTTCCCTAAGTAAATTTCTATTATGGTTAGTAATATCCTTAATATATATTATTTACAATAGAATACAATTTTGAATGCTTAGATTTCATTAAGTATATTTAGATTATATATTAGGGCACTATATTATCTATGCACATCATCTGATATAACGCTCCGATATTTAATACATATCCCCGACATTTTCCCGATATATGCAATCCGATATGGATTTTGCCATCCGATATTTCCCTAATAATCGATATTTAAAACCATAACCTTTTGTGCTTGGACTCTCTCAGGACTTGTGTAAAGTGCTTCCTCTCATCATCCTGAAAATGGGCACATTATCTTAGCCTATGTTTTATAAAGCCTATATGGCTTTTTGGCCTCTCATGGATCCCCATTTCACGCAATCTAAATTCAAAATTAACCAGCTTATCATTTAGTTTGTTGGAGTTTGGCCTAGAATCCTCAATCCTATTTGGATAAGGTTTTGTTAAGAGAGAGTTTTTGAGTAGATAGAGTATTTGAGTAGGATTTTTTTGCCAATGGAAACTCTATTTGAATAGAGATTTAGGAATCTACATGAATCTAGCCCTATTTAAGGAGTTGAATTCTCTGACCTAGGGCATGAGAAAAATTAAGAGAAAGATAGTATCTTAAGAGTCCGAGACCATTGCTCTCGTCTATATGAGTCGCAATCTTTCTTTTGATTTAGTAAAAGTTTACCGACTGCTGCGCATAGATATAGAATTTTCTCTAAACCACGTAAATCATTGTTTTTGTGTTTGTGGCCTTTTATATGTTCTATTTTGGTTATTGCTTGTAATCTTAATTTACATCAAACAACGCAGAATTCTATTTTGCAAGGCGATGCATCACACAAAGGGAATGCTTAATCACATACTATAGAAATGTTTATGGCCCCGTTCCTGTTCCTGTTCCGTCGAAGGCTGAAGCTCAATATTCTATCATTGATCAATGATTATTCAAAGATGGTCTTGATTTATGTGCTAATTGAGATGTGTTCAAAGCATTCAAATAGTCGAAGGCTCTGATGTAGAAGCAAACAGAGATGAAAGTAAAGCTGATACGAGTTGCCTTGCGAGCACCTTTGATCGCGGAATTATCAAATGTGAGTTGAGGAGAAAACAATAAGAACACAAGAATAACTCAGGTTTTGGGCGAAGGAAAATACCTTCTCTAGATTATGAGTATGCACTTTACAATCTCTCACAATCTCACTCTAGAATTGAAGAACAAGCTCTTCAAATCTCAATTACAATCTAATCTCTCTTGATTAAACTCTCTGATTGTTTTAAACCCTAAAATAATCCCTTATATAGGTGTACAAACGAGGGTGACAAAGTGGTAAAAACCAAGCCCAACCCAAACAGGAAAACGCGTAAATAGAGTCCTTAACGAATCTGAAAAACTCCGATGAGTCGACTCATGGCCTCATATGAGTCGACTCATAACTGATAAGTCGAGTGGTCAGAAACTTTTGCTAACAGGGCTTGAGTTCTTGAGTCGACTCAAAACTGATGAGTCGACTGGTCAAAAACTTTTGACAAAACGACTGGGTTTTGTAAGTCGACTCATGACAGGCATGAGTCGACTCAACCTGATGAGTCGACTCAACCTGATGAGTCGACTCATGTACAGGTATGAGTCAACTCACGAGCTAAAAACTGGATTCTTCAAATCTGCTGCTCATCGTCTCGTTCCACGCTTCCACATGCGTTCCATTGTACTGATTGACACTTATATTCTCATGCTATCATGAGAATCATCTATCCTCAAGCTCCCATGAGGATCGCTAAGTTCCGAAGAGAAGATACAACCGTATCATAGGGTCCCCCTTTCAGAACTTGAAGTCCCGTTCAAGTTAGAACTTCAGCTGAGGAAACTCGCGAGCTCCTCCTTCCCTATTGAACCACTTAGCATTGCTAGGAACTTGACATTAACGTCCAATGAGAAACGACTCCTACATCCCCCGTCTCGTCGTGGTCGTCTATCGCTCCAAAATGCAATCTTCTTTCAGCGGCTCCTCTCTATTAAACCACAAGTCTTCAACATGCGGCAAGATCACCTTGTCATCACCTTCATCATCCAGCAATGGAGACTCAAACAACTTCAAGTACTCGGCATTGATCACCGAATACATGCCTAAGTAAGGTGGTAAATCGAGCTTGAAAGCGTTGTTGCCAATCTGATCGAGAATCCGAAATGGACCATAACGTATCGTTTCAACTTCTTCCCTTCTCCATTTAGCCTCTCCTTATTCAATTTCAGCCACACCATATCGTCCACGCCAAAATTACAAGGAACCCGATGTTGATCATGCTTCGCCTTGTATCTTGCTTATAACTTCTTCAATTGTGCTTTAACCGAGACATGAATATGCGCAATCTTCTCCAGAAATCGCTGAGCACGTTGTCTTTCATTCCCCTCCTTGTCGTCCGTCGTAGCTTCACTCGAAAACATGAGATCAAACGGACTCGGCGATAAGAATCCATAACAAGTCTCAAACGGTCTTTCCCGAAGATCCATGAATCGCCCGATTAAAAGCAAACTACAAATATGGTAAGCTCTCATCCCAAGTCTTGGGATGCCTAGAATTATACCCCCGCAGCATATGTACCATAGTCCGATTGACTACCTCCGTTTGCCCGTCTGTTTGTGGATGAAAGGTCATGCTCTTTTTTAGTTTAGTGTCCATCAAACTCCACAAAGAATCCCAAAAATGCCCGAGGAACCGACTGTCCCGATCCAAAATAATCGAACTCGGCAACCTAAAATGCTTCCACACATGCTCGAAGAACAACTGTGCTGCACCCGCTCCCGTCACGGTCTTCTTATAAGGAATCAAAATCACCATCTTACTGAACCGGTCCACCACAACGTACAAATAGTCATGCCCACGCTTGGTAGTCGGTAACCTTCCTAGAAAATCAATAGATATGCTCCTACGGCCTAGAAAGAACCGCTAGTGGTAGGTACAATCCCCTCTTCTTGTTAGAAGGCTTCAAAATACAGCATAACTTACACCCTCCAACATACTTGGTCACATCATCAAGCATTCGTGGCCAAAACACAGATCACCGTAGATTGAGAAGCGTCTTCTGAATTCCAAAATACCCTTGCACACGCGAGGTATGTGCTTCCCTAATCCATTGCAACCTATCACCCTCCTCCGGAATGCATAATGATGTTCCACGATACAACAAGTCATCTTCTCCAAGTGCATACTCCCCCCTTTGACCAGCTTTCGCATGCTCGAATACACTACCGAAATCTCTACTGGATGCGTACAGGTGTACATACTCTAAAGGAACTAATGGCTGAATACGTGTCGCCACCAATAAAGCCCTTACCGACGGACGAGATAACATATCGGCCAACTTGTTTGTCGTTCCCTTCTTGTACCTAATAATGATGTTGAAAGCCATCAAATAAGACATCCACTTCATGTGCCGCGCCTGCTGTAGCTTCGTCTGGACATGTAAGAACTCCAACGGTTTGTGATCCGAGTGCATAACCATCTCCTTCCCCAACAAGTACACTCTCCAATGCTTAATCGCCTGATAAAATGCATAGAACTCCTTGTCATAGGTCGAGTAGTTCGCAATAGCACCCGTAAATATCTCAGAATGGTATTCCACTGGCTTTCCATCCTGAATCAACACCGCGCCCATCGCATAACTAGACGCGTCGGTCTCCACCTAGAAAGTCCGCTATAAATTCGGCAACGTCAACACCGGTGCCTCCAAAATCTTCCTCTTTAGCAACTAAAAAGTCTCCTCATGCGTGCTCCCCCACTCGAACTGAACATTAGCCTTTGTGAGACCATGTAACGGTGTCGCATAAGTTAAAAAATATCGAATGAACTTGCGCAAATACTGACAAGCCCCCATGAAGCTTCTCACCTCAGTCACTGTCTTCGGCGTCGGCCACTTCGTGATCACCATCACCTTACCCGGATCTATCCTCCTCTGGCCCTTCCCCACGATGAAGCCGAGACAATACCAACTCGTCCTTCCCAAACTCGCACTTCTTCCCGTTGAACTTCAGCTATCCGTCCTGCAACACTCTAAACACATTCTCCACATGAACACGATGCTCCTCCCAGGTCCTGCTATACAACAAAATATCAAGGTACACAATCACAAAATCCTCTATGAAAAGTCGTAACAAATCATTCATGAGCCTCATAAAAATCGTCGGAGCATTACATAACCCAAACGGCATCACCAACCACTCGAACAGGCCCTGTTTGGTATTGAACGTCGTCTTTCAAGTGTCTTCCTCACGAATCCTTACCTGATGATAGCCAGACTTCAGATCCAACTTCGTGAAGAACCTCGCTCCCTCCAACTGGTCCATAAGATCATCGATTCGTGATAGTGGGTAACGATTCTTGATTGTTATCTTGTTGAGCGTCCGGTAATCCACGCACATGCGCCAGCCTCCATCCTTTTTGGACACCAATAACACCGGCGACCCGCAATGTGAACTCGACACTATCACTCCCGTCTCCAAGAGCTCCTGAACCTGTTTCTTGATCTCTTCGGACTCATGTACTGATGTACGGTATAGGCCTATGTTTGGTAAGGAACTCTCATCGGTCAACATAATCTCATACTCTACACCTCGTCGTGATGGTAGTCCCGTGATTTTTGAAAACAAATCCGCCTACTTGGCTTTCAAACTGTCAAGATCTTCTTCCTGAAGCTTGCTCAAGGTGGACAAGCATATCCTACTCAGCTGCTCTTCATAAGGCCGAATGAACAACACGAACCTCCTGCCCGCATTCACCACCCTCTTAGCCTAAGTCACCGTCACCAAACTCGTCTCCGACGGAAGAGATGCCGAACGAAAAATGAATTGTGCGTCATCTTTGATGAACGTATACTTTTGGGCCCGCCGATCATATACCGCGTGTCTATCCCACAAGTAAGGATTACCCAAAATAACTTGGCAAACATCCAACGAAACCACGTAGCATGTAACTCGTCAATATACGACACATGGAGTGCAAATCTAAACGTACACTGGTTCACCACACTCTCTCGCTTCCTTCTGAATCCAACCTAATGGATAGAGCTTCGGATGCTTCACCGTCTTCAATCCCAGCTTCTGTACTAATGCTTCAGATATCAGGTTCTTCTGACTCCTTGTATCTACAATGACATCCACCAAGCTGGTCTTGACCTGCAACTTCAAAACAAAGAGCTGCTCCCTCGGGTCGTCATCTTCTTTCGCGACCCGTTTCCCCATCATAAGATTGAGACTGCTATTGGGTTCTGATGAGGGTACTTATCCCAGTAACGATCAGCTATCACGTATGCTTGCTTCTCCTCTTTCTTCTTCAACCCTTTCGGCTTCAAATGAGGGTACTTATCCCAGTAACTATCAGCTATGTGTCATGTCTGCTTGCAGTGATTGCATGTCAATCCTGTCTTTCCCGAATCACCCTTCTTCTTCTCTTTCTTATGTTGAGAGCCACTAGACTTGCCTCCCGACTGTTTGGAATCACCATTCGTTTCGTTGCCCTTCTTCTGTTTACCCTCAATGGTAATTGCCTTCACGCTCGCCTCTGCAATCGTCTCGACCGTGAACAGCTTCATCTCCTTCCGGATATGATCATTCAGACCCGTCATGTACTTCATGAAGATGGAGTACTCGTCCGTTACGATGTTTAGAACCATCGCCTGCTGCTGGAACTCCGTCGTGTACTCTTAAACGGTCTAATTGAACCTTTGACGTAAGCCGTACCACTTGTACCACCGCTCCTTAAGGAACTCCACCGGATAGAACTGCTTCCTAAGTAGCTCCTTGAATTTATTCCACGATGTCGTCTTCTTCTCCAGTTTGCAATAGAACTTTCACCATGTTAACGCGTGCCCCGAAAGCTTCAACGTCGTGAACACGATCTTCTCCTTGGATGAATATCCGTAGAGAGTGAAGTACATCTCCATACGCTCAATCCAATCATCGAGCTTCTCCACATTGACACTCCCATCATAAACAGGAATCTCCACTTTAAAATCAATCTTCAAGTTTTGGTAATAATTCTTACCCCCTATATGTGAAGCAGATTTAACAACCTCGGCCTCTTCTTCCGAATCTGATTTCTCGTGTTCTTCATCGGACTCAACAAGTTTCTTCTTACTCTTCAAAGAAGATTCCTCCTTTTTGTCCCCTCCATTGATGAGACCCACGAGCTGAGTAAGAGTAGTCCTGATCGTCTCTATCTGCTTCTCCATAGCGTCAAGTCTTGCTGAGTTATCTGCTTCAGACATCTTCTCCCTCGTTATCTTCTGGAGCTCTTCCAATGAAATAAGGACATCACCTAGCTTCTTGTATTGCGATCGAGTCAGGACCATACACAGGATGCCCCATTTGCAGGATCTGATCGTTCTGATACCAACTTGATACCAGTTACCGTGCGAACACCTTTGATCGCGGAATTATCAAAGGTGGGTTGAGGAGAAAACAATAAGAACACAAGAATAACTCAGGTTTTGGGCTAAGGAAAATACCTTCTCTAGATTATGAGTATGCACTTTATAATCTCTCACAATCTCACTCTAGAATTGAAGAACAAGCTCTTCAAATCTCAATTACAATCTAATCTCTTTTGATTAAACTCTCTGATTGTTTTAAACCCTAAAATAATCCCTTATATAGGTGTACAAACAAAAAAGCTGCATAATCACTGCAAGAAAAGGTTCAGCAAATTGGACAGTATCGATGGGCTTGAAAGAAAAATGGTGGAAACAAAAAAGCATTGTGTATATGCGATGATTTAGTTACTTCTAAAATTAGAGCATTGATTTTGCTAGTAACCACTGCAAGCATAGACAAGAGTCTTTTCTCCAATAAATTTTATTAAAAATAAGCTGCATAATCAGATGTGGGATTAATAGAATAATAGATGAATGATAATCTAGTGACATTCATTGAGAAAGACGTATTTAATATTATTAGTAATAAGTCTATTAAATAATGTTTTCAAAACATGAATACTCATCGAGGACACTTATGAAAATATTTGATGTGTTATTTTTTATTTAAATTTAATAAAGTTCATGTGTTTAGATTTTATTTTGTCATTCATGTTTTTATATTTTTTGAAGAATTGATAAGTTAAATAATGACACCACAGGGACAAATTCTAGGCTACGGCATTAAACGTAGTGACAATTATTCTAGGTTCCTTACTTTTTTTAATCACTTATCTCAAAAAATGATCCACAGTCCTCTAGTACATTAAAAAGAACTCTTCAATATTGTATCACCAGGAGATCAAACAAATGTCAGGATGGGATAAATCTCATATATTCGGAAAGTAGAATATGAATAAAAAGCTATAATTTAATCAAATTCCAGGTCATGTTAAAAGATATAACCTTTAGTTCTGGACTTGAATCTGATTGATCAAGGCTCATGTTTTTGGCACCAAGATTATTATGGTATAACTGCGGCGAATTAGTTGCTCCTGCACGGAGACCACATTTGTATTCCAGAGGGCTGCATTTTTTCTCCATCGCAATAGCGTTCAGCCATATCTTCTTATATACCTTTTCTGCTTTATTCTGCAAAAAAAGAATCCAAAAAATAAAGACAAGTAACCTGAGTATGATATGAAATACATTAGTTCAGTAAATCATCAGAACTTCTCCTAGGAAGTTCAAGTTTTCAAGTACATGATTGCATGAGGAAAAAAGGAACAAGCATGCTAAATTCTCTGTTAGAGATGTCTAGAATAGAAGCTTTAAATAAAATACAGAAAATAATCAGACAATAGTCAAAATAAACTTCGGCGCCACATAATGATATGTAAAAGAAGAATAAGACCTTATACTCCACACGAGATGATGAAATGGAACTCGTATAACACCTTATAAGTAACTGAATTAAATAAATAAATAAATTCATATATGATGCATCACTCAGCTTCCAATAGCTTGTTATAATCTTAATGTACTGGACTAGAGCATGAATGTTAAAACTTGAAACAAATGTTCTTTTTTTTTAATTTAACTATGCAACTAAAGCAATAAATAAGATTTCATATGGATGTATAACACAACATACATGCAGAACCAAGTAAGCACGCAAAAGCCCAACACATACAATATCATGCATCCAAATTTCAAAAATTTCTCTAACTTGATCATCTACTAATGTAAGAAAACTAGATATAAACACCTTGGCACCTGAAAGCACTGGGTTTTTGCAAACTGAAAGAGTTACAATAAGTCCATAATTTGCTTCTCATGTTTCCTTAACTACTCGTTTGTTGTATTCTATATTTTCCATCACTTACAACGTGCTACCATTTTGACGATCAAGATGACAATTAAGCCATAAGCATGCAATGGCCAGGGAAAAATAGAATCTTCAACTTGAGACAAAGAGAACTTTATAAGAATTTGTATAAAGCGAAATCAACAGGAATGGCAAAGACAATAGTAAATGGGCTATTGACATAATAACAAGCTTAATCCTGAAGTTTGATTATAAATAAAATCATCCTCTGAAGTCATAATCTTTATTTCAGTGGGCATCAACAAACACCTAGTAAGAAGGAACCAAAAGGTCTAACATATCACGCACCATAAGTTTCTGCACCTTTCCAACTCGATATATCATTTGATGAGATAAATAACCAGATGCATGGTATTTCATGAAAAAACTCTTGACAGTATCACTGAGTGATCTCTCATCTGACCATGGAATAGATCTGACAAGAACCGTAAAATGGCAAGGACTGGGAGGAGATTGAGTAATATGAATGAGTCTCATTCTAGCAATTCTCCTGTACTCCTAGAGGCATATAAAGATATGTTAGAACTTAATTAACTTCAATACCCAAAAAGGAAAGTAGATTAAGATCTTTCGGTGCAGAAGGGCCAGTCTTACATAGTAAAGCAGAATGCAAGCTGAACAAGATATGATGTATAACGCAAGGCAGTGGACCCAAAGCCTGAAAAAAGGATTTGATGGAAATTAACGTTATAAAAATGAAGTAAGATATAGATGACATGAATAGTTCAAAAATTAATTATCAATCAACTAGCAAATTAAGTAGTTTTCTTTCAAAAGAAACCTCAACTATGTGAGTACTTCAAATACCGGCCAAAGAGCTACATAAACTGGATGCATGAGCAATCAAGGGTGAAACTACATACAAGTTTGAGGGGTTGGGGGGGGGGGGGGGGGGGGGGGGGGGGGGGGGGGGGGGGGGGG
>BQKN01000436.1:187393-210302 GCA_022839385.1 Asparagus kiusianus | reverse complement strand
AAAATTATTTTTTAAGACCATATATACAAAATAACAATATATATATAAAAAAATAGTTAGTGTTATGTATATATATATTTTCTCACTCTTTAATTCTTGGTGATTTTTTTTCTATTTAATTAGGCTTTCTAAGTGACTATTTAGCGAGTTTTTGGCTAATGAATCCCAATCCAATTGGGCTTAGGTCATTAAGTATAAAGATACTCATTGGGCTTAATTACTCAGTCAACTTAGGTTTTATAAGATAGAATCACCTTGAATTAAAGAGTTTTTTGTTCCCATTTTCCGCACTCTTCTTTCATAAGGTTAGTTTTTTTTAATATAAATGTGTGTATATATATAGTCTGAAAAAAATGTGTAAATCAAGATAACCTAAAAAAATATTTTCAACACTAAGTTAAGCATGCAAAAATTTTATTATTTTTAATTAAAAGTCTAAGTTAAGGTTTAAGTAAAGTATACTACTTTAAAAATTATTTCTTAAAAAATTTATTTAGAGTTATCATAAAAGGTAAACTTGGGTAAATAACAAACTAGAGATTAGAAAATTTAAAATTTGTCAAATAAATCAATTATTACATAACTCTATCAATTTGGCAAGTGACGATATTTTTATAATTTTTTCTAAGGAAAAGAAAAAAATGACAAAAATGCAACTAAAAAGGTAAAATAAAGAGGAAAATAACTAATTCCCACCCCCACACCTAAATTTTGCATCGTTCTTAATGCAAAATCTATGATGCACAAAGTAAAATAGATAAGAAGTGAAGTACCTATATTTGGTCGGCTGATAAAATTTGCAATTACCTTTGGTCTGAGGAGGATGAAATCAAAAATTTATTCTTTTTCTTTCTTTTTTTTTCTTTTTTCTATTTTTTTCTTTTTTTCTACAACTGAATAAGAAACTCTCAAATAAGAGAAGAATAATTTTTTTTATTATTCTAAAAAAATAAAACAAACAATGTAGAATGAAGCGTTCAACATGAAGAGCTCGTATTCTACATTGAATCCTACCTTATTGCTGAAAATTCTTCCCCGGGTTTTAAACAAATTCAAAATGATATAATCAACACTGTGCTGAAATTCCAAGCATATCGGGATGTTCAATAATTCTTGTGGCAATGGAAGGTAGGTATTATTGGTGTCATGCGTTTTGAACTTGGATTCTTGATTTATGAATGTTTGTTTTCTAACAACCAATTTTTCTTTAATACTTTCCTCAACCCCAAGATTCAAGGCTAAGGTGTAAAAATTTGATTGTTGTTTATTTTCCAAAAATCGTAGTTCATCAAGAAAGTATTTTTCAAAATTCAGTTCAAAGTAGCAATTGTTTAACACAGTTTATTTATTTTGACAAACCTGATCTGATTCTCCTAATATTTTCAGCTCCTTACCGAAAATTTCCTCAAAACTTGAATCTGACTCTTCTTCTTCTTCCTCTGGTCTTTCCTGAATTGAGTTATCAGAAGGAGAATGAATTGGAACAAGAATTTGGCTTAAAGGTATTCTTTCCTGATTATCGACCTGTTTTCCTGACTGTAGTGCATTCATTTGAGTGTCCTTAGGATTGACCACGGGTTAACTCAGAATTTCTCCTTCCTCTCCTTCACTTATGGCACTAGCTAGTTGATCAATGTGGGTTTCTAATCTAGCTATGGCTTGAGCGTTAGAGTTAAGTATGAGTTCGGTTGATTGCATAAAGGGGTTCATCGTGTAGGATGTTTGAGTTAATATATCCGTGACTAGTGTGGAGGCCTTAATTATAATTTCAAAACCTTTTTTCAAAATATTGAGATGTTCATCATGATCTGTATCAAGAGGAGTGTGAGTTACAACTTGATGATGAGGAGACTAATTTTGATGTGACAGATTGGGTTGTTAAAATTGTGAATGAGAATTGAAAGGAACTGTGTTTCTCCTAGGAAAATGTTGGGTCGAAGAGGGAGTGAAGTTTTGAGTTCCGGAGTGGTTTCGCTGATTCTATGCAATGTTTGGGTAATTTGCCCAACCTGGATTGTAGGTTAGAAAAAATAGATCATTCACCAAATACTGAGATGGGCTCTCTACAAACTACCGAGCTTCATTAGAGATTTCAATCCTTTTGGGATAACATAAATCTTAGAGAACATGTGGATTAGCCATTTCTTTAATTTGTTCAAAACGAATTTATCGATGTGTATTGTCCCTAATCCACGTTTTGCATGCACCCGAAACAATTTCTTTTTATACCCTTTTTTTAAAGATAAAACAAAAGTTAGTTTTTTTATAAGAAGAAAAAGAAAAAACCTAACTAAAACAAATAAAAAACAACCACTTTGCAATCACTTTAACTCTAGGGTTAAGCCTAACTCAGCTAGACCAGCTCCTAACCAAAAATTCCTTAAGTGAAAAGATAAAAGTTTTACTCGGTTAGTTAGTCGAGTAAGGATATGAACAGAGGTTGATCAGAGATCGATTAAGTACCTCGTTTCTTACAGAGCGCTTTACGCAACCCTTAAACCTTACCTTAGACACCAACTAATCCAAGAAAACTTGAACTGGTTAACTTAAGGATTTCTTGTTCTTTATTGAGATCGAGTCCTTAGGGCCAATGTCTAATGAGTTTTATTAGGCTTGGGTTGTGTAGTGAGGAATTAGTGATTTTTGGGCTAAGGAAAGGGTGATGAAATCCCTCACCTTATCTTGATTAGGAGGTTTTGCCCTTAAGAATATTTTCAATTGTGTACCAAATCAAGATGCTCAAATCACTTTGGTGAATTCCTACTAACTATATAAAATGCAACCCTAGGAATTAAAAGCGACTAAAAAGGATGGTAAAAATAATATCTTTTTTAATTAGGGTTAATAATCAAACAAATAAGAAGGGGGAATTTATTTGAATTTATTATTTTGTTAGTAAATGTCAAAGTGGAGGGTGAATTTTATTATGGTCACGACAATAAAATCTTTTTTAAGATCCTAATTATCACTAATTGTGAAAAACTAACTAAAGGTGTGGAATTGAAAATATTAGGAAGAAGACTTACCACAAGCGAATCTCTAATTCCTCAATCTCCAATTCTTGATCTTTAATCTCCAAGTAGTTCTTTCATAAGAAAATCAAAGCTGGCATCGATGCCCTCATCGATGATAGCATCGATGTCCTATCAAATTTTTGCCTTCACGGATGGCTTCGTCTCGTCGAGATAGGCGATTTTCATATATTATATATTAAATTCCGCCTTCCGGATTGAGAGATATCGTCGTTTCTTTACGACCAACTATCTTGAATATATTTTTTTCATATTTGATTTTTTTATTTTCTCCGGCTTCTACAGGCTACTCGGCTTGATTCTGGGCTTGGGCTTTTTAGCTCTTGCTTGTGTTCTTCATTTAATTCATGGGTTTTTGTTGAGAGAAGAGATCTTGAGCTTTATTCTTCATTAACCTGCAATTAAAGATAAAAAATTATTAATGACATATTTATTCATATAAAATAGATAATGATGGTATAAAATTGTAATAAAATATGATTATCAGGCCTTCCACCCTTCTAGAAACTAACCATCTTCTGCTTCACAAAGATGCAGTCTTCACAAACCTCGACTTCCACGGAGTCGATCCCGGTCAGTTTTCCCTGTGAATGTAAGATCTTCATCCCCTTCTCGCTCATGTGCCCTAGCCTGTTGTGCCACAGATCTGTACTCTCTTTGCCAGCTACAATTGCGAGGGTGTCACTCGCATGTAAGGTGAGGTAGAGAGTCCCGAGTTTGTTGCCTCGAGCAACTATCATCATACCATTGGAGATTCTCTATGAATCCTCTATGAATGTCGAAACATAGCCTTCTGCTCCAAGCTGTTCTACCAAAATAAGATTCCTCTTCAGCTTCGGCACGTGTATCACGTTCTTCAAGGTCCACTTAAAGCCCTTCATCTGAATCTGCACTTCACCCTTTCTAACAATATTACATGGCTCGTTATTCCCTAAATACACTTTTCCAAAGTCCATTGCTACATAATTCTGAAGAAGCTTTCTGTTAGCAGTGGCGTGGAAAGAGGCTCCTAAGTCGATGACCCAAGAACCCGAGTCACTGTCCATAGCAAGAATCAAGGCATCCTGCACGATATGAGCCTGCTGCTTACCCGCATCCTTCTTTGGACTCTTGCAGACTAAAGATATATGGCCCTCCTGGCCGCTGTTCCAACACTTCCCTTTGAAAGGCCTAACCTTCGAGTTCGACCTCTTCTTTACTGATTTTGACCGATTCCTGTTCTGATTTCCTTTCTTCTGGCTTCTGCCTCTCTGCTCGAAACTTAGAGCTGAACCTGAACCTTTTGATTTGGACGATTTTCTTCTAACCTCCTCGGATAGAATCATGCTAACCACCTCACTCAGCTTCAACTTTTCCTTCCCCGCTGAATTGCTGATTGCCGTCACACAACCTGCCTAACTATTCGGCAACTGAGATAGTAACAATAGGGCATGCACTTCGTCATCAAATGTGATGTCTACGGAGATAAGCTGATCAACAATCGTGTTGAACTCACTGAGGTGCATCGTGAAGGACCGTCCTTCTACCATCTTGAGGTTGAAAAGAGTTTTGACGAGATGCACCTTGTTTGCTGCCGATGGTTGCTTGTACATCTTCGCGAGCGCTTCCATAAGCCCCACTGTTGTCTTCTCCTTTAATATATTATGGGCTACTAATTTGACGAGCGACAATCGGATTTATCCTAGAGCCTTCCTATCCAGTATCTCCCAATCACCATCTGACTCCTCTTTCTTCTGTCCCTTCTCCTTGCCCATCAACGGGCGATACAAGTCCTTTTGGTACAGATAGTCCTCCATCTGTGACTTTCAGTAGGCAAAGTCTGAACCGTCAAACTTCTCGATCTTTGATTTATTTTCCTCTGTCATGGCTTTCACACAAATTGCTGAACGAAACTCTGATACCAGTTGTTGGGGATTCGAAATAATCAATCGAACCCTTGTCCTTACGGACCTTGTGTTGAAAGTAGGAAAATAGGAAATTCACCACAAATAAAGATCTGACCTTGTAAAAGAGTAAAGGAGACGACCACACAGATTTAACGAGGTTCAGCAACGTGCTTACGTCCTCGGGAGTCACACCACACAATTCTTTTATTAATTGAAGAAGAAATACAAGCTCTCAAACTAGGGTTTTATCTCTCTGAGATTCTCTCTCTTTTCTATAGTCAAAAAGTTCTCTTTTTTTGTGTTCTATCAAGCCCTAAAAACGTTTAGGTATATATAGAGTCCTGGAAGAAACAGAATCCGAAACAGATAAGGAAACTGGCTGACTATGTCGTGATCGACCGTGACGGTCGACCGCGCAGGTATCGCGGTCGATCACGGCGGTCGACCATATCAAACAACATAGCCCAAAAATCCTACAGGGTATCCATGGTCGATCGTGGCGGTCGACCGAACCAAAACTCGAGACCAAAATCCATTACAGAGATTTGTGCGGTCGACCGCCTTCAGCTACAGGCTCTAACCAACTCTATGCACGTTCGCGGTCGACCGTGCAAGCTTCCTTCTGTTTTCTCGATTTTTTCTTCGTCTTCTTGATTCCAGCTTCGGCTTTGACTTTGGGTCTACACTTTAGACTAACACACGTTAACCTTACTAATGGTACACAATTTCCTAATGACACGCTAGACACTTACCTGTTAAGCAAATTTCATCAAACAGACGTTAATAATTTTGCACAATTTTCCTTGGTTAGTTGTTCAAGCTTGTGCTCAGTATACTCATTTAATGATATTACAATATATATGTTCACTTATTAATTTACTTGTTTTGTATAACACCAAGTATTTGAAAACAATTACATGATAAGTAATCAAGTATTCTTAATCTCCTCATATGCTAACCAGCTTAGTATGTATAGACTTACATTTAAAATAAAATTAATTCAGAAAGTTTCCAATTGTCTATATAGCATGCATCAGTTCGATTCAATATTTCATCTTAAGTACACACACACAAAATACTAATAAGTCTTACACGAAAACTTTATGTTCAAGAAAACTGATCTAAAATTGAACTTATAAAATTAAAACAAAGCTTAGATATATAGTCATTATTGTAGATCATTACTGATAATTACTAAACTTAGTCCAAAATATAATGTTTTGGAACAGCAAAAGTGAGACCTTTTTTGTTCTCCATCAGCTCCCTTTTCTCTGCCTCCCTTTTCTCTGCCTCCTTTCAGTCTCTTCCTTTTAGTACTTGAAACAAAGTAATATTACCATTCTGATAATGACTATATGTCCATGATAATAAGCAATTGGTATAAATTAATAAATAAGTATCTTCTATACCCTTGTGAATTTCCTTTTATCCTTGCAAGTTTTTTTATCTTTAGCGGATTGTTTTGAATATTTTTTCCACCTTTGGCATCAGAAGTGTAGCCAACCCAGATTTGAAGACTTTTTCCCCATATTTAGGGGACATTCCATCTTTAAGGGATATTGTCTTGTAGGTTTTAGATGTAAGTGGATTTTTGAGGTGGTAAAACCTCATTCATATTAATCACAGAAAGTTCTTACATTCCTTATCAATATGAGAAAAAGTACACTATTTGAATGATAACCTATCAAAATTAGCTTCGCTTAAATAATGTCCTTAAAAAATTCAAAAACAAATCATCTTTACTGATAAACCCAAATATATCAAGATAACTATTGTATTCATTAATGTCTAAATACATACTTAGTTTCCTTTAATCATTCTAGTTCATAGCCAAATATCTTCCATAAATCTATAACTCGAAAACTGAATCACATATTCAACTAATTAACCATGAAGAGGAAACAACTTTGTATCAGATACACTGGAGAATGTAAAATTAGAACTATGATGGATGATCTACATTTCTCAACATTTTCAAGGTCCAATGAGAATCAATCATCAATAATAGGGATTAGGAAAGTGATGAGGGAGATCTCCCCGAAATCGGCTCTCACCTTATCCTATTCATTCGTTGTCGGTGCCTTCAATAGCAGGTCTTAAAGTTGAGACATAAGAAAAATAACTAAGAAATATATACTACATTGAAGAAATGATTGCACACATTTGAAACCATTTCTAAGAGACAAATGTCTTTGCTACCATGCATTCTCTAAATAATGTCTAACAAAAGGTAAAATAAGCTGAGTAAAAGAAGGGGAACCACAATGAGTGCTTAATATGATTCATAGGTAAGATATTGATAGAATTTATAAATAGAAATCAATATGGTTATCTAACCTAAACAATCAATGCCTTATATAGGTCAAAACATTTGTGTCCCCAAACTACATATATAATTCTCAAATAATAGAAAGGCACTTGAAAGATACTTATGCCTTGATTTAAAAAATGTAGCAATAATATCTAAACATGCAAAAGATCAAAGCTTTAGTTCATTGCATGCAACATTCTTAATTTAGATAAAAATCCAAATGAAATAATAGTGGTCAAAATTTAATCTATGCTTAGTGCTACATCATCCATGTAATATGAATGGCATCAAAATCTCATGTATAAAGGTCCTGCTACATCTTGCAATGTGACTAGAGAATTATGTCAAATATTCTCAACTTTCAAATCAAACCAAAACCAAAGCATGAAAATCTAAAACAAACTATGAACGATCAAATCCATATCAATTTTACATTTGTGATATTATTTGGAGCTACAAAAGAAATAGAAAAATAATAATAAGCAAACAACGACAACAAAAGAAAAAATAAAAAGGGGGTTGTGGTGAGAAAGAATATGTGAGGAGAGAGATGGTAATAGAGACCTTGAAACTTTTGTTAGGGTATTTTGCTCCCTGATCATTGCAAATTCTTACTTCCTCCTCTATGCAAACCAAAATCAAATTATGGTGAGATAATATACAATCTTTCATAAGAGATAATAAAAAAACTAATTAATACACATCAAAATCATGAGTTAGTAGAAAGGCTTAAACTAAAGCTCACGTCATCTCTCTCCTGCAATCATCAAACCAAAACATTCAATCAAAATCCACTTTGATAACTCAAAATAAAACCAAGACAGATCGTCAAAAGACCCAAATCAACCAAAACTTAAATAGTTATATAGAGTTATCCACAATATTATCCATAATTTTCTGCTGCTCAATGTCCAATGAGAATAATATGGAGTTATCGATTTGGCCTTTCCTCTAGCAATCCATTATGACATGACATTCTAAGAGTGAATGAATATTTACGCATACATTATCGTTGAATCCATAAACCTTTAATGCACCAAATGAGTTGTCTTGTTACCATCTAAAGCTACCATTAAGTTGCATGATTACCAATTTCAAATGTAATGTACTGATGTAAAGAGATTATTGTAATTAACTAAGTTGTCAAATGCTACATACAAACAAAGATAAAAACTTTACTAAATTGTAATTATTGGCTTGCATGAATGAAAACATAAATGCAACAATGAAACAAAACCTAAACATAAATGCAACAATGAAACAAAGCCTAACTTCTATCGCAAAGAGCCATAGAACTAAATGAAAAAAATAATATAAAACAACTAATTTGAAGGGTGGGCAAAAACTATATTGACAAATAAACAAATCTCTTCTTCATGAGGTTAAACACCAATATTAAAAAATTGGACATATATACCGGACAATAGAAAAATTAAAAGTTATAATCTAACCTAACCTATTTTGCACAAATAATTAATAAGGTCACAATAAACCCAAATTTGCAAAAATAAAAAAATCGTAAACATATATAATTAATCAGATTCCAAGTTTCATTAACTAATATATTGTGATTTAAAAAAAGATCCAAATGGAATTAAGTCCCAAGAAGTCTTCAATGAGAGAAAACTGGAAATAATGGGTAATAGTCTTACCCATAACTTGCATTCTTATTTTGCATTCTCCAAAATATCCATTGAAATTACAACATTCTTGTCCAAAAAAAGAATGAGCATTTTAGTTAATAGAATGAATATGAGAAAAAAGAACGAAAATATTTTTACTTATTATTTGGTGAAAGAACAGAGGACTAATAGGAGTGTAATTAACAAATAATAACTACCAAAAAATATATCTAGATAAATTCATAGATACATTCATCTTCTTTTTTCTAATAATGTAAAAAATGAGCTTTAACTTGAAAACAATGTAGCATTTATTGATGAAGACATCCGTCTACTACATAATTCTGTAATTTTCATTATGATCTATACATCATTATAGATGAATAGTTATAGGATAATATTATTGCTAATCATTTGGTTCTCCATATTTCATTATCTAATTATGACATAACAATCTGTTGTGAGTAGCGGAAATTTCGGCAGCACCTCGGCAGCACAACAAGAGAGTTAGATCACAACAAGAATTCCTATTTCACCAAGGAAACAATAACCAAAAGCAAAATATCTCAACAAAGTGGGATATCAGCTCTTCCTCTCACCAGTTCTAGGATTGACCTGTCGAGGGAACCTAAATAAGCTATTACAAATCACATAAACAGCGAGATAAACTAATTTTACGTGGTTCGACAAATTGTCTACGTCCACAGGGCAAGGAGGAGGAGATGTACTATTAGAAGAAGAGAATATAACTAGGGTTTACAACCTCTCAACCTAAACCCTCAAACAATCTCTCAAATCCCTCACAAATATCTCCCCCAAAAGAACAACCACCAAAACACGCCCTTGCATGAAACCCTAGAAGAGACAGCCGATTTTTCCCTCTGTTTTTGCTTGCACCTGCACGCTGCCAAAGAAAAGAAAAACCAACCGACTTTTTTCTTTCTCCTGCACAAAACCCTCTTTGCACACAAAACTAGGTCACCTCACAAAGCTATATATAGCTGCTAAAGAAACAATCAATCAGGTGGGCCTTCAGGATATCACGCAAAACTTCCCAGCTTGCACGTGGGTGGCCCCCCACATCCACGACGCGTTCACAATTCTCGTGAATAAGGTGGACCCCATGTCATTCACAATTCTCCACCTCGACGAAGTTTTTCCAAAACTGAGCCGACACCAAAGCAACTAAATATCCCACTTGTTATGTCTAGTATGCCATGAAGCTAATTCATGACAACGGACTCAATCCACAACAAGTCGGGAACCTGAACGAGAGTCCAAACAATCTCACCCCAATCTAAAACAACTAATCCAACACGGCTGCATCATAAAGACTGTCTACGTATCCTCTTGCCCAAGGAATTAAGTCTTCACGTAGTTCACCCAAATGACTGCCAATGGCCTCAACAATCATGAATATGTAATAAGTTTTGACAATGATCAAACTTGTTGCTCGGAACCATCTTTGTGAGCATATCCGCCGGATTATCCTTCGTGTGGACCTTCACTATCTCCACATCTCCATCTTCAAGAATATCCTGAACGAAGTGATAACGAATGTCAATATGCTTCGTCCTCGCATGAAAAACCTGATTCTTCACCAAATAGATAGCACTCATGCTATTATAATGAATAGTGACGGACTGCTATGATATACCAAGTTCCTCCAAAAGTCTTTGATGCCAAATAGCCTCCTTCACAGCCTCCGTAATCGCTATATATTCTGCCTCTGTCATAGACAAAGCCACCATCTAGTGTAAGGTGCATCTTCAACATACCGGCGCATGGGTCAAAGTAAACACATACCCCATCGTAGACCGGCGCTTATCCAAATCCCCGACATAATCCGAATCAACATACCCAATGCACAACTGTTCACCTGTAGTGTCTCGCTCATAAATCAAACCAACATTGAGCGTACCTCGAATGTACCTCAAAATCTATTTCACGGTGTCCTAATGACCTACTCCTGGATCGTGCATGTATCTCGAAATCATGCTCACCGTCTGTGACAAATCTGGTCTCGTACATACCATCATGTACATCAAGCTCCCAACCACGCTCATATATAGAGTCTTCTACATCAACTCTCGATCTTCAACTATCTTTGGTGAAAGATCAGCTAAAATTTTCAAATGGACTCCCAAAGGTACATTAACTGGCTTCGTATCCATACTAACATGAAATCGCTGTAGCATCTTCTTCAAATAAGCCACCCGTGTCAAACAAATTCTACCCTTCTTCTTGTATCTGCCGATCTCCATCCCTAAAATGTGCTTCGCCTCACCCAAATCCTTTATCTCAAACTCTTTTGAAAGCTGTGCCTTCAACTCATCTGTAGCAGATCTGGAAATAGAGGCAACCAACATGTCATCAACATAAAGTAACAAATAGATGTACACACCTTCTTTCAACTTGCAAAAATATACACAATGATCAAACCGGCTCCGAGTGTACGAATGGCCAATCATAAAACTATCAAATCGCCTATACCACTGTCAAGGAGACTGCTTCAAACCGTATAGCGATTTCTTTAATCTGCAAACCATTTTTTCTTTCCCTACAGTTCAAAATCCTAATGGCTAAGTCATATATATTTCTTCATCAAGATCACCATGAAGAAATAGCATCTTCACATCCAACTGATCTAACTCTAAACCATACTATGCCACCAAAGCTAGCAAAATCCGAATCGAAGAGTGCTTCACCACCAGAGAGAAAACCTCATTTAGTCCTGTGCATAGCCCTTCGCAACAAACCTAGATTTGAACCTCAATGGAGTGCCCTCAATGTCCCCCTTCTTTGTGTATACCCACTTGCAACTAATTGCCTTCCGCTCCTTTGGAAGCTTAACAAACTCCTACATATCATTCTTGTGAAGAGACTCCATCTCCTCCTGCATAGCTACCTGCCACGAATCAGCCTCCGAACTCTGTTCGGCCTCTCTGAATGTAGTAGGTACCATCTCATTGATACTCTCCATCGAAAGTGTATACGCAACTGTGTCTACATACCGTGTTGGTATCTGTATGTCTCTCATTGTCTCTGAACCGCAATAGAATCCTGAACCTGGGTCGTTGGTCATTGATCTTGCACATCAGTACCCGTATCCTCCATGTCACCATCGTGCTCACCTGGCATCACCTTAGTCAGCATTCTAATGGATACTGCACTATCTGGACACTGTGGAGCTGCATCGATCTCCACCACCTGTGATATCTCCTCTGTCGGGTCGCTCTCCACCTGATGAGAGCTGGGAAGCTTCAAGATAAAAGCTTCATCGAATGTGACATCCCTACTCAGCACAATCTTTCTATCAACTGGATCTCATAGCTTATATCCCTTGACACCATGCTTGAATCCTACAAATATGGCCTTCCTAGGTCGAGGTTCCAATTTATCTGTTCTCACATGATAAAATGTAGGGAAACCAAATACTTTGAGCTGGTCATAGTTGTGTGCTTTCTCTCCTGACCATATTTCCATAGGGGTCTTCTCCTCAATCATAGATGAAGATAGCCTATTAATGAGGTGGCTTGCATATGTAAGTGTCTCAGCCCAAAAGATCTTCTCCAAACCACTTTACGACAATAAGCATCGGACCTTCTCCAGTAAAGACTGATTTAGCCTCTCTGCCACCCCATTCTGCTGCGGTGTATGACTAACTGTGAAGTGCCTCTCTATGCCCTTGTCTCGACATAGCTGCAGAAAGAGGTCTGAAGTATATTCACCACCGTTGTCGGATCACAACGTCTTGATCTTTCTCTCAGTCTGCAGTTCTAATCTCTTTTTCCACTCTATAAATATATCTAGGACTTCACTCTTCTTTGCTATGGTGTACACCTAACGTCGCCTAGAATAATCATCAATGAACGTGACAAACCAATATCGACCACCAAGTGATGACATCTTGGTGGGACCCCAAACATCAGTATGCACGTAGTCCAGGATGCCCTTCATCCTATGAATAGCAGTACCAAACTTCACCTTCGTTTTCTTGCTAAGAACACAGTGCTCACAGAAATCCATTTTTTCACTCTTGGCTTCTTTTAATAGCCCCTGCTTGCACAAAGCCTGCAATGACTTCTCTCATGTGTGCCCTAACCTATAATGCCAAAGCCTACTCATGTCCGCCTCTGAAATAGCCGAAGCAACCTAGCTAATCTCGGTGCTTCCCTTCAGATAATACAAGTTTCGATTATGAACTCCCTTTATCACCACCAAAGATCCCTTAGTAACCTTTGTTACAGCATCTTCACAGGTCACCTTGAATCTCTTTGCCTCCAAAGCTTCAACTGAGATAAGATTCTTCTTCAGCTGAGGAACAAATCTCACCTCCTTCAATTTATGAACTACTTCATCGTGCATCCGAATCTATACGGTACCTATCCCACAAATGCTACAGGACTGATCATTTCTCATGACTACAACTCCCCCTATCGAGCTTCTCAAAAGATGCAAACCAATCTTGCCTAGGGGTCACATGTTAGGTAGCATTAGAATCAAGCATCTAATCTGATGCATCCAAATGGTTCACCTCTAGAGTAATCATTAGAGAAAAGCTCGAATCATTAGAATCATCGCCTTTCGCAATATTCACCTCATTAGCCTTCGGGCCCTTTTTCTTGTCATCTCCTTCTCCTTGAGCTTCGAACAGTCTCTCTTCCAATGTCCCTGCTCATTGTAGAATGCACATTAGTTCTTTGTTAATTGGTGGTGGCTTCTTGACTTTGACCTCCCTCTATTACCACCTTTCGGATATGGGCTTCTACCTCTCGTCGATAAGGCCTCGCCTGAAGTACTAACACGGGAAGCCTCCTTATCCTTCCTCCTCAAATCATAATTTGTCAATGCATTAGTAACTTCACTATAGCTGATAGAAGATCTCCCGTTTAACAAAGTGAGCACAAATGTATCATACTCCTCATCCGGTAAGGAGCCCAATAAGATAATAGCCTTGTACTCATCCGAAATCTTCTTATCAATATTCGCTATGTCCGACAACAATTTCGTATAGTTATTCATATGAGTCGCAAGCGAGGTGCCTCTGGATATCTAGAATCTGAATAACCTACGCAGCAAATGTAACTTGTTCTCAACACTCTTTGTAAGGTACTTATTGTTGAGAATTTTCCACATCTTCATCGTAGATGTCACCCTAATCACATCATACTTCAGTTCTTGTTCCAAACAGGACCTGATCACCCCACAAGCGTTCATATTCATCTTTTCTCATATCGCCTCTTCATATTTTGGTAGTCTCTTGTGGATCATGATGATCTCCTCTAAGTTTTGAGCATTAAGCACATCCTGTACGTCGCTCATCCACAAACCAAAGTTGATTTTACTATCATACTTCACCACACTAATTTTAGTGTTCTGAAAACCAACTTGAACTGTACTCGCCATCGACTTGCTGATTTCACCTTCTTCTCCCATTGCAAACTAACTTCAAGTTATAGAGAAAGAATCAAACTTTGATAGAAATTAAGAATTACCCAACTGAACCCTAGATCGGATTCCAAATAGATCTCCTGTCCACGCGAGGAAAGTGAAATCTCCAACGGTAACTCCTAATACTATCTCCACCGAAGCCTAGAACTCCAAGAACCAAGCTTCACATAAGAATCTTCCTCCACCTAACTCCAAAACCCTAGATCTAAAATCTGAGCTCTGATACCACTTGTTGTGCGCAGCGAAAATTTTGGCAACACCTCGATAGTACAACAAGAGAGTTAGATCGCAACAAGAATCCCCGTTTCACCAAGGAAACAAGAACCAAAAGAAAAATATCTCAACAAAGTGGGATATCAGCTCTTCCTCTCACCAGTTCTAGGACTGACCTATCGAGGGAACCTAAATAAGCTATTACAAATCACACAAACAGCGAGACAAACTAATTTTACGTGGTTCAGCAAATTGCCTACGTCCACGGGGCAAGGAGGGGGTAGATCTACTATTAGAGAGAGAGAGAATACAACTAGGGTTTATAATCTCATAATCTAAACCCTCAAACAATCTCTCAAATTCCTCACAAATATCTCCCTCAAAAGAACAACCGCCAAAACATGCCCTTGCACGAAAACTTAGAAGAGACAACCGATTTTTCCCTCTGTTTTTGCTTGCACCTGCACGCTGCCAAAGAAAGGAAAAATCAGCCGACTTTTTTTTCTCCTGCACAAATCCCTCTTTGCACACAAAACTAGGTCACCTCACGAAGCTATATATAGCTGCTAAAGAAACAATCAATCGGGTGGGCCTTCAGGATATCACGCAAAACTTCCCAACTTGCACGTGGGTGGCCCCCACATCCACGACGCGTTCACAATTCTCGTGAACAAGGTGGACCCCATGTCATTCACATAATCTTGTTATAAATGAACAATTACAGGAAGAATGGTCTACATGTAGAAGTAAGAAAAAGAAAAGTTAATAAGGAATGGTTCAAATGAGAAAAGATGATCGGTTTTTTCCTTCTTCACCCATTTACTTTGTTTTTTCCTAGTTCACCCATTTACAAAGGACTATTAAAATATTCTTTGGTGTGTAGATAAACATTATTATTTATTTCTTCATAATAATCCTCAACCCATAAATTATAGGCATATATAGCTCAACATGTATATTTTTCTTTCAAACTATATAAAGTTATACCCATTCAACAATCTATTTCTAAGCATATATTTTTATATAAAAACTATCATAGAGAATAATCTTTTTAATTCTTCTAATGCACAAGGAAACATCTCCAATTTTAACATGGTAGCTCAGGAAGAAACTCATGATAAGGACAATAATGTATGGATACATTTGCAAAGATCAGTGCAAGCTCCAAGTATGCCAAGGCCTCCTGTAGTTCAGCAGCATAACCAATTTGATCCTCTTCTTGTTGAAAATCACGTATATGACCCTTAATCAGATTATATTCATATCTCCTATGGCCGATAGGGGAGGAAGTACTAGCCTTTCACCATGAATTGGGCTTTGTGAAATATTAGAGGTCTAAATAGACCTCATAAATATCTAGCCACTAAGAAATTTATATCGGGAGATCAAATTTCTTTCTTTACACTCTTAGAAAGCAGAGTTAAAGCTAATAACGCAGTTGCCATTATGAGGAAAATTAAGAACAATTGGAGTTGGCACGAGAATAATTCTGAAGCTCTAAATGGGAGGATTTGGCTTTATATGATCACAATATTTTTGATAGTCATGTTCTACACAAGAATAGCCAACATATTTGTTTAGGGTGAAAGTTGGTTTTATTTGTAGAATCCATTACAATTGTTTATCAATTACAGATTCAAAAGAGTTAATCTTTTTATAAGATTACTCACTTACACAAATAAACAAAAAATTTATAACTCTCTTCAAACACACACAGAGGACATTTATCACTCGCTGCTTGCATGTGATCTTTGCATGTGTCGGTGACGCATTAGTCTGTGGACCATCATGGATCAGATCCGGTTGACAAAACAAAATTTTAATGCTCTTGCTTTACAAAAGAAACAATTACAGAAGTGATAATCTTGACCAAGCGAGATTACGACTCTTCTCGAGATCAAAACAAACTCTGATCTCAAGGAATGATGAAACGGGCTTCAGATCTCTTGAAATCCACTCTTTATGCACAGGAATTTGCCAAGATCTCGCTAGCCTCTCTCAAATTCATCATAACCTCTCCCTAGCTCCTCTGAAATTCATGGCTCACTTCAGATCCATCTTTATGAGGGTGTTAGGGGTGTATTTATAGATTCTAAATGGCATGTTTGTGGATAGGATCGAATAACAACCGTTATTATCCGTTTAGGTGGGTTTTCGGTTGTGTAACAGCTTCCAAACATTTAAGAATAATCCTACATGTTTATGGATGACCCCAAGGAGTTTTAGAAGCCAATTTTATTAGAAAACACATCGGGAGCTGACCTGGGTGCAAGTCACTTCGAAATGACTCAGAATTTACGAGTCACTTTGAGGTGACTCGGATTTTCCGAGATAGTTTGTACTATCTTCGATATTTTAGCTTTAATTCTCTCGTTCGACCTTAGAATGAAGTGATTTAAGATACGTTGGAAAGATGATAAATAGAGATACAAATTTTGTTTTTTTTAAGATTTTTCGGATTCAAATCTCATCATGGTCAAAATTTCACTTCTTCGTGTGGGTCACTCTAGAGCCCTCCTGATTGTATTTGCTTCGTCGTTTCACACATTTCAACGTTTCACGTGCGTTCCTTTGCTTCTTTTTATAGCATCAGATGATCGTCTTTGACTTAGATAATCTTCTTTGATTCGGATAATAGCGTTCATCGCTTTCTCTCCGTTTCGAACTATGTATGGGAACCTATAGGTAATTTTTTACTCCTACAGATACCCCCTCCAAAGTGTTTTAGACTTATTCTTTTATAGAGGAGTCTGGAATACTTTGAATATAATAGACCCAATCTTCAATTCTTAGACTTCTTCATCTTTCAGTCTATTTAGTATTTTGCTGAATAGCTTAAATTCATCCGGTGCTGCATTTATCATATGACCGTTGTCGAAATCTTGAATTGGAACTGGAGTGTTGGTTTCTGAATTAGCTCATGTCATTGGATCGATGTTGAACTAATCATCTTCATCGGGAATTTGTATATAAATCACGATTGAAGTCCCAGGGATTATCCGTTGACCTGGAATTTTTCAGAGCCTTATTTTGGCGAATCTATCACTACGTTGATCGCCATTGACCTTCATTGTAGCGCGTTGTCTGGCGTTAATATAGTTTATACTCATACGTTTACTAGAGTCTACACAGTTTAAGCTCGACCGACATTGTAACGCGTGGTAGGCCCAAGTGTAGAGGTTGCAGGACCAACCGTTGATGCTGGTTCATTTGTAGGTACGGATCTTACTCTTACGTCCTGCTAGTTATTTGCTTAATCATAGGGGGATTATGGTTGTAGGACCAGCTATTGGAGTTGATATGACTACCATTACGAATGCTTTAAAGGTTCCTCATGGAGGTTTCGGCTAGAATGGATGTTGTCCCGAGTGCTTAAGTCACGAGATCAACTGATGAAGCTGGTACGTCAGTGACTATCGTACTTATAAGATTATTAGCAAACCCTTAGCCATCAACGGATTTGATAAGACTCTACCGACTACCGTTTGATTCGGGCTAGCATGCAGGTTGTCTAAATCCATTCCACATGTAATGTTGTGCTAGAAGAGTTAACTCTCTTAGACATAGTGTTATGATATTGAATACATAGACTTTGCAATTGTTACAGGAATAGGCTACCCAGCAACGTGTGTTGGGCATAGACTTGAACAATCCTTCGATCTCGGGTTATCCTTAAGAATATTACGTGTAGTATTCTCTAAGAACTTCACATTGGAAATAAAGGAAGCAGTTTATCCTCATATATCCGTTGGAGGTTAGGAAAACAGTTTATACTCGTATACCCGTTGGAGTTTGGGAGCAGTTTAACCTCACATACCTGTTGGAGGATTTCATTCTTATTTGGCTTATTTTGCCATCATGATACCAGCATCAACCAAGACTTGAATTCTATTTTTTAGAGTAATATAAGCCTTGGTGGGGTGATGAACCCTCCTGTGATATGCATAGTACTTCGGATTTAAAATCTTGTTTGCTTCCTCCTGATTTGTAATCGATGGTAGCTTGATTTTGTTATTGGCAAGGAGGTACTTGAAGATGGCTGGTACTTTATCATCTTTAAAAGAATACTCTTCTTGGAACTTCAGATTAAGAGTCCCTTGTTGCCTCCACTATTGTTGTTGATGAATGTCGGCAACAGTTGCAGGTTCTTTAGCCGTCGGTTGGCCTCTTTCTGCTTTCTTCCTTTTGAGAAAGTGTTTGGCCTGTTCACTACACAGTTTTAACTCTTTTCAAGTTTTAGATGGTACGACCCCTAAGGCTTCCAGGACATCGATGGAAAGATTATTGTGGTATGTCTGCAAGATGAACTCCTTTGTGACTAGATCCCTACAATTCATTACCTTGTTGTGGAAGCGTTTGACAAAACTGTCAACTGACTCACCGTCCTTCTGCTTCTTATCCAGAAAAGCTCCGATCGATACTTTGGTGTCATCATCGAAGAAATTATTAAGGAACAAACTTTCCATGTCGTCCCAGCCAGCAGTTAATGCTCCCCGGCTTGAGACGTCAATACTAATCGAAGGTCGCCCTACGAAGGGTGCTTACGAATGATCGAATCATTAGAGGTTTATTCCCGGAGATCACTCTCAGGTGGTACTTAAAATAAATTAGGTGCTGAGTGGGTGAACCTTTCTCATCAAACGGCGTAAAGTTAATTAGATTGAACTTCACCGGGTACGGGATTGAATCTCACTCTCTTGGATATGGACACAGAATGCCGGTCCTCTTTACTTCTTAAGCCGATAGCAAGGTGCTGACCTTATCTTCCAGCTCCTGCATCATCTTGTTGTCCTCGCCCACATCTTTCTTCGGAGGATGTTGAGAAAGATCAATTGAGCTACCCCAGCGATATTGAGGGGTGCAATTGAACCACCCTTAGTGTTACTGAGGGATGCGATTGGGCCACCCCTAGTATTTTTTAGGGGTACATCAGCCATGATGAATTCGTCCACTTCTAGATCATCGTCAACTGTGACGTTCTAAGTGCAGCGACTGGATTCAGCCCGCTGACTGGACTTAGGTGGTGGTTGAAGTCGTTGAGCCTGTAACTTCTCATCTACTGTATGATCAACTCCATCTTTATTTTTATTTCAGCTCTGAGTTCCTCTCGCTGTCGAGCTAAAGCCTCTTGAAGCATTTGAGCCACTAGGTCGGGAGTGATTGTGAACAACTCCCTTGCTTCCTCCATGCTGGATATTGTATCGTTGGAGGTGATTGTGGAGCAAGTATCTGATAGTTCATCTTTCAAAGATAGTCCTTCGTGTATCCTCAGGTATTCCCTATGTCCGATGGCTTCTAGCTGGAGCCGAGATATTCGTTGGGCTATCCTTAAATTGACTTTTCTTTGGGAAGAAAAGTCGGGATTAGAGCCATTTGAAGTAATCACACACTTTTCTTTGTCAACCATGTTGATGGTGACTTCAGGGAATTCATCATCCTGGACGGTAGATTTTCTCTCATGGAAGCATCTTATCTTAGGCTTCGACGCTTCGGTGGTAAGTTTCTCAAATACCGAGACCCTTTGTGAAATAGCTTGGGGCGGCTACATTTTGATAATATTACTATGATAAGCTTTTTGCATGGACAAGGAGAGCTTGTCTTTTGAGTATTCCTCTTTTGCGATCTGTTCACACCCCCAGCCTGATAGTATAACTCATCGGTGTTGTGACCAAAGCAACCTATCAGTTGGTTTGAATTTCTAGGTATAACATTGTCGTCTGATGGACACGTTTTCTTCTGGGAATGTAATGCCTTATTAGCGTTCTTAGGAGTTGCCCATTCGAAACTACGCCTACGTGATGGTGGGACCTTAACATGCTCTTGGTCTTGGATATGCACCCTCAAGTGGGTGGAAACTGGAGTTTCCCCTATACGTGATAACTTCGGCTTGTTCAAAGGACGTATACAACCCCTAGTATGAAGAGTCGCTCGGAGTTCATTCGCCGGACCCAAGCATTGTTTAACCTTAGCTTTTCCTCGATCCTTGTGCAAAGGGCCAAGGCGATTTGCCATCACTATTTTGGATCAGGAGGGATCCACACTGTCATAAGGCTTCACCTGAGGTATAGGATCCATCGGAATAGGAACGAAACTCGACGGAAGTGGAGAAAAAGCCACGGGAGCCTATCTGGCTCAGCCCCATCGCGGGTCACCTTGAGGTGACCTGTGGATGGTCGGGTCACATTGATGTGACCCACCGTGGACCGGGTCATATTGATGTGACCCACGACTAGCCAGGTCACCTTGATGTGACCCATGATCCTTAATCTTCTCGACCACTGTTCTGGACTTTGGCCTCCAAATTCGGCGTGGTTTTGATGTTTTTTGGCCACCACTTCCTGCTTTATGTCTTACGTCTTTCGTACTAAGGCACACACGCGTGTGGCACGTGCGCAGTGCTTTTGGATGTGCTCCTTGAGAGTTGAACAGACTCTATTAATAAGAACTCATTCACTGGTTGATGACTTGGAGGAGGAATCAATTGTGTTTTGAGTCACTTGATGCTTCCTGAACTCTAGATCCGCGTAATAATGGATCCCGTCAACCGATTCTAAGGTCTTGGTAAGTTGACGTGCGCGACGTTGGCATTGCCTCTGACAAGCCCTCTTCGTCAGAATCGGCACGCCTTCGTTAAACAACTCCTGTACTGAAGATGAGTCATTGTGATCTAAAATCTCAACTTTATTAGATGCCGGAGGAGCGTTGCGTGGGGAAGCCTCAGCAACAATTAGGCGAGAGTCACCGCAAGCCTTCGTTGGCATGTAAACCTTCTCAAAAGGTGAGATCTTATTACACCTGTAGGGTGTGGAAGATCTTGAGGAGGAGGATGAGAGCTATTCCTCGAACTTGGTCTGGTCGAACTCATACTCAACCTCTGTATCAACCGGGATCTTGATCCTTGGTTATGACACAACAGCCTCGGTGATGAGGCTATTGGCTCCCACTGTGATCGCCAGCGTGTTTGGGGTGAAAATTAGTTTATTTGTAGAATCTATTATAACTGTTTATCAATTACAAATTTAAAAGAGTTAATCTTTTTATAAGATTACTCGCTTACAAATATAAAACAAAAAAATTATAACTCTCTTCAAACACACGCAGAGGACGTTTATCACCCACTACTTATGTGAGATCTTTGCCTGTGTCGGGGACGCTTTAGTTCGTGGACTGCCACGGATCAGATCCGGTTGACAGAACAAAAATTTAATGCTCTTGCTTTATAAAGAAAATAATTGTATAAGTGATAATCTCGACCAAACAAGATTACGACTCTTCTCAAGATCAAAACAAAATCTGATCTCAAGGAATAATGAAACAGGCTTCAGATCTCTTGAAATCCACTCTTTACGCACATGAATTCACCAAGATCTCGCTAGCCTATCTAAAATTCGTCAGAATCTCACCCTAGATCCTCCAAAATTCATGACTCCCTTCAAATCTGCTTTTATGAGGGTGATAGGAGTGTATTTATAGATTCTAAATGTCGTGTTTGTGGATAGGATCGAATAACAATCGTTACTATCCGTTTAGGTGTGTTTTCGGTTGTGTAATAACTTCCACACGTTTAAAGATAACCTCACATGTTTATGGATGACTCGAAGGAGTTCTAGAAGCCAATCTTATTAGAAAACAGTTTGAGAGCTAACCTAGGCACGAGTCACTTTGAAATGACTCGGAATTTCCGAGTCACTTTGAGGTGAGTCGGATTTCCGAGATAGTTTATACTATCTTTGGTATTTTAGCTTTAATTTTCTCTTCCGATTTTAGAATGAAGTGATTCATGATGCATTAGAAATCTGACAAAGAGATCTACAACTTTTGTCTTTTGAGATTTTTTAGATTCAAATTTTATCATGGTCAAAATTTTACTTCTTCGAGTGGGTCACTCTAGAGCCCTCCTAATTGTATTTGCTTTGTCGTTTCACATGTTTTGACGTTTCACGTGTGTTCCTTTGCTTCTTTTTATAGTATCAGATGATCCTCTTTGACTTGGATAATCTTTTTTGACTCAGATAATTGTATTCATCACCTTCTCTCCATTTTGAACTACGTGCGGGAACCTATAGGTAATTTTTAATGCCTACAATATTACCCATGAACTTATCATAAAGGATGGGAGAATGCACTGCCATATCACCATCATTTATGCTTCTAATGATTTGAATGAAAGACAAGTTCTTTGGGATGATCTTACTCACATTGCTAGAGGATTTGACTTGCCTTGGCTCATCTGTGGGGATCTTAATAACGTTCTATCAAGTGAAGATAAAATTGGTGGAAACCCATTCTCTGTGCATGAGATCATTGTTCTTTAGAACTATATATGTCCGTGTGACCTGGTGCACATGAAGCAATCAGGTTGTTCATTCGCATAGTGTAATTGTTAAAGTA
>BQKN01000436.1:146088-187383 GCA_022839385.1 Asparagus kiusianus | reverse complement strand
GTGTGTGTGTGTGTGTGTGTGTGTGTGTGTGTGTGTGTGTGTGTGTGTATAGAAGGGTGAAGTGTGTCCTTATAACTAATGTGAGACTAAACCCATTACTAACACAATATTATCAACAGTCCCCCTCAAACTCATGTTGGATCAAACAAAGTAAGTTTGCGTACAAGAAATTAGAATCGATGAACGGGTAAGACCTTTGTGAAGAAATCTACAAACTCATCAGCGTATGTTACATGAGGAAGTAGAATTATCCTTTCCTTGATAACTTGTTGACGGACAAAATGAGCGTCGATCTTAATATGTTTGGTCCTCTCATGAAATACTAGATTATTAGCAATCTGGATGACACTCTTATTATCACAATAGAGAGGAGTAGGAGTCGTAACAGAAATACCAAAACCACTGAGAAGACGACGAAGATAAATAATCTCTTTAGCTGTTGTGAACATTGCATGATACTCTTCCTCAGTGCTGGAAAGAACAATAACATTTTGTTTCTTGCTCCTTCAGGAAATAAGGGAATCACTAAGAAATATACAATAACTTATGGTAGGCTTCCTGATAATGGGATCACCAGCCCAATAAGCATCAGAATATACACAAAGCTCTAACTTGGGCGCAGCAGGAAATAGAAGAGAGCGAGTGCTAGTATGTAATACCCCAACCCTTGAGAGGGTGATGTGATTAGTATTGATAGATTTGATTGGAATACTCATACCACCAAGATGCATCTTCTTTTCGGGAACCCAACCCTTAGAAACTCCAAAGTTAAGCGTGCTTGGCCTGGAGGATACCGAAAATTTCGTAATAAGGCAGCATAGTGTGCAGAACATGGGTCACTAACAAATTGACTGACAATGCCAATAGCATGAGAGATATCTTATTGAGAGATGCACAGATAGACCAACTGGCCAATAAGATGTCGGTATATGGTAGGATCAGATAGAGGTTCGCCATTAGTAGAGTGAAGTTTGAAATTTTTTTGGACTGGAGTATCGACAGTTGCATCGTCAGTTAGCTCATCGCGATCTAGAATATCTAAGAGATACTTTTATTGAGACAGTAGTACACCTCGTAGGCCCTAAAAAATTTCTAGACCAAGAAAATAGCGAAAAGATCCAAGATCCTTCATGTGGAACTATTGTTGTAATTGAGGTTTTGCGAACTATATACCAACAACATCATCACATGTAATGATCATATCATCTACATAAAGGAGTAATAAAACTCTGCCACGCGATGTAGTGCGAACAAACAGAGAAGCATCCTGATGACTCTCCATAAAGCTCTCCTTGAGCACAACATCGCGAAAATACTCAAACCAAGCGTGGAGTGCCTGCTTGAGACCATAAATAGCACAACGAAGGAGACATACATGTCCTTAAGGAATATTGGACCATGGAGACGGTTACATATATACTGTCTCAGATAAAAACCTATAGAGAAAAGCATTCTTGACATTCATCTGGTATAAGGGCTAACGATGAGCAGCAGCAATCGCAAGTAAAGACCGAACGGTGGGCATCTGAGCAACAGGAGCAAAGGTTTCCTCATAATCAATACATTATTGCTAAGTAAAACCTTGAGCCACTAAACGAGCTTTTCGACGTTTAATGATGTCATCAGGATGATACTTGACCTTATAAACCCATTTACTGCCAACAAGAGAGATCCCAGGGTGATAGGGAACAACATCACAAGTATATGTTTACTTAAAGGCCTAAAATTCCTTAGCCATAGCCTGTCACCATGTGACGCCCCAGGGTTCACGCAAGGCTGCATTCCATGGTGAAACCCGGATTATCAATCCTACTAAGCACCAACACTATGCTATGACACGTTTCACCATCACAGTCATTATCTCTCTAGAAGAGTCAACAAATAGGTGACAAAATAGGCAAATAATAAAAATAGTATAATATCAGATATGCACAGAAGAAGTATAAGAGTAATCAATAAATGAGCCCAACTGAAATAGAATAAAAATATCTCTAAGTTTGAAATAAATCTCAACACAATGAGTCTAATGAAATCTCACTAAGGCACTCAGCCTCTACAAAAAAATACAAGTCTAGAGTTTGACAAAAACAAACTAAATATGGAGTTCTGAAATAACTACAAATATAATAATATATAGATGGAATCTAAGATACAATCCCATCAACCTGCGACTCTCCGTGCGTCAGACTAGCTACCTGAAAAGGGGGGGGGGACAGCAAGCGTCAAAATGCCAGCGATATCATCTCCACCGCTCCCTAGGGGAAGGGATAGGAGTATATAAGAAAAATAGAGTTAGTACATATAAGTATAAAATCATTCATATAACTCTAACTGGAGATTAGTATTTAGAAATCCACAACACGAGAATTAGTATTTTGAGTGAAATAATCCAAACAAGGAAACCCTCATGTATATATCATGTCTCAAATTTTTAATCCCTAAATACCAATTCCATCTCTATGAATAAAAACATCAAACAAAAGAAAATACTCCAAACCTCAACCATATAGAACCAATGTCTCATCTCAAACTACCCTCGGGTAGTATGCGCGTAACAAAAGAAGAATCACCTAACTCATAATCACCATGGGTCGTATCATGTATGTCATATATCAAAAGATGTACCCTACTTATGGGTAATCTAACATGGGAACAAAACTACAATTGTAAGCATATATATATGTATGCATCTCCACATACAATAGCGATACTTTTATAAGGCTCGCACTATACTATGCGGACAACGGATACAATCCTCCTTACTCAATCATTCTGAGGCAATATGTTTTATCTCCCTATTCTGGATACACAAAATAACGATACTTTTGTAAGGCTCGCACAATACTATGCGAACAACGGATACAATCCTCCTTACTCAATCGCTCTGTGACAAATAGATCTTATCTCTCTATTTTCGGATATGCTCATTAGTCCACGGTAATAGGTTTTGTCTTCCTATTTCCGGATATGCTACAAGATGATCGTACAATAGTGAATAGGCACCTCAACCCAACCCAAAAAATATACACTGATAAATAACCAAGGTCTCGTTATGGGAAAATAACCAAGGTCTCGTTATAGGAAAATAACCAAATACTCCTAGTGTGGTACACCCGAAGTCTCATTACAGGATAAATCTCTACACCGAGCATCCATAACTGATGAACAATACTTCAACATATATTAATCCACTCTCATTATTTCAACATGTGTCAAAAAGCGACATAAACTAAGTGTACGTGCACATATATCGGTGTGCATGTCCATATCTGATGTTCACCATCATCTCAGGTGTTAAACAACTCTTAAACATTAAAATATAACAATACAAGATCGAGAAACTCTCTCGAAGATCAAACAGTGTCGAACAAAACATGCACAAGCCACTACCAGATTGGCGATCAATCGCAGAGTACGCGACGGTCGACCGAACCGCAACCCGAAGCCTCCCACGCCTCGGATGGCGTGCGGTCGACCATAAGGTGTGCGACGGCCAACCGGACGTGATATTTACAGATAGTGTAGGTTTTTGCACAGATTGTGTTTGTGACGTGATTTTGTGGTTTAAACTTGTTTAAAAAATATGAAACTTGCATGAAATCATATAAATAGTAGCTTAACATCTCTGGAAACAAATTCAACATATAAAGTATGATTATTTGCACAGGAAATCATATTTAAACCCTCAATCATGCACAAAACTTCAAAACGAAGAATAAAACATCTAAATTCAGATAAACAACGTTTTAAATCATTTTATATCTTAAAACACTTCTGTAAATTTGTTCTTAATCTCTTAACATGAAAAGACCTAGTCTTTATACATATAATATCAAAGATCAGCTTTTTATACACAAACTAGTCGATTAGGCTCTATAAAACTTATTAAAACTCTTTTAAAAACGTTTTAAAATAGGATGAGGGATTAGCGGAGATGAAACTTGCTTGAAACTTGTTGGAAAACGTACAACAGTGAGTATTTGGTACAACCAAGGTCTCATTATGGGAATGCTACAAGATGATCGTACAACAGTGAGTATTTGGTACAACCAAGGTCTCGTTATTGGAAAATAACGTACAACAGTGAGTATTTGGTACAACCAAGGTCTCGCTATGAATATGCTACAAGATGATTGTACAACAATGAGTATTTGGTACAACCAAGGTCTCGCTATGAATATGCTACAAGAAAAGACCTAGTCTTTATACATATAATATCAAAGATCAGCTTTTTATACACAAACTAGTCGATTAGGCTCTATAAAACTTATTAAAACTCTTATTAAAATGTTTTAAAATAGGATGAGGGATTAGCGGAGATGAAACTCGCCTGAAACTTGTTGGAAAACGTGCAAAATGCAAAGCCAAAGTAGATCCCTGAGCCAAAAGCCGAAAACAACCCGAAAACCCGCTCCAAAGCCTTTGAATCTTCCTCAAAAAAAATCAAATTAGGGTTTATAAGGGAGTTCGGTGACTGCTAAGATTTTAAAATACTGAAAACATCATGAATATATATATATATATATATATATATATGTGTGTGTGTGTGTGTGTGTGTGTGTGTGTGTGTGTGTGTGTGTAGAATAAGACTCCTATCAACTTAAGTTGATGTCCACCAAACTTCCTAGCCACTCATTTATTAATATAAAAACCTTTTCATATCATGCAAGGATTCCAAGGCAATATGAGTGGCTAAAAATATTGATGGATAACTTTTCGTTATCCACTTAAGTTGACACAAGTTTTACTCTCTCTCTCTCTCTCTCTATATATATATATATATATCAGGAAAAACGAATATGGGCCTTAAATACCCGAAACTAACTCAAATTGGGAAAAACAATTTTCCCGATCTGCGGTCTACCACAGGGTGTGCGCCGGTCGATCGGAGCATAATTTTTCAATTGTGCTGGACTTTGGCCATTGTGCATTTTTTGACCCATTTCTTTCTTATGTACTGACTTGTTTATACTCAAAATACTTGTTAGTGTACTCATACACTTATTAATAATATTTATCAAAATAAATATCCACTTATTGTAATTAATCACATACTAAATCAATTCATCATTTATAAGTTCAAAATTTTAGGGGTTTTACACGCCATTCTAGAAATTAAACTGCCTCTTGAAAGGACTTTGGCTCAATGGTAGTATGAATGACACAAGAAAGTTATGAAAGATAGGTGAATAGGAAGTAACCGGAGCATACCAGGCAGGCATGACATGTGGGTGTTTGCCTCGACGAAGAGTAAGAGGAACCTTAGGTGGGGGAGATGTTGGCGCATGTGCGTGGAGAGCAATAGTATTTTCTAGAGTGAGTGTCGTGTCTACGGGATAGGAATCAGATGGTGTAAGAGAAGGCTCGGGAGAGGAAGAGTCAGCAGAAGGAGATGGAGAGATGTCAATGAGATCTCAAAAGAAAAACTAAGGTGAAGAAGTGGGTGATGCAGCTGACGGGAAAGCATGATCAGTAGAGTGGAGGAAATTGAAGTCATCAGAAGCAGAATAATATGGAGAATCCTCTTCGAACTGAACGTGGTGAGATATATGAACTCGATGAGTTATGGGATCATAACAATGATAACCTCGATGTTCCGAGCTAATTCCAAAATAAACACAAGAAACAACTCTGGGAGATAATTTATCACGTTCATAAGATGGCAGAAGAACAAAATAGCGACAACCAAAAATACAGACCAGATCATAATGGGGAGGATAAGTATAAACACGACTATAAGGAGTAGCACCGAAAAGAGAGCTAGATAGAGTGATATTAATGGCATGAGTAGCAGTGAGAATGGACTCAACCCAGAAACGATGAGGAATAGAGTAAGAAATAAGCATGGATCTAGCGGTATCGAGGATATAACGATGTTTGTGTTCAACAATACTATTTTACTCATGAGTGTAGGGACATGATTGTTGAAAGGTAGTCCCATGAGAGGACATGATAGAGCGCATGGTAGAGGATAGATACTCTTTGGTATAGTCAGAATGGATAACTTTAATACAAGACTGCCATTGAGTGAAGATCATAGCAGTGAAGACTTGATAAGCAGTAAGTACGTCAGAGCGATTCTTAAGTAGGTAAACCCATATAAAACGAGAGAAATTGTCGATAAAACTAACATAATATAAGTAGTCAGATGGAGGAAATAGAGGAGTTGGCCCCCAAATATCAGAATGTACTAAATCAAATAAGAAAGTGGATACAGATGTACTCATTTTAAATAGCAAAGCAGTAAATTTAGCCAATTTACAACCAGTACATGACTCAATATTAGAACTATATGATACATGACCAAGTATTCCAGACTGAATAAGACTCTCCAGCCTTTTATTAGACACATGACAAAGTCGTCTATGCCACAAATTGGCAAAGAGCGAGGTAGAGGGTTTTTTCGTACAAATAGAAGGAATAAGAGAACATGGACGTATGTACTTTGGATAGTGAAGACATTCCAGAAAATACATCTTGTGCCTCCTACGACCCACCTTAACCATCTTGTCTGTTTGTGGATCCTGCACAAGACAAGTTATCACGCCCCAAGCCCATGGGCCTGTTGGCGCATGCAAGCTATGGGATCAACAAAGAGCAACTCGATGTTGGCTAAAGTCCATTGCCAAAATGCTAGCACTAGTTGTTCTTGGACCTTGGGCTTCTCTATTTAAGTTACTAATATTTCTTCATACTAGTTCATGTGGGACTAAAGTGAGGTTGTCACAATCACCCCATCTTACAAAGACGACGTCCTCGTCATCATAACATGACAATTGACACATCCTACTATCACTGTCAGGCGATGTGGACTCTAGAGGTAGCTCCTATGGGCTCTAGTGGTGGCTCCCACCGTATCTACACGATGTAGCACTTAGCCCCGTTTAACACTTAGCTTCACACTTCTGGCTAGCAATTGCTCTGATATCATTTTGTCATGCCTCGAGCACTTGGTCCCATTGGCATGTGCAAGCCGTGGGGCCCACAAAGAGTAACTCGATGTTGGCTAAAGTCCACTGCCAAAATACTAGCACTAGTTGTTCTTGGACCTTGGGCTTCTCTATTTAAGCCACTAATATTTCTTTATACTAGTTCATGTGGGACTAAAGTATGGGTGTCACACAAGTATTAGAAGAAAATGACACAAGCATGCCAGCCATACATAAAGAGCTAATAGAAATTAAATTCAAGCACAATTAAGGAGCCACATAGACGGGACTAAGTGTTAGACAATTAGATGGATCATTTTGTGGGCTAATAGAGCCATACTGAGTGATAGATAATGGTTGTCCAGCAGCTGTATAGATAAGGGGAAGAGAAGATGAAGTGAAGACGGGATAAAATTGAGACATTACAAGTCATATTAAAGGAACAACCAGAGTTAAAAATCCAGAGATCATTCATACCAGAGACCAAAGGGTTAACTGAAGAACCAAAAAAATGTATATCAGAGAGTTGTGCAGTGAAAGTAGAGGTGATAAGCTAAAAAATATCAAGTTGACAGCGAAGACCTTCAATAGCTTGAATAGTAGAGTCTAAAGTGGTAGAAGGTATAACATTGTGTAAAACCCCGTAAAATTATGATAAATGAGTTTTAAATATGATAAATATCTTTTTGGGTGCATGAACATGTTGAAAATTGATATGGGATTAATTTTGAGTATATATGAGAGTATAGAAAGGTTAAACATGTATGAAACGAGTAAAATATGTACAAAAAATAAATCTGGAAAAACGCAAAGAAGAAATCTGGAAAAACGACCAATTAAGAGTATACATGTATTACATATGGATGCAATTCAAATATATAAAAACTCAAAAGACAAACATTGTAGGTCTCTTCAAGATATTCCTAACGCATCTTATAACACCTTATTCGGAGATCGGAAGAGAAAGTTACAATCAAAATACCAAAGACTATTTTTCTAGTTAGACTAGGTTTTTTGGTTCGGGTCAAACGGATTTGTTTTAGATTTACCTCTATAAATACATGTGTTTGTCATACAAATTCTCTATTTATATCATATTTTTCAATCCTAGAAGCCACCCTCTCCCCTCAAAAACCCTAGAGCAAATTCTTGTGAGTTTTGAGAGCTTTGTTAAGCAAAACACCGACATGATGGCAAGATCATCGACGTGTTGTAAGGGAGAACGGTTTGTTTGTACTTTTGGATCTTTGCAGTAAAGATTTAAGGCAAGATCATCTTCCTCCAAACCTATCCCTATAGTAAATCATGTTTTAGGGTGTTTAATTGATTAATACACTGCTTAAAGATTAATCTGATGTGATAAAAAACCTAGTTTTCAATGTTTAAATCTTAAATCAATGTAGAGATCTGTAGTTTTAATCGCTGTTTTAATAGTTTTGATGATCATGATCATTAGTGACTGTTTTAATTTGTTAATTATGTTTTAATATGGTTTAAAACCCTAGTTTAATCATTTAAATGAGTTTTTAGTTAATTAAAATGTTTAAACCCTAAGTATGTGATAACTAAGGATGTGATCTTGTTTAAATTATTTTATAACTATTCATGATTAGATTTAATCATTGTTTGTTAATCATGTTGATAAAATATGCTTAATTTGAGAAACTTGGTTAATTAGAATGTTAAACCTTAATTAGTTTAATTCAAGAAATATAATCATGTTTAAGTTAATCATTGTTAAGTAATTATGAAAGTTTAATTTATGTTTTGATATTACATGTTAACAAAAGTTTCTTGTTAAGAAAAGATGCAAAAATATCGAATCTAAGAATTAACAAAATACAGAAAACAGAGAAAACCCGAAATAGTGAAATCAATGACATAGGATTTGTAAATCCTTTCTGGTCGGCCGACCGGCTTGAGAGCAACCGGTCGACCGATAGGGTCTTTGGTGGGTGCACATTGTGCATATTTGTCGTCGGTCGACTGGTGCCCTAGGAGCAATCGACCGACATTTGCCTTCTTTTGCTTGAGGTGGTTTTTCATGCACATTTAATTGTGAACACGGGGTTCAAGTCATACGATAACACACTGTTATATTTGTGATGTTTGTGCTTGCACATTTAATTGTGAAGTATGCGGGTTTTAAGGAGTATACATACGAGTTGTACATCGATACACAAGCATTGTAAACATAGATACATGAAGGGATTTTGAGCACGTACAGGAATTTAGAAGTATGTAACCTAAGTTTTGCACTTATTATAATAGATAGTGACAACTACATAGAGTAGCCAATGTCGATCCGTATTTTTATGTGATGAGGCTTGTGAGCCGCCTTTGTCGATCCGTACCTTGATGCGATGAGGCTTGTGAGCCACCTTTGTCAATCCGTACTTTGATGTGATGAGGCTTATGAGCCGCCTATGTCCATCCACATAGTGATGTGATGAGGCTAGTTAGCCGTATATGTCGATCCGCATGACGATGCGATTATTTTAGAATTTATAAACAATAGAAATATACCTAATTGTTGATCCGCATGAAAGTGCGATGAGTTGAAGACTTATAGAGAAGGATGACTAAATTGACTTGATGATAACCTAAGTCGCAGATGATATTTGGGTTTTATTTGATATGGTTTACTATGAAGGTGTTTCACATTTTCGATATACGGGATAGCGTATTAGTATTTTCCTTGTCCACTAAGAGTAGTGTAAGGTATTTGACATGATTTGTTGACAAAGAAGATTTGATTATGTTTTGTAGTTCTTTATGTAATTTATTGTTTTACTCGTAGGATTTGGAGTTGATATTTAGCAATCTAAAATTTAAGATACGAGGTATATACATGAGGATTTCCTTGTTTGGATTATTTCGCTCGATGTACCCATTCTCGTGTTGTGGATCTCTAAATATTAACCCTAGTTAGTACATGGTAAAATGATTTAGGCAGACTATGCACTTATAGGTAGTGCCTCCATCATACTTAGTAGCCATTCCCCTAGGGGCAAATGGAGATGATCTTGCTAGCGCTCTGACGCTATGGTTTTTACTTCTTTTCATGCAGCGGAGCAAAGTTTCGGAGAGTCGCAGGTTGACAGATTTTTAGCATAGTCGCCGTCACTTATTTATAGTAGTTTCTACTCTAAAGATGTATAGTTTGATTTTAGTTGATTATTAGACTTACATTACATTTTTAGAGTTGAGTACCTTTGTATTTTCAGTTGACTCCTGTAGTTGAGTTTATTAATCATTTGTATCAGATTATTGGACACATTTTCTTTTATATCTATGAGACTTGATTATTTATGAGACTTATAATTTATTTCTATGTCTGATGTCTTGTGTTCATCTCTTTTATATCTGCTTGTACTTGTACTATTTTATTTGATTCCACTAGAGAGATATTTCTGTGATGGTAAAACATGTCTTTACACAGTATGGGTGCATGTCAAGTTTGACATCCTTGGTTTCACCTTGAACTGCATCCTTGTGTGAACTTGGGGGGCATCACAGTTGATATCAGACCTCTAGTTCTAACATCCTTAGGATCATCCTGTGTAAAGTTGTGGAGCTAGGATAGAGTTTCCTAGAATTCATGTATAGAGTCCGCTAGGGATTCCTAGAATGAATGAGGACGTTATATACGTATATCTTAAAAATTATGAAAATTTTTTATGACTACCTTACTTTGATTAAAAAGTATTTGCGTGACTGATATGTGATACGATTTTCCTATTGTTATATGTTATGTGATATATGCTTGAGACCTCATTTACTGTGACTTGTAAGCTCTCCTCCTGAATTTATAGATATCAGGACGATCTGGGCAAGCTGAGTCAGGGCCTGAGCCGCAACAGACTCTACAATACTTGATTGATATCATAGCACCAATTGTAACTAGAATAGCAGCCTTAGAGGAGCAAATGGCTAACCATATTACTCTAGCAATACTATCATCTAAAGTTGCACCAGCAGTCGCAACAGCTGAGCCTATTACAAAGGCATCATCAGAAGCTACGCCAACTCCAGCTACCATCGGAGTCACAAGGTAAGAAAGATGCCTTAAGATAGGACAGTCTGGAGATAAGGGCAAGAACAAGAGAACATTCACATGACCTGGAGGACCCCAGCAGTAGAGCAGACCTCAACTAAGTGATCAGCAACAACAGCTTAGTTCCAGTCCAAAAGGGACAACAAGATCAAAAAGCTTCAAAGCAATATAGATTTGTAGGTGCATGTTTTCACTGCTATAAATTCACTCATAAAGCTGCAGAGTGTCGTGGTGCATTAATGGGAAGTCGACAGTGCAAGGGTCAGAAATCGCAGCATGACCAGAGAGCATGAAAACAGTGCAAAATTTAGGGTGTGTGTTATAACTACAACAAGATTGGGCATAGGGTGAGAGATTGTCGCAAGGCACCAACAAGTGGCCAGCAAGGCAGAGACCAGAGTTAGCAGCCACAGGGCCGCGGGTATGGCCAACAGCGAAAATTTGAGTCACCACCATTGACTTTAAGGATTGAGGATCAGAAGCATGCTATTCATGAGTTACCTTAGAGTTAGATAGCTTCATATACTGTAGAGCCTTCAGCACAACAAACCACAACGTTCAGTCAAGTTTTTGCCATGTACCAAGTGATCATGATGTGAACAGAACCGTAGTGGAAGGTACGTTCTTGGTGAACTCCTTTGTCAATTTCTACTCCTTAGGGAGAGTCATCCCTCTTAGAGAGTATTTGTCAGAGATGTATTATCAGCTTAGACGAGTCTGAGTTCATAGTCGATTTGTTTGTTTTGTATATATCCGAGCTCGATGTGATTCTTGGTATGGATTGGTTATCTTCCTACCACATTGGTATTGACTGTTTTGCGAAGACAGTCAGTTTGTGAGTGATGGGTTTTAATAGATAGTAGCAACCTCATAGGGTAACCAGAATGCGGAGTTATTTCTAGCATACGTCGAGGAGGTGATGATGCAAGATCGGGGTGTAGATTTGAACGAGACCAGAGTCGTCTCAGAGTATTAGGATGTCTTTCGGACATACCTAGATTTACCTTCAGTGAGAGAGGTTGAGTTTTGCATCGAGATGCAGCTAGGCACAACGCCGATATCCTGGACACCTTATCGTATAGCACCTGTTGAGATGAGAGAGCTACAGATTTAGTTAGATGAGTTATTATCTCAGGGCTTTATTCGCCGAAGTCATTTTTTTGTGGGGGAGCACCGGTCCTCTTCGTAGCGAAGAAGGATAGTAGCATGTGTTTATGTATAGATTATTATGAGTAGAATAAGGTCACCATCCGGAACATGTATCTACTACCAAGGATTGATGACTTATTCAACCAGTTGTAGGGAGCGTACTATTTTTCAAAGATTAATATTCGTTTTGGTTATCAACAGTTGCGGGTTCGAGGGATGGATATTCCCAAGATCGCCTTTCTGACTCGATATAGGTCTTTCGAGTTTCTTGTCATCCTATTTGGGCTGTCCAATGCACCCGCGGTATTTATGGATTTGATGAACCGAGTTTTTTTGTCCATACTTGGACCAGTTTGTGATCATGTTTATCGATGACATCCTCAACTACTCGTGATCGGAGGCCGAGCATGAGCAGCATCTACGATAAGCGTTGCAGACTTTACGGGAGCACCAGTTATATGCTTAGTTGAGCAAGTGTGAATTTGGCGATCTGAGGTTAGATATTTACCCAATGTTACCAGCAAGGAGGGTATTGCTGTAGACCTAGCCAAGATAGAGCCAGTACTTGATTGGGAGCCGCCGAAGACCGTTACAAAGATTCGTAGTTTCTTGGGTCTGGCCGACTATTACAGGATGTTGATCAATGACTTCTTAAAGATTGCTACTCCACTGACATGCCTTATGAAAAAGGGTGTATAGTTTATTTGGGGACCATAGTGATATAAGGCATTTGAGATTTTAAAGACTAAGTTGACTACAATGCCGATGTTGATCATCCTGAGCAGTGATAAGACTTTTGTTGTCTACACAGATGCATCGTTATCGGGTATAAGAGATATTTTGATGTAGACCTAGAGAGCAGTAGCTTACATTTCGAGGTATTTGAGGACTCATGAGCAAAACTATCCCACACATGACTTAGAGTTAGCAGCAGTAATCATCACACTGAAGCCGTGGTGGCATTATCTCTATGGAGTATAGTTTGAACTGTTCACGGACCACCAGAGTCTGAAGTATCTTTTCTCCCAGAAGGAACTCAACCAGAGATATCGACAATGAGTTAAGTTCATTAAGGATTACGAGTTCATACTTCAGTATCATCCGACAAAGGCGAACATAGTAGCCGACGCGTTGAGTAGGAAGCGTTGTCACGAGCTTGCAGCTTTGAGGTGCTCATTGTACCAAGATCTTCACACCCTTAGCCAGTTTAATTTCAAACCATAGATTGGTTGGATCAGTGTATCTTTAGGAAATTTAGCCGTGCAACCACCATGAACTGATAGAGTGGTCAGTGCCCAGATAGGAGACTCTTGGGTTCAAACCCAAAAGAAGGGGACTTCCAAAGAGATCGAGGTAGAATGAACCATCAGAGCAGATGGGCCTCCGAATGAAATTCCGGCTAGTGATGTCGGGTAATCCGTAGTTGAAGAAGGGATTATTTAATGAGACACATCGCACCAGATACACAGTGCATTCAAGCACAACTAGAATGTATAAGGATCTGAAGAGAAATTCTTGGTGGAGCGGTATTGTAGGCAATAAAAATCCTCTTTGATCAAAAAGGTCAAACCTCGTCTGATTGACTCCTCCTGTCTGTGTTTTGAGCCCGCCTGCATGCTCAAGACTATAGTAAAGAGGCTAAGCAAAGTTAGCCTACATCAGGAAGGCTAAACGAAGCTCGCCTGCATGCTTGGCTCGCCAGCATGAGTCAAGATTTCCTACACAATTGACTCGCCCACACGAGTTGAGCTTGTCTGAGTACTTGGTTCACCCGCATGAACCAAGTTTGTCAACACGACTTAACTCTCCTGTATGCTCGACTCGTCTGCATGGGTCGAGCTCGCTTGAACACTTGGGTCGCCTGCACGAACCAAGTTTGCCAATGTTTCTTAGCTCACCTGCACGAGTCAAGTCTGCCTGATTCCTTGACTCACCCGTATGAGTCAAGCTCACCTGAACGTTCGACTCACCCACACGAGTTGAGCTCGCCTGAATGCTTCACTCGCCCACATGAGCCAAGCTCTCCTGTAGGAGGTTTGTCCGCACGAACTAAGCTCGCCAATAGGATTAAGCTCGCCTAAACGCTTAAGGGTTCCGCCATCTGACCTCGCCTGTCGTCAAGCTCGCATGAGCATTCAGACAGCACACGAGCTCGCCTGCAAGCCTGTCATGCTCGCCTGAGCGGTGCAAGCAGCTGCTTGCTTGTGAGAGTTGGTATTCCCACTTCCCACATTTTAAGGGATGGAGCATGACTCTCATCACCTATAAGTGGTCACATCTCACAACTATTGGGGAGAGTTATGGTCCTCCTCAACCATAATCATGAAGCATGGTCACATCCCTTAATTCAAGGGATTGACCATGACTCCCCTCTTCTATAAATAGCCATCTTTAGATACATGAGAAAGGGGCATGTCATTTTTAAAACTCTTCAATCAGAGACTTTTACTAGCTGGCTGATTCTTGATCTAAAGATTGGATTTTGGAGATTTTCCAAGCTCCTTACTTCGGCTCTATGCAAACTCTTGCACTTAGCCTTATTTGTGCATTCGACCTTAATATTCATCAGGCTCGAGTATTTGAACTCAATCACACGAGCTTCTACTATGTACTGAAGCTCAACTCTTACATTTAGCCTTATATTTTTATTTTTTCGTGTCCATTTTTTGTTGCTAACTATGTATTTAGCGACGGAAAATCCGTCGCTAAAAATGATCACTGTTTTTTAAAAAATATTTTGAAAATTAAAAAAACCCTATACAATATCGATAATAAATTTTAAAACCATATTCAATCAGTAGTATAATATTTAATCCCAAACATATATCACATATTATTTTAATAAAAACAAATAAAAGTATCCGGACAGGTACATAATAAATATTGTTTATACAACATAGGAAATTGTTTTCAAAGTTAAATTAATTACAATCAATCCTCCTAATCATCATCATCATCCTCATCATCGGCTGCACTATGACTACCCCTGGCTACACCTTGTGTAGAAGTCCTGGCCTGTAAATATAAATTAAACGTTAATAAGGGTGTGTAACTATTAACAAGAGTGTACAAATATAAATATAATTCCTCCAACACCACAACACAATAACACAACACAACACAATATCACAACACAATATCACAACACAACATAACACAATACCACAATACAACATAACAACAACAACAACACCAACACCAACACCATAAATCCTCCAACCCCACCCACCAACCAACCACACTCCCCCACCCCTCCCCCTCAATACTACCATCACATAAAAACATTATAAGTATATATTTTGGGCTTTGTGTTAGGATTAGAGTTAGGATTTGTGTGTAACAGTTTGTAGCAATGTATATCGGTGTGTATGATATCATTTAGTCACGAAGAAAATTCATAACTAAGTAAGAATTATATATTTAATTTATTTAATTAAAAAGAAGTAAAGTGTATATATTACCTAATCTGACATAAACCATCTCATATATGCCTCCTGAGGAAGAGTCGACATGAACTGTGTGAACTCCAATTCTCTCTGCTCCCAGCGCCTTCGTTCCTCCTCCATAATCTGCTGATATGTTGTTTGCTGTGACTGCCAATCTTCAATCTCTTTTAACCGCTTCTCCATCGAGTCCTGATATGAACTGCTTCCTGGTGTTGATGGTGGTGCTACAGACTCATATGTGCTACTAGACTCGTGCGACTGATGCTTTGATCCTCTCCACCGGTATCTGTTCTTCCTACTCGGTCCAATGACCATCTCGATGATGGAGTCCTCCTCCTCTCTACTTATCTAGATAGGAGTGTTAGAACCGATCTGAGACTGAGACATTTGCTCATGTACCTTGGTATATAATTTCTCCTGCGATATAATCAAAACAACTCGGGCAAGTCGACTAATTAATGATGCATTGTTATGAAATTAAATATATATAAATGAACTATTACTTATAGCCAGATCCTTATTCTTCGCTTTCTTCTCTTCATCGGCGTAGTTCGGGCTCCAGGAAGTCAAAATACGATCTACAGAATGTCCGAGATCTCCCCTTCCCTATTTTATTCAAATATATCATTAACTCATAACACATAAATTATACTCAAATTGACAACTTAAAAGCTAATATATTATACACCTCAAGCTTCAATTAGTGATAATACTAGCTGAAGGACCTGGAGTCCCCGTGATGCTCGTAACTACGGGGCGCATTGTGGTTCCTCCTTGCTATTTCATCTTGAGCCTGCAAAACAATATCAAATCAAAACAATGTAGAGATTCAAATAATAAATGAAAATTTGTACTTCAATAATACCTGAATTTTAGTCGTGTCCCAGTAATCACAAAGTGCAAAAAAAATATACTCCATCTATACGCTCGTCAAGATGCCAAAAGCGCTCCTAATCTTCTGTTATTTGAACAAAATATTTTTTTCTTTACCTCAAACCACCATCTCTTGAACGATAGATTGATTTGTGCGAAGCAGTAAGTCCAGGCACAAATATTATCGTCAAGAAAGAAAAATCGTTTCAGCATATAAAAAAAGAGAGATACAAGTCAGTAAATTAAACATAATAATAAACTAATAACTAATAATGATAAAAGTTAAAATAAATAACTCACACATATATATCTCCAACAAGCCACCAGCGAATCAATCCGCTGCGACTTCCATGTTAAAAAAATATTAAAGAAATTGTTGAAAGCATTGGCAAAGGCCCCGACACGCACTCCGTTTTCCCATCAGATCACAGCCATCCGATGAATATCAGGGATAAGGCTCTGTTCCCTGGTAGCACTACAGCCATGCCTAGGAGGTCGCCCGGTACCTGCGAAATAATGAATTAGGTGAAACAATGAATTAATCCATATTTGGTATTAAAAAGTAAAATAATAACTGATAAACTACAAAAATCTATTCATACCTTTCAGTTCGACCATTGCCCACATACAGAAAGACTCCTTACCGTAAGCATCATAAGTGCTGACACCTTCTTCTTAGAGAAGCTTCAGGTCGTCAATTAATGGTTGGAGGAAAACGCAGATGTTATTTCTAGGAGAATATCTTCCAGAGATCAAAAGTGACAGTATCATGTACGGTTGCTTCATGCACATTGACGGCGGCAGGTTGTACGGTGTTAGCAACACTGGTCAGGTAGACCAAGCAAAGCTCATTAATCCAAACAGATTAAACCTTTTGCTAGCAAGCCCCAGCCTAATATTCTGAGACTCCTTACCAAAGTCGAGGTATATACGATCGATGTGCTTCTATGCCTCACTGTCAGCAGGATGTCTTAGTTTCTCTTCCTCTTTGCGCTCGGTCAAGTGCCATCGCATATTCTCAGCCAGCTCGGCAGATATATAAAACCTCTGCAGCCTAGGAATAATTGGAAAATATCGGAGAACCTTCACAGGGATTCTGCTCTGCTTATTGGATGCACCGCCTTCGGATGTGCTTATAGCTTCTCCTTTCCAGCGTGATACATAACACATCAGACATTCCTCCAGAGCTTCATTACCCTTATTGTACAGGATGCAGTCGTTAGGACATGCGTCTATCTTCTTGTAATCAAGCCCCAGCGTATCAATAATCTTGTGGACTTCATAATAGGTTGCGAGGATGCTTTTCTCACTGCCTGAAATGACTTTCCTCAACAAATCTAATAACATCTCAAAATGTGTAATAGCCATCCCACTTAGTGTTTGGATATGAAGAAGCCTCAGCACAAAAGAAAGCCTTGTGAACTCCTTACACCCCTCGTATAATGGTGACTCATTTTCTTCAACAAGTCTCATCAATCGATCTACATCTTGAAACATATCAGTAGTGTGGACATCACTCACCGACGACGTGGTAAGAATATCTTCCAACATATCAGTCATGTCAACTGCCGGATTGCTGACTTTAGTGAATTCTTCCTCTGATTGCACCACCGGGATGCCTTCACCGTGATGACTCCAAAATACATAAGAGCTATCAAATCCATTAATTGACAGATGAAAACTTACATCACTCCTAGCGAGCATTTTACCATTCCTACAATTCTTACAAGGACAAAAAATTGCCCCACTCAACGACCGTAGAGGGTTTGTGTTAGAGTATACTAAGAAAGCTTCTATCCCATTCTTGTATTGGGTGTCTAGATGCCTCCGATCACGTGGTATGCTCATGAACGATTTGTTAGGAACTGTCCGTATCTAGAATTTAAAAATTTAATAGAAGTGAGCATATTCCTACATATGCCATTTTAATTTAGGGATGTAAACATGTGTTTATAGGAAGGCGTGTGTGACCGGCTATCAGAGGAAGGCTTCTATCCCATTAGGTATGTAAACGTGGCGTGTATATGTATTTACGTGTGTTCAAGTGTACTTTCATTTCATCAAAATTTCGGCAGTACCTACCCACTGTTCTCCGAGTACACTATTGTGGGAAGGATATACTCCTGCATATCCCTCCGACATTTGTACACGGAGAACAATGAGTAAGCACCACCAAAACTCTGATGAAAAGAAAGTACACACGAACACACATAAATATATATACACGCTACGTTTACATATCTAATCCATCCACATTGGATAGATCCAATAAATATTTATATATAAGCCCCATGTCACATACGCATACGAAAAGGTTGTCGGATCGAACACGATGGTCTCGTATCTGCCAACCATCCCGTACGCGCATGCGATAAGTAAATAAAGAGATTATATATAGTATTTATTAGATGGAGAATTCTACAGCTCAAAAATATCAGTGTACAGTGTGTGCAGTTTCTATGTAATTAGCCATATAATGGTTACACTAAACCCTCACCTTCACACTCACCCTCACTGTAACCCTAACCCTCACCTAACCCTAACCCCCGCCCTCACCATAACCTTCGCCATCGCCCTAACCCTAACCCTCACCAAAGCCTAACCCCCGCCCTCGCCATAACCTTCGCCCTCGCGCTACAACTAACCCTAACACTCACATAACCGTAACCCTTTCCATAACCTTCATCCTCGTCCTCGCCCTCGCCCTAACCCTAACCCTAACCCTAACCCTAACCCTCATCCTCACCTTAACACTAACCCTCAACCTCACCCCACCCCCACCCCTACCCCACCCCCACCCTCACCCTCACCTAACCCTAATCCTAACCCTAACCCTCAACCTTACCCTCACCCTCACCCTCCCCTAACCCTAACCCTCGCCCTCACCCTCACCCTCACCTAACCCTAACCCTAACCCTCAACCTCACCCTCACACTCACCCTCCCCTAACCCTAATCCTAACCCTAACCCTAACCCTCGCCTAACCCTAACCCTAACCCTAACCCTAATTTTAGCAAGATAAATTTTTTTTGGTTTTGCAATATCTTATTAGGGTTTGGCTTTTCTTTCAATTTTTTTGTTTTGCAAAAATTAAATTGTAATTATAATTAAAAAAATTAATAAATATTAAATTTTAATTTTAGCAAGATGCTATAACCCCCTACATCTCTCTCTCTTCTTCTCTCTCAGTCGGCCGACGCCGACCGCCGGCGTCGGTTGGCTGAGAGAGAAGAAGAGAGAGAGATGTAGGGGGTCGGAGAGAGAAAGATAGATAAAGGGGGAGGGAGGTACCTTGAGAGAGAGAGAGAGAGAGAGAGAGAGAGAGAGAGAGAGAGAGAGAGGGCAGCGGGTCGTCAGGTTGGTGGCGGCGACGGTGGTGGTCCGGTTGGTGGTGGCGGTGGGTGCCTGCAATGGCGGCGATTGAGGTGCCGACAAGAGAAAGGGGGAGGGAGATGGGGGGAATGAGGAGAGGGAGCTAGGGGGAATGAGGATAGTAGGGGTAATGAGAGAGGGATTTGGGGGAAAATCCCTCTCTCGGGCGCGGGCTGCCCAAAATTTTTAGGCAAGCCCGCGCCCAATTTTTTTTCACTTTTTCACTTTTTAGCGATGGAAATTTCATCGCTAAAAGCTTTTTAGCGACGAAAATTTCCTGACAGAAACTATCTGTCAGGAAATTAATGGTGATGAAAAATTTCTGTAGCCAATAAGTGTTATTCCGTCGGCAAAATATTTATGCCGACGGAAATATAGCGATGGATAATTTCTTCGCTATAAGTCAACATATAGCGACAGAAATATCTGTCGCTATATTTCCATGGTTAAAACTCGAATTTCTAGCAGTGTTAGCTTTCTTGTGGATTTAGTCTTCAAACTCTAGCTCGGGTACTCGAACTCAAAAATACCAAACTTCTACCACGCGAGAAAATTGTCCGCAACCTTGTTCAAATCATTAATGAGGTGTAAACTCGACTTGAGCATCAAGCGAAGCATCCTCTCACCATCAAGAACCCACTTTAAACAAAATAGAAGTCAAATTAATCTTCTCTTCCTCTATACTCGAGAGAGAGAGAGAGAGAGAGAGAGAGAGAGAGAGAGAGAGAGAGAGAATGTAAGGGATTCTTACCAACTGATAGAACTCATTCTTAAAACAAAAATCAATTGTATAATCTTTTTTTTGACCCTACAGATTTGTTCCATCAACTCATGATAGAAGCATAGTTACTGTTGCTTGACCGATTTAACGCTAGGATTAATGTCAAGGTGATGCACAGCCACGTTAGGGTCTAGACCCGGCATGTCTTCATAGCTCTAAGCGAAGACATCAATGTATTCATAAAGGAGAATTATGAGTTCTTCTTTTTTAGTGGATGATAGACTTTCACTGATGAAGATGGGCTTAGGGTTGATTTTATTGCTTATGTTGATATAAACCATTTTATCTTTTGTGGGTGGTTCTCAGGCTTCAAAACATTACTCTCATTGTTTCTCGAGTTGTTTTGCCCATGAATTATCTTCAGGATCTTTGAATACTTCGGATTCATTGAGATCCATAGTTAGGTCGTACGAGACCATGTTAGCTATGAATTTATTGGGCAAGACTCTAAGACTAACGATGGAATCCCAATTGGACGTGTCTAAATAATTGCTTACAAAGTCATCACATGATGGTCCTATTTGTGGCTTGGCTTCAGGAGAATGTAACCGAGTCCTCATTTAGTTCAATTGCAATACTCAAAATTTTCACTTTCTGGTATAGAGGGGATCAAAGGGACTCTTAGTCCTCTATTGAAGTTCAACACTTGTTTCATAGTGAGATTATTTCTCATTTTCGTCATAATATGCTGAGACTGTTGGCTGTATCGAGAGAATTTTGGTGCTCCTTTAGCTTCTTTATTGGAATTTGATAAGTGAAGTTGTTTCTTAACTTTTCCTAAAATGATTGGATTCAAAGTATTTCCTTTTGGTAGAAGCATGAAAGTGGCATCTTTCAAGTTGTCTAGTTGCTTGTGAGCCGAGTACGACTCGTTAATCGGCACATGTAATGCTGATCCCAAAGCTAGCCTATCCGTCAGATATTTGACTCTTGAGTTTTTAGACTTAGAGTCTAAAGAGTAGTCATAAGAAAACTCTTCTTTATTAAAGATCCAATTGCTATGATCCTTGATAGACTGATCGATACAGAGATCTTCTAGGGTAATTACAAGTGGATCTATCTCCCAGTTTAAATCACCAACGGGATTTAGCTCAACGTTTGCTTCATTATCCCTATCCTCATCATTGGGAAGGACAGTCTCGATTGTATGATTTTCATCATATAAGAGATTGTTTGTGAAGTAATTCTTCACCCCCTTAAAAGGATGGTTTTCAACCTCTTCTCTTTGTTGAACCCTCTATCCATCAATGTATTTGAAATACGGATGAAGTGTTGAAGGGATGAGTGTTTTCGTCAAAAGTTGTCTTCATTGTGGAATTCATTATATCTTCGGTCGATTACAATAAATTCAAAAGAATTAGCCTTTTTATAAGACCTCTTTTACACAACAAGATGAAAATTACAACTTTTTAGAAACAAACGCAGGATCGTTGTTTGGATCACTGCTTGTGTGGGTTCTTTGCCTGTGCCGGGAGCGCTTTGACTCGTGGACCACCGAATCACATATTCTGATTGAATCGTGAGGGGTTTGATTCTTCCTTCGTTTATCGAAGTGAGAATATGAAACGATATCTTATCGATGTAAGATAGTCGTTCTTCTTGAAATCAAGTCAAAGCTTGAATGTCAAGGAATGGCTCTGAATTGAAGAACTCTACTCTGTCTGCTCAGAAATGTGCTCTGGTCAGCCTCTGGATCTAACCTCCAAAAGAAATCGATTACATGGGATATTTATAGCTCTGGAGGAAAACTGTCTTCCGAGACAGTGTTTACTGTCTCGCTGGTCGAGACAGTGTTTGCTGTCTCGCCCAGCGAGACAGTAAATTTGCTGTCTCGCCCAGCGAGACAGTAAAACGCTGTATCGGGAACAGTAACTGTCTGACAGTTTTTGTTGTAACTGCCTTCCCACGTCTTAAACTCCGTTATTTTGGCAGTTGTCAGCGTGATTCTCGCCCACGACGTTCCCCATGTCCTTGAACAGTTAGTGGCCACGTGTTGGCGATTTTCAAAGCAGTTTTGACTTTCTGAGAGCTGTCTCGCCTGGGAGACAGTAAATGCTGTCTCGCCTGGCGAGACAGTAAAGACTGTCTCGCGTTGGCGAGACAGTAAAGACTATCTCGCGTTGGCGAGACAGTAAAGGACTGTCTCGCACAGGCGAGACAGTAAACACTATCTCGCCCGTGCGAGACAGTAAAGACTGTCTCGCACGACGAGACAGTAAAGACTGTCTCGCGCTCGAGACAGTAAAGTCTGTCTCGCGCGGCGAGACAGTAAAGTCTGTCTCGCGCGGCGAGACAGTCCATACTTGTGTTCTTTTGACTTTTTGGATGATTTCTTCTTGAGCTGTATTTGGATATCTATTAGCATTTTTTGACGCCTACAATGAGCATGTTGGAACGGATCCATGGTCTCCCAAGGAGAAGGTTGTACGACATCTCGACATGAATGACATAGCAAGTCACTTCCATCTTTAAATTTTTGTTCTAACACTTAAGTCGGATCTTTCCAAGAGATTGGCTATTGCTGTAGCTGAAGCCGAGTATGGTTGCAGAAGTCTTTGGTAGCTTGTAAAGGGGGATTCCTAAAAAGTTCAAGAGCCTCCGTGAAATTATGCTCAACACGGAGCCTGGATCGATATGAATTCTCTCGACCCTTGATGACCCTATATACCTAGTGTAGTAAAGGGGCCAGTTGTGATGATGATTTTTGACAAGCATATCATTCAGAGTGAAGGTGATGTAAGACGTTCACTGTTGGCATTGATAGCATTGCTCGTGTCCTTCATCTTGAGGATGTTTGATCATGCGGGCGAGGAACACCTCATTATCATTTAGGGCTTCTTTCAAAGCTTCTCTCATGTCCTTAAACAAACGTAAAAGTTCGAATAAGGTTATGCGAGCTAGAATGTTAGCCAGTTGAGCCATAATTTCATATTTGAATGGGGTCGTAGGTCATTTGGAGGATGTTGTAAGGCCTTATCCAACCAAGTCTCCTTTTGGTTGGCCGGTTCAGGTTGTTTTGATGTTATCGGCAGATTGTAATGCCTTAGGTAATCTTTGCTAGATCTTGTTCCTGTCATGGCCACTTCCCCTCCCTCTGAGTCAGTGAATGAAGTGATTGTAGAGATTGTTCTTTGATAATTACGGAGATAATGTTGTAAGTCTTCATCTTGCGCTTGTTCTTAGAATTTGAAGAGTTCAATCCTCTCTTGAAGAAAGTCGGGATGCACTCATATTATTTTGCCTTTCGCCATGGTGGGAGGGATCAAAACTTGGCTTTGTTGGTTCTGGAGGTTATAGTTTACCTCCTCCATTCTTGCAGTTGGAATGGAGATAACGCCATTTTGAGCTTGAATTTCTAGCATGGAGCCAACTTGGAGAGTCACCATGTTGGCAGTGACTTTCTTTTACTCAGGTTTGAGATTAAAGATCCCTTATTTGATGAATGTCTGAATCTTATTCTTGAGAATGTAGTAGTTCTCCGTCGGGTGCCCCAATATTCTCTGATAAAGGTAGTAGTTAGTGTCATTGTTCTTTCCGACCTCTTCAGGGCATCGAGCTTCTGGGAGCTTCAAACGATTCCCTTTGTTGAATACATGGAAGATAGCAACTGTATGTTCATCTTCGAATGAACAATTGTACTGAAAGTTCTTCCTTTGCTCACTTTGTTGGTTGTTGTTGGAATTCTAGACTCCAACTATGAAAGTCTCTTTGGCTTTCGATTGTGATGTCTGTCATTATTTGCCTTTGTTTCCCTTAAAGTTAGTATGAAGCTCGAACTTGTTGAAATACTCTGATGATTTCTCTGCTATTTCAGCCTATTCCATCAAATCCTTCTAAGTATGGGCAGTTACAGCACCCATATGAGCTTCAATTCATGTTATGAAATTGTGCCGACAAGTTTGAAGCAGCATCTGTAAAGGCACGTCTCGACATCAATATGTCAGATTACGGTATCTCTCAATGTACTCTCTGACCGTCTCACTTCCACTTTGCTTCTCAAAAATGACTTTGGCCATGGTAACGCCGGATAGTTCCTCGTGAAATTATGAGAGGAACTTTGATTCTAAATCTGCCCAAGATTTAATTGAACCTTTGGGCAAATTTTAGAACCAATCAAAAGCTACCCCCTAGATGGTGCCAATGAATAAATGTGCCTTAATGGAATTATTACCTACTATGTTTTTCTGTTTGCTGATGGAAATAATAGATATGCTGATTCGAAGAACTTTTGCCATCAAATACATGTAACATAGGTGATGCGGCATAAGCATGTACCAAAAAGGTTGCAAGTGCACAACCGTGTCAAGTTATAGTATAAAAAGTTATCGATCCCACGAGGAAGGTGTTTTGTACGAGAAAATATAAATCGGTTCTTATATTATGTGCGTGACAAATAGGAGTGAAGAATAAGTATGAGAGCGGAGAGTTATGAGGAATGATTGTTGTGAATATATGCAAGTAACAATAAATTAAATTTTAGAGAAGAGAAGAAAGAATTAAAGAATAAAATAAAAAGCAAGAATAAAAAGAGAAAAAATCAAAAAAACAAAAGATGGAAGATTCAATTAAAGATATGAGAAATCTAGAATTGAATCCACTAGCAAATCTCAATTATTAAATACAAACTATTCTCTTTTTGTCATATTTCAACTTAGATTTATTAAGCACAGACTATCAAATTTAATGAAAGTATAACCTATCAAATTATCATCTAAGTCAAAATTATAATTTATGATAAGAATATCAACAAGATAGTAATCCTAGAATTCATAAGAATAACCTATCAAACCATTTAAGATAAGCATAGATTATTAAATTCTTCTTCTATCAATTAGTTCTCTAGTTGATTATCCTAAACATGAATATTTTAAGTGCAAGAGAATAATTCATACAATATAAAGGAAATTAGACTAGTTTCATACAATCCTAAGATTCCTACAAGAAATAATTTCATATCTTAAGAAATAAAAACAAGAAGAAAAAGAACTAATTACAAAAATAAAAAGAAAAGAAAAATCTAAACTATGAACAAAAAATAAATCTAACTACAAAGAATTAAAATCTAAACTACAAAATAAATTGTAAAAATTAAATGCATGAAAATAAATCTATTCTACAAATTAAAGTGTAAAAAGAAATAAAAAAATAAGAAAATAAATCTACACTACAAGTATGAATGTAAATCTAACTAATAATCAATAATAAAAAAGTTACTAAAATAAGGAAAATAAAAGAAATGCAAACTCTCAAATTGCTCTTCATCTCCATCCTCATCATTCAACAAAGAAGAGAAAAGAAAATTTTAAAGTGGAGAAAAATTCTTTTATTAATTGTAACAAAAATTACAAATTTGGAAGGTCTTATCAATTAAGAGTAACCCTCCTCTCCAAATGGAGTTACAAAAATTTTCACACCCCTAACCCCTCACTTTCTACCCCTATTTATAGTAAACATCAGTGAATGAGAGCCATTGGATTCAAATCTTATCCAAAACCAACAAATTTTAGCCTTTAATCTTTAACAGAATGCCGTAGCTATCAATAAGGGCATCGATAAGCGTATCGATGCGGGCATCGATAGGCGCATCGATGTGCCCATCGATGTGCTTATCGATGGCTGTCTCTCTCATTTTTCAGCCCACAGCTTCTTCTTGTGTTTGGCTTTTGGGCTTGGGCCTTTGGCATTTTGAGCTTTAATTCTTCTCTTTAGCTTGGGCTTTTGGATAATTTGGCAATTGATTTTCCAATGGGCTTCTTTGCTTCATTTCTTCATTAAATCAAGGGCTTTTGATGAGAGATGGGATTTTTGGAATTTATTCTTCATTACCTGCATTTAAAGATAAAAACAATTATTAGTGACATATTTATTCATATAAAATAGATAACGAGGATATAAAATTATAATAAAATATGATTATCAAATACCCCCATACCTAAACTTTTACTAGTCCTCTAGCAAAGAAAATAGAAAATCCTAACTCACTTTCGCAGGAATCGCGGTTGTATTTAACGCATACAACAAGCCTTTAAACCCCTAGGTTACCCTAGTGGATGAGTTGTAGTCTCGTGAGGATTTACAGTAAATATACCCATAAAATTTGGTCAACTTGCCAAGTTAAATAAGTCAGTAAATAACTAATTTTCTTTGATATATTTAGACATTCTAATTGAAGCTAGTTAATAATCAAGAAAACATTGTTATATATAACTCCAATGTAAATCTCTTAGAAAATCTTTTTAATTATAGCAATACAAAACCAAGTCAAATCTTAGAGATTTAATTTAAAAGTTTTAAAAAGAACATGCTAACTCTTTGTTTTAAAGAACTTTCAAGTCTCTTGATCAAAAATTGTTTTTTAAGACCATATATACAAAATAACAATATATATAAAAAATGGTTAGTGTTATAGATATATATGTATATATTTTTTTTCACTCTCTAATTCTTGGTGATTGTTTTTTATTTTAACGGGCTTTCTAAGTGACCTTTTAACGAGTTTTGGGCCAATGAATCCCAACCAATTGGGCTTAGGTCATTAAGTATAGAGATACTCCTTGGGCTTAATTACTCAGTCAACTTAGGCTTTATAAGATAGAATCACCTTGAATTTAAGAGTTTTTTTCTTTTTGGTGCCCATTTTTCGTACTCTTCTTTTATAAGGTTAGTTTTTTTAAATATATATATGTGTGTAAGTATATATAGTCTGAAAAAATGTGTAAATCAAGATAACTTGAAAAAAATATTTTCAACTATAAGTTAAGCATGCAAAAATTTTATTATTTTTAATTAAAAGTCTATGGTAAGACTTAAGTAAAGTATACTAGTTGAAAAATCATTTCTTAAGAATTTTATTTGGAGTTATCATAAAAGGTGAACTTGAGTATATCACTAACTAGGAATTAGAAAATTTAAAATCTATCAATTAGATTAATTATTACTTAACTCTATTAATTTGGCAAGTGATAATATTTTTATAATTTTTTTATATTATTATTATTTTTTTTAAACAAAAATTATGTCAAAAATGCAACAAAAGGGTAAAATAAAGAGGAAAATATGTACTTCCCACCCCACACCTAAATTTTGCATTGTCCTCAATTCAAATTCGCTGATGCATAAAGTAAAACAGATAAGAACTTAAATTTGCAATTACTGTTAGTATGAGGATGAAGAAATAAAAGAGAAATTGTAAATTTTTATATATATATTTTTATTTTTTTTTACTTTTTATTTTTTTTACTTTTTTTTATTTTTTTATTTTTTTAGAGATAATGAGGTTCATGAAGAACCAACACCTCTTCCTCTCCAAGTGTAGAAAATTCTAAAAATAATTTTAGACGTTGACTATTTATTTTAAAAATGTTACCATTTTTAGGATTTTCTATCTCGACAGCCTCATGCGAAAAAACTTGTTTGACAAAAAATAGACCTGCCCATCTTGATCTCAATTTTCTAGGAAAAATATATAATTTTGAATTGTACAATAAAACTTTCTGTCCTGGAGAGAAATTTTTTCGTAAAATTGATTTGTCAAGAAAAATCTTGGTTTTCTCTTTGTAAATTTTTTAGTTTATGTATGCATCATTTCGAATTTCTTCCAACTCATTTATTTGGAGCAATCTGTTTTTACCTGCTGAGTTTGAGTCAAAATTCAACTGTTTTATCGCCCACATTGTTCGATGCTCTAACTCCACTGGTATGTGACAAACTTTCGCAAACAACAGTCTGTATAGTGACATCCCTAAATTGGCCTTGAAAGCTGTTCTATATGCCCACAGAGCATCACATAATTTTACAGACCAATCTTTTCTGTTATGATTAACTGTTTTTTCTAAGATTTGTTTGATCTGCCTGTTTGTGACCTCTACTTGTCCACTGGTTTGGGGGTGATAAGGAATTGACAATTTGTGTGTGATTGAATATTTCTGCATCAAAGCCTCAAAAGAACGGTTACAGAAATATGTACCGTTGTCACTGATGATCGCTCGGGGTACTCTAAACCGTGCAAAAATATTCTCTTTCAAAAACTTGACAACGACCTTGTTGTCATTAGTTTTGCAAGCTACCGCCTTAACCCATTTTGACATATATTCAACGGCTACTAGAATGTAAACATTTCCAAAGGAATTTGGAAATGGTCCCATGAAATCGATACCCCACAGATCGAAAAATTCAACAGATAAGATGGGTTGTAAAGGCATCATATTTCTTCTTGTGACTTTTCCTAAAAGCTGACAGCAGTTACAGGTTTTGCAAAACTCGTATGCATCCTTGAAAAGAGTGGGCCAGTATAGCCCAGATTGGAGAATTTTTTTAGCTGTTTTTCTTAGGCCAAAGTGGCACCCACATGCTTGCTCATGACAAAAAGAAAGAACACTCCTAGTTTCTTCAGTGTGAACACACCTCCTAAAGATCTGATCAGGACAGTATTTGAACAGATATGGATCATCCCAGTAAAAATATTTTACTTGAGAGAGAAAACGGGATCTATCCTATTTGGACCAATGAGAAGGGATCTGGTTCATGACTATGTAGTTCACAATGTCGGAGAACCATGGAACAGATTAGATTTCTAGGAGTTGTTCATGTAGAAAATGTTCGTTGATCGGGACAGTTGATGTTAGTGCATTTGGGAGTCGAGAGAGGTGATCTGCTACGGGGTTCTCTGTTACCCTTCTGTCAAGAATTTGAATGTCAAACTCTTGAAGTAGGAGAATCCATCTAATGAGCCGTGCCTTAGCATCCTTTTTGGTCAAAAGATACTTTAGTGCGGTATGATCTGTGAAAACTTTGGTTAAGGAACCGATGAGGTAGGACCTGAATTTTTCTAAGGCAAAGACTACAGCTAAAAACTCTTTTTCTATAACAGAGTAATTTTGCTGGGCATCATTCAGAGTCCTACTAGCGTAGTAGATCACATGCGGTTTTCCATCAAACTGTTGTCCTAAAAAATACTAATCGCAGAATCAGATGCATCACACATCAGTTCGAAGGGTAAGGTCCAGTCCGGTGCATGAATGATAGGAGCTGTGGTTAGCTCCTATTTTAGATATTCAAAAGCTTTGAGGCAGTCGGGAGAGAAGACAAATAATGTATCCTTGGCTAAGAGATTGGTCAAGGGTCTAGCAATTTTGCTGAAATCCTTGATGAAACATCGATAAAAACCAGCATGACCAAGAAACGATCTGACATCTTTGATAGTTTTGGGAGGAGGGAGATTGGAAATGAGATCTACCTTAGCTTTGTCCACTTCGATTCCCCTATTGGAAACTACATGTCCTAAGACGATGCCTTGTTTGACCATAAAATAACATTTCTCCCAATTAAGAGTCAGATATTTCTCCCTACACCGTTCTAGGACCAGTTTAAGATGATGCAAACATTGGGAAAATGTGTCACTAAAAAATGGAAAAGTCGCCCATGAAAATTTTTAAAAATCTCTCTACCACGTCAAAAAAAATACTGATCATGCAACGTTGGAAAGTGGCAAGTGCGTTACACAGCCCAAAAGGCATGCGTCGGTATGCTAATGTTCTATACGGGCAAGTGAATGTGGTTTTCTCCTGATCTTCGGGAGCGATAGGGATTTTATTGTAACCTGAATATCCATCCAGGAAACAATAGAACTCATGTCCTGTTAAGCGCTCTAACATTTGGTCCATGAATGGAAGAGGGAAGTGATCTTTCCGAGTGGCTAAGTTGAGTTTTCAGTAGTCAATGCAAACTCGCCATCCAGTTTGGATTCGAGTGGGAATCAGCTCAATAGCCTTATTTTGGATCACGGTGATCCCAGATTTCTTTGGAACAACTTGGACCGGACTTACCCATGAACTATCAGAAATGGGATAAATGATCCCATGATCGAGACATTTCAGAATGTCTTTCCTAACAGCTTCTTTCATCACTGGGTATAAACTACATTGATGATCTCTAGTAGGTTTAGCATCATCTATCAAATGGATTCGGTGTTGAACAATGGTCGGACTAATCCCTTTGATATCAGTCATGGTCCATCTAATGGCTTCCCTATTCTCTCTTAAAACATCTAAGAGAGCTTACTTTTGATCGGTAGTCAAGTCAGAAGAAATGATAACTAGTAAAGACTCATTCTCCCCTAAGTAGGCATATTCTAGATTTTTAGGTAGAGGTTTGAGCTCTAACTTAGGGTGTTCTTCCACAGATGGGCGAAGCTGGACTCGGGGTTCTATCTCCAAAGGTTCTCGTTGCCAGCTAACAGTAGAAACATGATTGACCAGCGGATCTAACTCTAGTTTGTCATTAGAAGACTCCACAAATATTAAGTCAGATGCACTTGAATCTAACTCACACTCTCCCTCTTGTTGGTCACTGGATATTCCCTGAATGAAATTAACTTCCATGGGTTGATCAGATGGATCACTAGGCTGTCTCCCTAAGTTGAAAATATTGAGGTCAACAGTCATGTTCCCAAAAGATAGTTTCATTTGACCGGTTCTACAATTGATCAAAATATTTGAGGTGGCTACGAACGGTCTTCCTAGAATGACGGGGATTTGACTTTTGAGATTGGAAACGGGCTGCGTTTTTAAGACAATAAAATCAATAAGGAAAATAAACTCTCCAACCTTGATCAGAACATCCTCTACCTCTCCTTAAGGAATTTTTACGGATCTATCAGCTAATTGTAGAGTACATCTTGTCGGTTTAAGTTTTCCTACACCTAGCTGTTGATAGACTGAATAAAGAAGGAGGTTGACGCTGGCTCCCAAGTCTAGAAGTACCTTATTAATGTGAGTGTTACCTATGACGCATGGAATTGTGGGACATCCAGGGTCCTTATATTTTAACGGCATGGGTTTGAAAAAATTTCACTGAGGTTGGCAGCTAAAAATACTTTCTTGTGGACATTTGTGGTTCTTTTCTTAGTGCATAAGTCTTTCAAGAACTTTGCATAAGAGGGGATTTGTTCGATCGCATCTAGGAGAGGGATGTTGATCTTGACATGTTTAAACGTTTCTAGGATTTTCTCAACCCGCAGGGAGTTTTTCCTAGGTTTGAATCTATCTGGAAAGGGGACAACGGGCCTATACCTATCTAGATCAGGCTCAATCTCATGTTCAGTGTTTTGGTCATCGGGAGGAATGTGTTGGATGGGAGAAGGGTTTTGATCTAGTGGTATTCTAACTTGATTGTCTATTTGTTTTCCAGATCTCAGAGTATGAACTGCATTCAATTGGGCTGGATTGTTAGAACTGGATCCATTGTCTTTAGGGTTTGTAACAGGTTGCCTTGGGAATTTTCTTTTCTCTTTCGCTCACGACAGTGGCTAGCTGCCCAAGTTGGGTTTCTAACCGGGCTATGGCTTGAGTGTTCGAGTTGAGCACTTGGTCGGTTGTTTGCATGAAGGAATTTAGAGTGGTGAATGACTGGGTCAACATGTTTGTAGTTTGTGTAGAAGCTTTGATCATAGCTTCTAAACCCTTTTCTAAGACACTCAAACGTTTGTCATGATCAGAATTTGAAAGATTTGTAGGCTAGTGAGGATGAGGATGTTGGATTGGAAAAACTGGGTTAGCTTGTTGAAAATTGTTTGGTGCGTTGAATGGAAGTGCATTTCCCCTAGGGAATTGTGGGTTCGACGCGGGAATGAAGTTTTGATTTCCGGGAGAATTTCCTTTGTTCCAAGCAAAGTTGGGATGATTTCTCCAACCTGGATTGTAGGTTGGAGAAAATGGGTCATTTCTAGGACGCTAGAATACAGCCTTCATCTGTTCTAATGCATTGTTGTTTCCTAGGAGAGGACATTCCTCTGAAACGTGGGTAGGAGACTGACAGTTATGACAACACGGGGCAGAAACATGATTGATTTGAGCTGGAGCTCGTTCCTTAACTTCTAAGGCTTCTAACCTCCGCAAAATTGTTGTCATCTTTGCTTTAGAAGCAATGTTTGACTCCAAGGAAAGACCACTAGACTTAGATTGGGGAGCTGATGAAACCCTGTCATCACAGTGTTCCCATTGCATTGTTTTTTCGGATAGACTCTCTAGAAATTCCCAAGCTTCATCGATGTTTTTCCTCATAAAATCTCCCTGACACATCGATTCTAAAGATGTTTTTGAAGAATAGTCCAATCCTTCATATATGACTTGGCATAATCGCCATTTCTCTAGACCGTGATGAGGACATTAGATTAGAAGATCTTTGAATCGGTCAAAATATTTCCAGAATGGCTCTCCCGGGATAATTTTGAAGTTTTGAATGTTGTTTCTAAGCTTTACCGTTTTATGAATGGGGAAAATTTTCTTAAGAAAAACGGTGACAAATTCATCCCAAATTAAGATGGAATTGGTCGGTAAGTTGTACAGCTATTTTTAGCTTTATCCTTAAGAGCAAATGGAATAAATCTAAGCTTAATCGCATCTTCGGTTAATTCTCTCATTTTAATCATAATACATACTTCCTTAAATTTCGAGATAAAAATATATGCATCTTTTGTTTCATTTCCAAGAAATTTGGAAAACATGTTTATGTAATGCGGTCTAAGCTCGAAATTTGCTCCATTTGCTTCGGGGAGCCTTATGCAAGATGGAATTGCATTTCTGGTGAGGTAACACATATCTTGGAGAACGGGTTGATTTGCTATTTCTTAGATTGGTTCAACACAGATTAAACGATGAGAATTATCCCTAACCCAAGTTTGCATACACCAAAATAACTTTTTTTAAGGAAAGAAAGAAAATTAGTTTTTTTTAGAAGAAAAAGATAAAGAAAAATCCTAACTAAAACAAATCAAAACAATCACTTTTCAATCACTCTAATTTTAGGGTTTAGCCTAACTCAACTAGATCAGCTCCTAACCAAAAACTCCTAAAGTGAAAAGATTAAAGTTTTACCCGGGTAGTTAGCCAGGTAAGGATAGTTCTAGAGGGTGATCAGAGATCAATTAAATACCTCGTTCCTTACGGAACGCTTTACGCAACCCCTAAACCTTGTCTTAGACACCAACTAATCTGAGAAACTTGGAACCGGTTCACTTAAGGATTTTTTGTTCCTTATTGAGCTTGAATCCTTAGGGGCCAACGTCTATTGAGTTTTAGGAGGCTTGGGTTTGTGAAGTGAGGAATTAGTGATTTGTGAGCTAAGGAAAGGGTGATGAAATCCCTTACCTTATCTTAATTATGGGGTTTTGCCCTCAAGAATGTTTTAAATATGTGCCAAATCAAGTGCTACAATCACTTTGGTGAATTCCTACAAACTATATGAAATGCAACCCTAGAAATTAAAAGCGACTAAAAAGGATGGTAAAAAGAAAATCTTTACATTTTTTATTAAGGTTAACAATCAAACAACTATGAGAAGGAGGAACATTGTTTGAGTTTATTATCTTGTTAGTTAATGTCCAAGTGAAAGATGGATTTTATTATAGTCAACAAAAATAATTTTTTTTAAATCCTAATTATCACTAATTGTGAAGCTAACTAAAAAGGGTGGAATTGAAAACACTAGAAAGAAGACTTACCCGAAAGCAATTCTTCAAGTTCTTGATCTTCAATTGTCACGCCCCGCTTTCCGAAATACGGGGAATCGGAACGTGAACAAGCCCGCGACATATTAGATTAAGGAAAATAATAAAAATAAATATTTCTCCTTAACCTAATATGCTAAGCGTCTGGAAATAAATACAATGCAAAGGCACGGGTCCCCGATCACAATAACGAGAATATAATAAACAACACAGAACACAGTAATACATATCACAAATGAATATCATCCAAGACATAAAATACGGGTCAAACACGCCCTTATACAAAACTATCTGAATGAAATATTGGAGAAATACGAAATACAGTGTTCAACGGTAATAGAAAGGAAAATACTACAAGAACAACTAAGAAGAGATATCTACTTCGGTCTATTCTTTAACTCTATCTGCAATGCACTCCTACTGAGAATCCTCTGGCTCCTAGCGATCTCCCACCTGGACCTATTCTTCCTCTAAGTCTGACGTACACCAGAGAAAACAGGTGTACGTCAGCGTGTATGGCACACGGCAAGACCCCACAAAAACAAATAGAACGAACGAAAACCCAAGCAGAAAACGATACGATAACAAAAATGACAAAAGAACGTGCAACTGGAAATCTGACAAAATCAACATGCGAAAACACTACTAAAGCATGATAAACATAAAGCATCCAAAATCAATCAGGTAATGAGATCATGCAGCTAGCGATCAGTCATCCAAGTATAGGGGCATACAATAGATGGAATTAATACCTAGAAATCTACAACATGAGACGTAGTACATCGAGCGAAGTAATCCAAACAAGGAAACCCTCATGTATATACCATATGTCTCAAATTATAGATAGTTAAATATTAATCCCGATCTATGTATGAAAAGAAACACCGCTGACCTACATCTCACACAAGAATCCTAATCACCTTAAGTAACAAGGTCATGTAACTAGCCATTCTATAACAGGTCACTGGTCCACATCTCACACAGAGTCAACGCTCATATCACCGGATATCTGGCTGTTCACAAATCCCCTACGTACAGCCAAACCCGCGAAACGGTTCGGTGAGAGGACTACACGCAATCCGATTTTGGCCTAGTTCTAACTCAAGCTAAACTCGGGTGACGAAACGATTTCACTGACCAAGTGCGAAACGGTTCACTTGGCCTAACAAACTAACCCCAGTGCAAAACAGTTCACTGGTTCTAGTCTGGAAGATACATCAATAGCCTTATCCGATCACACGAACATGGACTACCCCATCCCAACTCTCTTGTATTTTCTAAATCAACCATAATCCTCATTGAAACTCAGGTTCACCACCTAAACTCAGTCAACACACCCACACATGTCACTAAGTCTGTTCATGACGCACGAGGCTACTAAGTCATGAACTACTAATGGTTCTCAAACACAACCAGGAACAATCAATATAACTAATCATGTGCAATAATATCGTAGCATATCAGATAATCAAGATTAAGAATTATAAACCATAAACAGAGTCTAGATAATTCAGAAATATTTTCTTTTCCAAAATAATTTCTTTTAAAATTATTATAATTATCCAGAAATGATTCCGCTACCGAAATAAATTCTTTTAATTCATAATAATCATTCTAAAATAATCTTTTCTATAAAATAAACTCTTTTAAATTATTATTCTAAATAATCCCTTTTACATCAAGTAAATTCTTTTCTCATTACAATAATTATAAAATAATCTTTAAATATTCTATTTAATATTTCTTCTTCCAAAGTAAATCCTTTTAAAATATTTCTCAATAATAATAATTCAGAATACTCCCTTTTATAAATTATTCTTTCTTTCTAAAATATTTCGTAATTAATCATAAACTACTTTTCAACATATCTACTCATCATAAATAGCATCACTTCACAAAATATAACCACCGCAATATTCTCAACAAACCCACGCAGATAATAACATATCAATCCAATCTATAAATATCAGATAAAAATAACGAATCAAAGAGAAGCGGGATCTTGCCTATGAGGCCAAGGGACCTGCGGACGAGGCGGCGCCGCCATTTCTTGCTGTTCGTTGTTCGACGACGCGCGTAGCGGATCGATGGTTGATTTGTGGAGCTCGTCGGCGGCTGTCGTCGGGGTCGGGTGGATCTGAGAACGACAATGACGGCAGGGGGTGGCTCGTTTGGAGTCGTTGGAGGTTGGAGAGGGGCTAAAAGCGCTCGGGGTTTGGGCGTGGAGAGCTCGACGGCGAACTCGAGCTGGAGGGGGAGGTGTTAGGCGTGGGCAGCGACGAGTTCGACGGGGTTGGCTGGAGTTGGGCGGCTTAACAGGGGCTGTCGGGCTGCTGTGGTGGAGCACGGGTGGAAGCGTGGCGCTACTGGGGTGGGGGTTGCGAGGAAGGCCATCGACGCGATGGTGTGGCTAACTAGTGAAGAAGGGTAGGGCGATTTGGGTAGTGATTCAGGTGAACGGCGACGAACAAGGGGAGACTGGTGGTGGTTGGTGGTTATGGTAGCGGCGGCTGATCTCAGGCAGTGGTCTTAGGCGGCGGTGAAGTGGGTTCGGCGGTGGTTCCACAGTTGGAGGACAGCGGCTGAGGTGGCGGGCTGGGCTGTGATGAAGGTGTTGGGGAGGGCGTACTTGGAGAGGAGATAGCCTGAGGAGCTCGGAAGCGCAGACGAGGAAGAACGAGGGGAGGCGGTGACGCTACAGGTAGGGCGGCGCTCGGCTGGCGGAGGAAGCTGGAGGGGAGTGCGGGCGGTGAGGGCGAGGGCTACAGGCGGGGAAGGCTGTGGCAGCAGTAAGGATCAGGGGATCTCGACGGTCGGCAGAGGAGTTCGTGCAGGGATGGGGTTGATCGGAGGAGAGGAGCGGAGAGGAAGAGGAGATGATGAGTGCGGTTTTTGGGCGGTTGATAAAGAGAGAGAGGGAGAGACTGAATAAGAGAGGAGAGAGAAGGAGGGGACGTGGGGATGATGAGCTGGAGAGTGAGGGAAACATGGGGATGTGGGTTTCGTGAACAGTTGAGAGAGAGAGAGAGAGGAGAGAGAACGTTAAGATGATACATATATGTTATAGGTTATTCAGGGTTTTGAAAATTTAATTAAAAATAATAATAATTACGGAATAAATTAAATAATTATGTAAATATTATCTACACATCAAAACGTATCAGTTATACTAATACAACACATAATATGCAATAGTGAAAATAATACAACTAATTATACAATTAAATGAGATTAATTAATAAAAATATAATTTCCAACATTTAAAATTAAATAATTATGGGATAATTATCCATACAATAAAACGTATCAGTTGTGCTAATACGACAAACAATACGTAATAGTGGAAATATACACATATTGTATAATTAAACGAAAATAAATAATAATAAAAATATATTTACTTACATTTAAAATCAAATAATTATGGAATAATTATATACACAGTAAAACATACTATTAATACTAATACGACAGATAATATGCAATAGTAGAAATAATACAACAAATTATATAAATAATACTTAATTAATAATACAACGGATTATACGAAAATATACGTAATAATAATAATACCATGTATTATTCAAAATGATACGTAATAGTATCGGTAACACAACGGATAAATTCCAGAACTTTTACTGCACTAAATAAATTTATAAATATTTAAATTATTTAACTAAATATAAAACTCAGACTTTAAATCATAGAAAATTTGAGAAAAATAAAAATACTCTTTTAAAAATCATAATTAAATATTTTTAAATACTGAAAAATTATGTTAACGAGTATAGAAAGTTCACGGTCATTACATCAATCCAAGATTTTCAAGCTCCAAACGGTTCCTTCACAAGAAAAACACACAAGTTAAAGAACCAAAATAATTAAAACCAACTTAAACACCCTCCCCGGTAACGACGCCAAAAACTTGATGCGGCATAAACATGTACCAAAATGGTTGCAAGTGCACAACCGTGTCAAGTTATAGTATAAAAAGTTATCGATCCTACGAGGAAGGTGTTTTGTAGGAGAAAATATAAATCGGTTCTTATGTTGTGTACGTGACAAAAAGGAGTGAAGAATAAGTGTGAGAGTGGAGAGTTATGAGGAATGATTGTTATGAATATATTTAAGTAACAATAAATTAAATTTTAGAGAAGAGAAGAAAGAATCAAAGAATAAAATAAAAAGCAAGAATAAAAAGAGAAAAAAATTAAGAAAACAAAAGATGGAGGATTCAATTAAAGATATGAGAATTCTAGAATTGAATCCACTAGCAAATCTTAATTATTAAATACAAACTATTCTCTCTTTGTCATATTTTAACTTAGATTTATTAAGCATAGACTATCAAACCATTTAAGGAAAATATAACCTATCAAATTATCATCTAAGTCAAAATTACAATTCATGATAAGAATAACAACAATATAGTAATCCTAGAATTCATAAGCATAACCTATCAAACCATTTAAGATAATCATAGATTATCAAATTCTTCTTCTACCAATTAGTTCTCTAGTTGATTATCCTAAACATGAATATTTTAAGTGCAAGAGAATAATTCATATAATATAAAGGAAATTAGACTAGTTTTATACAATCCTAAGATTCCTACAAGAATTAATTTCACATCTTAAGAAATAAAAGCAAGAAGAAAAAGAACTAATTACAAAAATAAAAAGAAAAGAAAAATCTAAACTATGAACAAAAATAAATCTAACTATAAAGAATTAAAATCTAAACTACAAAATAAATTATAAAAATTAAATGCATGAAAATAAATCTACTCTACAAATTAAAATGTAAAAAGAAATAAAAAGACAAAAAAATAAATCTACACTACAATCATGAATATAAATCTAACTAATAAGCAATAATAAAGAAATTACTAAAAAGAGGAAAATAAAAGAAATACAAACCTTCAAATTGCTCTTCATCTCCATCCTCATCATTCAACAAAGAGGAGAAAAGAAAAATTTAAAGTGGAGAAAAATTCTTTTATTAATTGTAACAAAAGTTACAAATTTAGAAGGTCTTCTCAATTAAGAGTAACCCTCCTCTCCAAATGGAGTTACAAAATTTTTCACACCCCTAACCCCTCACTCTCTACACCTATTTATAGTAAACATTAGTGAATGAGGGCCCTTGGATTCAAATCTTATCCAAAACCAATAAATTTAAGCCTTTGATCTGTAACAGAATGCCGTAGCTATCGATAAGGGCATCGATAGGCGCATCGATAGGCTTATCGATGTGCCCATCGATGTGCTTATCGATGGCTGCTTCTCTCCTTTTTTAGCCCGCAGCTTTTTCTTGTGTTTGGCTTTTGGGCTTGGGCCTTTGGCATTTTGAGCTTTAATTCTTCTCTTTAGCTTGGGCTTTTGGATAATTTGGCAATTGATTTTCCAATGGGCTTCTTTGCTTCATTTCTTCATTAAATCAAGGGCTTTTGATAAGAGATAGGATTTTTGGAATTTATTCTTCATTAACCTACATTTAAAGATAAAAACAATTATTAGTAACATATTTATTCATATAAAATAGATAATGTAGGTAAAAAATTGTAATAAAATGTGATTATCAATAGGTGGCTTGAACTTCATCGGGTAGGGAACAATGTGTGACACCCCTGGTTTTAACAAGGCTGCAGTCCAAGGTGAAACCAAGAATGTCAAACCTGCCAAGTACCAAACACCATGCTACGACATGTTTTACCATCACAGTTGCTACAATCTAGTGGAAACAACAACAGGTGAAGGTACAAAACAGACAAGAGAGAATATACAGAAGGAATACTTAATAACAGATACTCTGAAGAAAAACATCATCACTGATATAAATACATAAATCTCTAAAAAGAAAAAATATCTGAGCTGAATACAAGTGTCTCGACATAGGAAATCAAATAAAATGACATTAAGGCACATCGCCTTTACAAAACTAGAATAATAACTCAAATATTCATAAATACATATGCTGTGGAGCTCTGACATAAGCTACTAACAATAACTATAAATAACAACTAGAGAAACTCCATCAAGCTACGGCTCTCCGTGCACCTGGACGAGGACTTCAATAGTTTATAGTTCGACACAAGGATTTCAATAGCTTATAGTCCAACACGAGGACTTCAATAGTTTATAGTCCGACACAAGGACTTCAATAGCTTATAGTCCAACACGAGGACTGTAACATGTGAATAATGTCAAAACCAACATATATACTATTCACTCTAATACCCCGGTGAATAAATCTAAGACTCATATCCGTAGTTAACTCATGTACAAAAATCTCAGTGTATAACAATTCCATGTAACCTAGGTATCTCTCCAGCCACACAAACCTATGCACAACCTGCAAATGCAGAAAAAATCCCCAGCAGTCAACCACCGTGCCCACTATGGTCAACCGCACAGATATCAGAAAGTTTCTGCTCTTCTATGCTCTCAGCGGTCGATCGTCGTGCCCAGCACAGTCGACCATGATCAAAACAGAAGCCTACTGCTTCCTATGCACGCTACGCGGTCGACCACCGCGTATATCGCGGTCGACCGCGTAGAAGCAAAAACCTTTTTTAGGTTTCTGTTCTACATGGGTTTAATCTCAAACTTTGTGTGTGACGTGTTTATACACTAACAGCCCTAAATACGTGATTTAGCATATCAAAATCATGCGAAGAACAGTCTAATCACTATAGACAAATCAAAACATATTTAAACACACATTAACATGTCGAAACCTTCGAAAACAAATATTTTTCTTTCAAAACTCTTATTTTAAAATATTTTCAGATCTAGATCTACATTAAGAAATTCGTGGGTGATTTTATTAACTAAAAACTTATTCTCTTTGCAATATACAATAATAAGATCTATCTTTATACATAAAATAGCATGTTAGGCTCAAAAATCACATGAAAAACTTTATTAAAAACGTTTAAAATATGAGTGTAGGATTGGACAAAATGAAACTCGCCTGAGGGGTGTTGACAAACTCTTAACGACGCTGGAAAGGATCCTCCTTCACTGAATGCCACTGGATCCCGCTAAAACTCTCCAAAATCCGTCGAAAACGCCGAGGAAAAGGGGTTAGGGTTTGCAAGAGGAAGGGAGGAGGCTGCTAGGGTTTAGACTGATAAAGAAGAGGTTCTCTCAGGTTTAGAAATATATATATGATCCCACAAA
>BQKN01000436.1:113105-146078 GCA_022839385.1 Asparagus kiusianus | reverse complement strand
TGATATAAATATATATTTCACAATAAAAACTCATTCACTCTATTTTACAAGGTTTTACACAATGTCCCACTCGATGGGATAAGAATGGATTATTTTAACCTTCTTGATCTTTGTTCATTGAGCTACTTCTGAATGTCCTCCAATGAATTTGTTTCCTTATTTGGCTTTGAAGGTAGCGTTGCTTTTGATCTTGCATGTTCAGAATTCGAGTCACCTTTGAAGGTAGTGTTGCTTCTGATCTTGCGTGTTTAGAATTTGCGTTGTCTTGGTGTTCTCGATCTGCATCAGAGGGATTTTCATTGATTGGTCTTTTCCCTTTTGAAGAACTAGTTGTTTAATCATCTCTTATAGACATTCGATCATCTCATCCGATTCCTACTTAGCTGCCATTTGAGCAAGAATATCTTCTCGGTCTGTCATATCTACCACCCAGCTTTGTTCTTGACTTGAATTAGGGGTTACATTTGATGCTATGGAAGAATTAGTGTCGCTAGAAGAGGGTCGGTTTAACTGAGATGAAGACTGTGATGTTCGCATTAGGATGGAAGAGTAGTCGAAAGGAATCACCACTCCTCTTCTTAGCCTGATGTTGCAATACACACTATCAGCTTCTGGTAGTATGGATTCAATGCCAGGAGAGTACACTAGATCGAGAAAACTATCTATACTTTCCTCATCATCTCTGGAAGTTACACTTGTCATATTGACAGAGAGTACTTGCATTTTACCCCTTCAAGAACGTTTGTCGTCTGTTTGGTGGAAAATTTGTAGTAAAAAGAAATGAAGAAAAATTGATTTGTATTCCTTTAATCTCAATTACAATTGGATTTCCTGATTATAAAATAGAGGAGAATGAATTTGATTCTCCCCTTTATTTAATTCTGGGTTCTTCACGGTGGCGATAGAGTGCTTCCCTCGAATGCTTGCGTCGAGTTTGCTCTCCGTTGATGATCCGAACATCTTGATTCACTGGAACGTGGTCTTCTCCTCATGATTTGACATTGTGAAGAACTTGCGTGGTAAGTTTTAGAACTCTGAACGAGTTTGAAACTCTATGAAAGAGTTGATTTAACTGAAATCGGTCTATAAGCCAAGGATGAAGAAAGCTCTTGTTGCTGCTCTCCAAAGCTCCAGCAATTCCCCCCAAGATCTCTTCTTTTCTGCCTAGGAGAAGGATGAAAAAGCCCGCCCTGAACTAAGCTGATTTCTTAGTTATTTATAGGGGATTAAGGGGTGTAACCGTCCCCTTAATTCGCTCCTAAGTGGGGCTAATGTGATGTAATCACCCCTTAAATCACTCCTGAGTGGAGTTGTGATCCCCTCAGATCGTGGTAAATGGTTTTGAAACTGTTCAGCTCGTGTTTGAACGAGTCAAACACAAAATCCGTGTTCTGGCGTGAATTCTGTGTTCAAAATCAGCGTTCTGGAAGCTTGAACGCAGCGTCTTGAAGCTTGAACACAGCGTCTGGAAGCTCGGACGCAGAGTCTGGAAGCTCATTTGGCTGTTTGTTGGAAGTTGCGTTTGGCAGCGGATGGAAGCTGCGTTGATAGCGTTAGCAGCTGGATCTGAGCTGCGTTTGCAGCAATTTGGAAGCTGCGTTGGCTGCATTGGAAGCTGCGTTTGGCAGCGGATGGAAACTGTGTTGGCAGCTTTCGGAGGTTGCGTTTGTGGCTGAACATGAGCTGTGTTGGCAGGTGGGTTTGACCTGCGTCCGTGGTCGAATTGGCATTGCGTCTTGATGATGGTACAAGGGGAGGACTTCCACATCTTGGTTTGAAGAGACCGCTGATTTGTAGTCTCTTTTTGTCAGAGCGTTGCAAAGATCGTCATTTTGTAATCTTTGCTTTAGCTCTTTGATATGTGAGAGTCGTCAGATTGTAACTCCCGATGTTGATTGTGAAGGCTGTTGATTAGAGTTTTCATCAGTTGTTGCGAAGGTCGTCATATTGTAACCTTCATCGATCTATATGAAAGTCTTCACATTATAGCCTTCTTGAAGTCGTTGAATTGTAACTTCCATCATTGGTGTTTGATGGGGGATCAACTATCTGCAGTGATTTTTAGACAACCTACAGAACCCCCTCCAAAGTTTTCGAAATTTCGCGGCTGACTGGGACAAATTTTCGAAATACTTTGGATCTCAACTCTGATCTTGGAGCTGTTAATTCCTTATCATAAAGGAGTTGTTCTTTGCACCCGCTTCGAAGACATCTTGGTTGAAGGGATTTTTCACGTAGAACCTGTTTGAAAGTATGCGTCATAATCCTGCTTCTGGAATGAGGGGGTGGACCCCTGCATTTTGAACTTGAGACGCGGGTCTCACCCTTACGTTTTAGATTTGGAACCCGGGTATGACCTCGGTGTTGTGGTTTTTGCAACGCGGGTCTGACCTTGGCGTTTTGACTTGAGTCTTTGAGACTTGTCTTTAGCTCATCTGTTTCAAGTCTCGGCTCACATCCATTAAGCTGATGGGCCTAGAAACGTGCATAGGATTTTTGGCAAACCCTCAACCATCAACGGATTTGATAAGCCTTTACCGACTATCGTTTGAGTCGGGCTAGCATGTGGATGTCTAAGTCCGTTCCACATGTAACGTTGTGCTAAGAGAATGAACCCTCTTAGACTTGATGCTATGATTTTGAATACATAAACTTTGTCATTTTTACGGAAAAAGACTAACCGGCAACGCGTGTTAGGCGTAGGCTTATCTCTAATTAGAGATCGAGATAAAGTCCCACATGCGTGTGAGGCATGGATTTTGATGTCCTTTTCACGGTAAAAGACTAACCGGCAATGCGTGTTAGGCGTAGACTTATCTCTAATTAGGTATCGAGATAAAGTGCCCCATGCGTGTAAGGCATGGATTTCGGTGTTATTAATAACAACCTGCCACGATGTTGAATACGTGGGCTTTACCATTTTTTTGGGAATGCGCTACCCGGCAGCATGTGTTAGATACTAACTTATCTCTATTTAGGGATTAAGATAAAGTCCCCCATGCGTGAAAGGTATGGATTTTTGGTGCTACAATGTTGAATACGTAGGCTTCGTCGTTGTTTCTTCCTGTGTTACTTGAAGAACTGAAAGAAAGTTGAAAGCGCTAGAGGTGCAGTATTAACTTGGCATGAATTTTCACTTAGAGTAAAATTCAGAAAATTTTTTTATTATCACTAGGATAATTCTAGAAAATCTTTAATTCGCTGGGGATTTTATAATGAAAACTTGCTATTTTTGTTGAAAAAAGATTAACAAATTCATTGGGGGGTTTGACTGTTAGAGGTGTGATGTTAACTTAATAGTATTTTATGGGCCTATCGCTCTATTGAAGAGAGTCGATAAGCTGATTTGGTCGTCAAAGGTGCGATGTTAACTTGACTGGTTTGTGGACCTATCGCTCTATTGGCGAGAGTCGATAAGTTAATTGTCAGAAGTTTGGTGTGAACATGACGGGAATTTGTTGCAATTGAAGCAACTTTGAGAACTTATCATCTTATTGAAGAGGATTGATAAGTTGATTTTGTCAGAGGTGTGGGATTAACCTGACAAGAATATGTTGAAATCAGGGCAACTTTGAGGACCTATCGCTCTATTGGATAGAGTCGATAAGTAGATTTTGTCAGAGGTGTGGGATTAACGTGACAAGGATATGTTGCGATCAGGGCAACTTTGAGGACCTATCGCTCTATTAGAGAGAGTCGATAAGTGGATTTTGTCAGAGGTGTGGGATTAACATGATAATGATATGTTGCGATCAGGGCAACTTTAAGGACCTATCGCTCTATTGGAAAGAGTCAATAAGTGGATTTTGTTAGAGTTGTGGGATTAACGTGACAAGGATATGTTGCAATCAGGACAACTTTGTGGACTTATCATCCTTTTGACGAGGATTGATAAGGGGATTTTTTCAGAGGTGTGATATTAACGTGACAGGAGGAATATTATGATCAGGGCAATTTTGAGGACCTATCGCTCTATTGGGAAGAGTCGATAAGTTGGTTTTGGTCGCCAGAGGTGTGATGTTAACATGACGGGAATTTGTTGCAATTGAAGGAACTTTGTAGACTTATCATCCTATTGAAGATGATTGATAAGTAGATTGTCAGATGTATGGTGTTAACATGACAGGAATTTGTGTTGCGATTGGAGCAACTTTGTGGACTTATCATCCTACTGAAGAGGATTGATAAGTGGATTTTGTCAGAGGTGTTTTGTTAACGTAACAAGATGAATATTACGATCGGGGCAATTTTGAGGACCTATCGCTCTATTGACGAGAGTCGATAAGTTGATTTTGTCAGAGGTGTGGGATTAACATGACAAGGATTTGTTACGATCGGAGCAACTTTGAGGACTTATCATCCTATTAACGAGGATTGATAAGTTGATTTGTCAGAGATGTGATATTAACGTGACAAGAAGAATATTACGATCGGGGCAATTTTGAGTACCTATCGCTCTATTAGGGAGAGTAGATAAGTGGATTTTGTCAGAGGTGTGAGATTAACGTGACAAGAGAATATTGCGATCGGAGCAACTTTATGGACTTATCATCCTATTAACGATGATTGATAAGTTGATTTGTCAGAGGTGTGGTATTAACGTGGCAGGAATTTGTTGCGATCAGGGCAACTTTGTGGACTTATCATCCTATTGAAAAAGATTGATAAGTGGATTGTCAGAGGTATGATGTTAACATGACAAGAGAATGTTACGATCGGGGCAACTTTGTGGACTTATCATCCTATTAACGAGGATTGATAAGTGGATTGTCAGAGGTTTGGTGTTAACGTGACAAGAGAATGTGTACTTGTGACTTGCACAAGATTTTAGGAATTAGTGTCTCGCTGGGGAGACTTGATAGGTGAGTTTATCACCAGAAGCGATAAGTTTTGATACTTATGATTTGAATAAGATTTTGAAGACTTAGTGTCTTGCTAGGGAAGATTGCATTTTGAGCAATTTTGAAGACCTATCATCCTATTGATAAGGATTTATAAGTTGATTGTCAGAGCTGTATTGTTAACATGACAAATTAGGAGTGATGCAAGCTGCCTTCATACTCTGTGGGGGTGATGATCATCAGAAGTGTAATGTTAACTCGACGATGTGAAAGATTCGTTACTCTTAATCCAGTGGATTCCAAGTAACCAACCCCCAGTCTTGATTAAGACTTAGCAGGGGAATAAAAAGAGGTAGACAATGCACATCACCTAGTGGGGCACTATCCATAAAGTCGGAATAGAGACACATCACCTGGTAGGCTATTATCTAATGAGTTTGACTATCAGAGGTAACTGTTAACGTGATAGTTTTGTGGACCCGCCATCCTACTTGAAGAGGATTGGCAAGTTGATGGACTATCAAAGGTAACTGTTAACGTGATAGTTTTGTAGACCTGCCATCCTATTGAAGAGGATTGGTAGGAGAATTTGGAGGGAATGGACTATCAGAGGTAATCATTAACGTGATAGTTTTGGTGGATCCGCCATCCTATTGAGGAGGATTGGTAGATTGAATTTGGAGGAAATGGACTATCAGAGGTGATCATTAACATGATAGTTTTGGTGGATCCGCCATCCTATTGAAGAAGATTGGTAGATTGAATTTGGAGGAAATGGACTATCAGAGGTGATCATTAACATGATAGTTTTGATGGACCTGTCATCCTACTAAAGAGGATTGCTGGTGAAACGCAGTCTTAAAGTCTGCATTTTGGTTCTGAAACGCATGTTTGAGATTTGCGTTCAGTTTGTGGAATGCGCCCCTAAGGGCTGCGCTCAGTCTTATTCACACAGAGCCTATGTTTGGGCTCATAAACGCGAGGCTTGCGTTCTGAAACAGAAATGCAGGGCACATGGTCGCGTTTAGGCTCACAAACACGAAGCTCGTGTTGACTTGAGGATCGACATTCTCGGAGATGTGCTCGTTGTAGGGATCTCCTCCTTTGTCGAGCAGCATTCTTCTTAGCCTGCTTCAAGGCTTTTGTAGCGATGCCTTCAACTCGGTGGACGAGTTTGGCTGAAGCTGAGCCTACTCCTTCGGAGGAGGGGCTGTTCGAGCACTCTTTAAAGGAGAAGGTTTCCTTCGGCATAGGAGCAACAGTTGGAGATTTAGTCTCCTTGGAGATCCGGAGGAGATGACCTCCTCAAACTTAGCTTGATCAAACTCTATCACGAGAGTTTCGACGGTTGTTCCAGTGAGATGAACATCAGATTGCGTCACTACTTCTTCGTCAGAGAAGCTTTTCCCCAGCGGAGTCGCCACCTTTTGTTTGGTGGAAAATTTATAGTAAAAAAAATGAAGGAAAATTGATCTGTATTCCTTTAATCTTAATTACAATTGGATTTCCTGATTATAAAACAGAGGAGAATGAATTTGATTCTCCCCTTTGTTTAATTCTGAGTTCTTCACGGTGGCGATAGAGTGCTTCCCTCGAATGCTCGCGTCGAGTTTGCTCTCCGTTGACGATCCGAACATCTTGATTCACTGGAACGTGGTCTTCTCCTCATGATTTGACATTGTGGAGAACTTACGTGGCAAGTTTTAGAACTCTGAACGAGTTTAAAACTCTATGAAAGAGTTAATTTAACTGAAATCGGTCTATAAGCCAAGGATGAAGAAAGCTCTTGTTGCTGCTCTCCAAAGCTCCAGCAATTCCCCCCAAGATCTCTTCTTTTCTGCCCAGGAGAAGGATGAAAAAGCCCGCCCTGAACTAAGCTGATTTCTTAGTTATTTATAAGGGATTAAGGGGTGTAACCGTCCCCTTAATTCGCTCCTAAGTGGGGCTAATGTGATGTAATCGCCCCTTAAATCACTCCTGAGTGGAGTTGTGATCCCCTCAGATCGTGGGAAATGGTTTTAAAACTGTTCAGCTCATGTTTGAACGAGTCAAACGCAAAATCCGCGTTCTGACATGAATTCTGTGTTCAAAATCCGCGTCTGGAAGCTTGAACGCAACGTCTGGAAGCTTGAACACAGCGTCTGGAAGCTCGGACGCAGAGTCTGGAAGCTCATTTGGCTGTTTGTTGGAAGTTGCGTTTGGCAGCGGATGGAAGCTGCGTTGGTAGCGTTAGCAGCTGGATCTGAGCTGCGTTTGCAGCGATTTGGAAGCTGCGTTGGCTGCATTAGAAGCTACGTTTGGCAGCGGATGGAAACTACGTTGGCAGCTTTCGGAGGTTGCGTTTGTGGCCGAACATGAGCTGTGTTGGCAGCTGGGTTTGACCTGCGTCCGCGGTCGAATTGGCATTGCGTCTTGATGATGGTACGTGGGGAGGACTTCCACATCTTGGTTTGAAGAGACCGTTGATTTGTAGTCTCTTTTTGTCAGAGCATTGCAAAGATCGTCATTTTGTAATCTTTGCTTTAGCTCTTTGGTATGTGAGAGTCGTCAGATTATAACTCCCGATGTTGATTGTGAAGGCTGTTGATTAGAGCTTTCATCAGTTATTGCGAAGGTTGTCATATTGTAACCTTCATCGATCTACGTGAAAGTCTTCACATTATAGCCTTCTAGAAGTCGTCGGATTGTAACTTCCATCATTGGTGTTTGATGGGGGATCAACTATCTGTAGTGATTTTTAGACAACCTACATCATCGTTTAGTCCAAACCTCCAAAGGCTCAGGAGCATAACCGACATGGTTGAAGACTAATCCTTTACATTGGTAACTCTTTTGAATTGCTAAGACCACTTCTCTGAGGGTTGCATAATGCTTACATTGGTGAGCTCTCTTCAAAGTTATGAATTTTATTAGATTAATATTGGTGCTAACTTTGTTGTTCTTGGCCTTAGAATGCGAACGTCACTTATGACGACGCTAGCTAGATTTTTATCCTGCGGAATCAACAATAATGATATCATTCCCTTAAGGGAATTTTGATGAGGAGTTTACCCCATTCTTAGATTCTATCAGGGAAGCATAGCGAACACCACAAGACGCTTTAAATCAAACTCCTAAATGAGTCAAAGATTGAAGCCCGAGATTGTAGGCGTCAAAAATTATCTATAGATTTCCGCACGTAGCTTGACACGAAGAGAAAATGATGAACGTCATTATCTAAGTCAACGAAGATTATTTGACTTGACAAGCGAATGAAGTAAGTCGGCAAAGTGTACGAGATAATGAGATAACAGAATAGCGAAGAAACGGTCCAATCGGGAATTACATTTCACTCACGAAAGGCAAAGCGCCACTCGTGTCTCGTCTGCTCCACATATGATTTACCCATGGAAGGTTGTAGATCTTTTCTTCGGCTTTCTAAAGTATTTTGAATCACATCATTCTGAGATCGGACCGAGGAATTATGGTGAAAACAGTCAAAAAGGGGAAAACGACGTCTCGGCCTTGGCCAAGACGGTCCAGGCCCGGAGTGTCCAGAATCGCCGCAGACTGTCCAAAACTATTCCTGACTATCCATAACTACCTCGGACTATCCAGAACTACCGCGGACTGTCCAGAACTACTCCTGACTATCCAGAACTACTGGGGACTGTCCAGAACTACACGGACTGTCCAGAACTACCCCGAACTGTCTAGAACTACCATGGACTATTCAGAACTACCACGGACTGTCCAGAATTGCTTTGGACTATCCAAAACTATTGCGGACTATCCAAAACTGTTCCAGACTATCCAGAACTGTCCTAGACTGTCCAGAATCTCTCCGGACTGTCCAGAACTACCCCGGACTGTCCATAACCACCACGGACTATCCAAAACTACTGCGGATTATCCAGAACTACCCTAGACTATCCAGAATTATGTGGACTGTCCAAAACTGCTCTAACTATCCAGAATCACCTCGGACTATCCAGAACAACTCCGGACTGTCCAGAACCATCGCGGACTGTCCAGAACTACTTCAGACTGTCCAGAACTACCCCGAACTATCCAGAAATACTACAGACTATCCAAAATGACTCCAGACTGTCCAAAACTACCCTAGACTATCCAGAATTGCCCCGGACTGTTCAAAACCGCCCCGGACTATTCAAAACCGCACCGGACTGTCCAGAACTGCTCCAATTCTGATCCAGAATCTCCCAACTAAGTTGAGGTTATCTAAAAATGTGGTTAAGTAGTTACAACCGAGGATAAGATCAAATCATTTATTCTAATATGAAAACAGGGCTTCTAAAGCCTATAAATACAGCCCTATGGCCTCCATTTACATAGATCCGGAATTTTCAAGCCTTGGTGAAGCTCTGTCAGTTGGGAGAGTGAAGGAGCATGGATTTTCAGAGAGGAGAAGGAGATCTCGGTGACTTATTCAGCATAAAGAGAAATAGTTCGAGAGATCTGCATCCGGTTCATCCACTTCCCTCGAAATCGCACCTTGCTGTGATTCTCGAGAAGAGTGGGTATCTCACATTGCTGAGATATTCACTTTAGTTTCTTGTCTCCTTTGCGAGGCAACGAAACCATTCTTTGGATCTGATCATTTGGTGATCCACGGATAAACCCCAACACCGGTAAAGATCCCGTGCAAGCAGAAGACCGATAAACGATCTCTGCGTGTGTTCTCAGGAAATCTATCTGTTTCTTTTCATTGTAAGGAAAGTCTTATAAGAAGACTTAAATTTTCTTTTATTTTGAATCATTGTAATGCCTGAAGTTGTAATGAATTCGAAAGCAATGAAACCGATTTCTGACGCGAACACGCTGGTGACCACAGTGGGATCCAATAGCCTCGCTACCGAGGCTGTCGTGTCGCAGCCGTTGGTCAAGATCACAGTGGATGAAGAGGTCGAATATGAGTTCGACCAGCAGAAGTTTAAGGAGTATGTCTCCTCCTCTTCCTCTAGATCGTCCTCTTCTTGCAAGCGTAGGAAGACCACTTCCTTGAGGAAGGTTCATTGGTTTTCAGATCTGAAGACTCAGGATGATAATCTTCACCTAAGTGTTGTTGAAGACTCCTCGTCGGCCTCTAGGAAAGTCGGATCCGACGTTCATGAAGACTCTTCAAAGGTCAAGGAGTTGCCCGTTGAAGGCGCGTCGGTGCTGACGAAAAGGGCTCGCCAGAGGCGCCGCCAACATTTTGCCCACCAATTCACCAAAGCTTTGGAGCAGGTGGATGGACTCCACTACCAAGTGGATCTAGAGTTTAGAAGATGCCAAGTAGCCAAACCATCACCGCAGCAAGCATCAGGATCCTCCTCCCAACCGCCGACTAACAAATGGGTTCGTGTCAAACGAACCTGTTCTACTCTTGATGAGTGCATCCAAAAACATCGCGCACTTCTTACGCATGTCCGGGTCCTTGTACGAAAGGCGCAAGAATTGCAAAAAGAAAAAGTGGTCAAAGAGCCACGAAGACCTAAGCAGGTTTGGGGGCCGAAGGCCAGTGCTACTTCCAAGGCTGCTACCCAGCCTTCATCAGTGTTAGATCCTGCTCCTCCTGCTCCCTCACCTCTGATGAATCCCTATGGCAGCATGGATCTCTCCAAATTTAGGACTCTGTTGAAGGATCGCCCGAGTACTCTATATGAAGATCAAGGCAAAACCCTATCAAAGAACGCTTGGGACCAGCAAATGAATCCCGAGCGACTCTTCAGACTGGGGGTCATACGCAACCTCCCAACAAGACTATTCCTGTAACCGCTCGTTTGGGGGTATGTACAGAAGGCCAGGAGCCCGTTAGGGTTCACCCTCACAAAGGTGTGATTCCAAACATGCGACTCCTGTAAACGCCAACAAGGCGTTGCTTATTCAGAAGAAAATGTGTCTGGTAGAAAATGACATTATACCTGAAAACAACTAATAGGTTGCTCCGGCTACAACGTCGATAAGTTATACTATCAGGCTGTGGGTAAGTCTCAAAAGAGAAATACCCCAGAAAGAGACTCTCACTGTCCTTGTGAGAGATTAACCAATGTAGTATTATCCGAATATAGCTGCCCCAAGACCGCTCCACAGAGAGTCTCAGTATTCCGAAGGCTTTCTGCTGAAGCGTCTAAACCCAAATCAAGACACTCTCGCAAAAGAAGATCGGCCATTTGAGATGATAAACTCCCAGAAGTCACCATCAACATGGCTGACAAAGGAAAATTTGTGTTCGCTTCGAGTGACACTAATCCCGACTTTTCTCCGAGAAGAAAAGTTAATTCAGAGATAGCCCAACGAATGTCTTGGCTCCAGCTAGAAGCCGTCAGAAATGGGGATTACTCGAGGATGCACGAAGGACATCTTCAGAAGACGAACTTTTAGATACTTGCTCTGTAATCGCCTCCAATGATACAATGTCTAGAATGAGGCGAGCTCGAGAAGTATTCATGATCACTACCAAACAAGTGACTCAACTTCTTCAAGAAGCCTTGGCCAAAAAAAAAGAAGATTTTAAAATCGAAATGGAGATGGTTGTGTAACGGGTCAAGGATTTACATGCCCAACAACTCCAAGAGTTATCAAACCAGCACGGTGAATCCAGTCATCACTACACTACTAATCAAGTAGACAGCGATTCGAAAGTGGAGGTTAATATCAATATGGATACCCCTCCCGACAACAAAGATGATGGGGGTGGTCCCGTAGACAATGACAACGCTGGGGGGTGGTCCAACTCATTCTCCTCAACATCCTTCGAAGGAAGATATAGACGATGACGAGATGATGAAAGAGCCAGAGAATAAGGTTAATGCCTTAATGTCCGCTCAAGAAGTAAGGAGAACGGGCATTCCGTGCCCATATCCAAGAGAGGGGGATTCAATCCCGTACCCGACGAACTACAACCTGATTAACTTCATGTCGTTTGACAGGAAAGGTTCACCCACTCAGCACCTAATTTATTTCAGGTCCCACCTGGGAGTAATCTCCGAGAATGAACTCTAGATGATTTGGTTATTCGTGGGCACCCTTCGTGGGACGACCTTTGATTGGTATCGATGTCTCAAACCAGGGAGCATCAACTACTAGGACGATATGGAAAGCTCGTTCCTCAATAACTTCTTTGACGATGACACCAAAGTGTTGATCGGAGATCTTCTGGATGAAAAGCAAAAGGACAGAGAGTCAGTTGACACCTTCGTCAAACGCTTCTGGAATAAGACGATGAATTTCCGAGATTCGGTCACAGAGGAGTTCATACTCCAGACCTACCATCACAATCTCTCCCTCAATAGCCTCGAAGTCATAGGGGTTGCCCTATTAACCACATTGAAAAAATTAAAACTGTATGGAGAACAGGTCGAGCGCTTCCTCAGAAGAAAGAAGCTCGAGAGAGGCCAGTCGACGGTTAACACACCTAAAGCTGCTATCGATGCAAATCAAACTTCACAACGATAGCCTTAGAAACAACGAAGGACTCCGGATCTGAGACTCCAAAAAGATTACTCCTTCCAGGATGAGGAAGTTCCAGCCATCTTAAAGTACCTCCTCGCCAATGACAAAATCAGCTACCACCTATTAAAGATCAAGAGGGAGCTAAGAGGATTACGGATGCAAACTACTGTGGGTACCACAAGAGGGTTTTTCATCCCACCAAGGTTTGTTTTGGTCTCAAAAACAAAATCCAAGCCTTAATTGACTCCGGCGTCATAACGGCAAAACAAGCCAAATAAGAGTGGTATGGACTCCGATGAGTATATGAATATAAACTACTTCTACATCCACTCCGAAGAGTATACGAGTATAAAGTGCTCCTTTTTTGTACTCTAACAAGGTATACGAGTATTAACTGTTTTCCAAACCTCCAACTGGTACACGATGAAAGTACCCTAGAGGGGGGGGAGTGAATAGGGTTTATGCTAATCTAATCCGATTTATGCCAATTTAAACTTATTAACAAATATCCTAGCAAGTTTGATATATGACAAGATATATATGCAAGGATATACAACTAATACAAGGGTGAAACAAACAAAATAAGATAGTGGGAATATAAACAAAGTACAATTGACAAAGGCAATATAAATATGAAAATAAGTGCGCCAATGCAAACATAAACAAAACGATATGTTTACGAGGTTCGGTCCGCCTGACCTACGTCCCCGCTCCTCACCTCGAGGAGATCTCCACTATCACACCCGGTTTGGAAGCCGGAACTTCTCTACACACTCGGTTTTCTAGCTAACCGAAAACTCTACAACACTCACAATGTAACTACACTAACCACAACCTCAAGTGTTGGTGTCTAGCCCGTGTCTCCCTCAAGTACTCGGAATTATCACCTCTCTCTAGGCTACCGACACCACTACTCTTGGGACAACCCCGTCTCTCACCACACACTCCTATTGGTGTACTAGTGTAATACAAGTGATCTCACAATGAAAGCTCACAACAAAGGATTTGTTCTCTAATACAAGGCGAGAACTCAATTAAGCACACTCTCAATGTCACAAACCCACAACCCTAAATTATACTAAGTATGAAAATACAATAAGCTCAATAGGTTGTGTGTGAACAAAGAGATAAATAAAATCAACTAAACTCAATATAAACACTAGCTTAATAAAATGATAATTAAACAATAAAATGTAAAGCTAGATTGAGTTTAGAAAACTTCTCCAATAAATGACAAGAGTGAGAAAGAGATGATTTGAAGCCCAAACACCAAAGATTATCTCCTCAAGCCCTTGTGAAATTATCTTCACAAACCAAACTCTTAAACACACTTAGAAACCTTAAACAAACTAGTAAAAACTTCTTTAAAACTTTTCTCTTAGTTCATAGGAGAGTTGAATGCAATGGGGTATTTATAACAACCCAAAACATCAGCCAAAAACACCCCAAAACAAAAACTAGCCGTTTATAGCCGTTATAGGGTGAAAAGACCAAAGTACCCCAAAATCCAGCATTCTGGAAACTTGCGTATCTGGCTTTGTAAAATCAATTAAAAATAGTAAAACATCTCCAAAAATTATGAAATTTTGTGGGAAGGTTCTAGACATGTATAATGACATGTTAGAGAAAGAATTTATGAAAAATCATTTCCCAGTTGAGAGAAATAAATATTTGAACACAGACATACAGTTTCCGAAATCTGTTGACATACACGATTTTGTAAAATCAATTGGGTACAGTAAAACAACTCCAAAAATCGTGAAATTTTTAGGAAAGCTTCTAAACATGTATATGAACATTTTCAAAAAAGAATTTCTTAAATACGATTTCCCATTTGAGAGAAATAATTTATTTTGTAAACTGATCGAAAATACATAACTGTGCAACACTTCATAAGTCGACTTGTATTCGACTTATTATAAGTCGACTTGTGTTCATGAATAAGTCGACTCAGCAGAAAGGAAATGCACTTTCCAGAGGAGTTCATAAGTTGACTTGTCAGGGTTTATAAGTCAACTTATAAACGTGCACAGGCACTGTTCATGTTGAAAAACTGATTTTAAAAGTGCCTTTAAAAATAACAAATAAATTCTAAAATTATGAAACTTTGGGAAATGTTTATAAACATGATAATAAATATGTTACAAAAAGAATTTTTAGAATTGCATTCCCCAATAGTGAAAACTCATCATTTTTCAAATATGTTCAAAAACATGAAAAGGAAACATACATGTTCTTGACATTTGATTTAAACAAACTTTTGAAACTCTACAAAATGATTTTATGAACTTTATAAACTATGTATAAACTGATATTAAAGTCTATAAACTAATAAAATAATGTTTTCACAAAAACACCTATATTTTGATAAAATTAACAAATACGTGTGTGTGAATAATATGAGCTTAAAGTATTAACACACAAGTATAAAATCTAAACTAAATATACCCAAGCTTGATCTTGATCTTCAATAAGCTCGACTTGGTACACTTGCGGATGAAGCTTGACTTTGATCTTTAACATGAATTGCAAGGCTTCAATCACTGCTCCGCCAACCTCCATTGGATATGATCGTGAATGCGCAATTCCATCCATCCTCCAACACACTGTTTGTCTAGAATACCTAATAAGAAACATAACACTAGACAAACAATATTAGGAATTGTTTGTAATCATCAAAACAAGATTAGAAGATGTAGGCTCATAACATGAGACCTAACACACGAGGCTAAGTTGTTTCCCAAACCTCCAACTAGTACACGAGGCTAAACTGTTCCCTACCTTTTATGGGAAGTTCCTGGAGAATACTACACATGGTATTCTTAAGGATAACTCAAAACCAATAAATTCTTAATCATGATAAAGAATGATTAAGAACCTCCCACTCTGGCTATTTAATCATTTCCAAGATGATTAAAACCTTCCCACTGTGACTTCTCAAGCACTCTTTCGTCAAGATGAGATTCAATAACTTTATTCGGTCAATCTTCCATCACGAAACCCTCATGGTCTAACTGTGGAGTGCTTTATCCCTCACTGGTCAAATCAATTAACGGTGGGTCCACTAAAACTTATTTCTGGTTTGATCCACTCAAACTCCCGCTGTGTCTGCACACTCAACACTTCCATTGTTAGAGTCTGGACACAATATTGAAAGTTTCAAACCCCATTGTGTTAAAGTCCTTGCAACTTGATATCAAAAACTCCCGTTGTATTGACATAGTGATTTGTACAAATTAGCACTCCCACTTGGTCAAACCTTTAGGACCACAAGCCAAAATCCTCTCTCGATTCCTTCTATGAACGAGAGGTCCGCTGTCAAATTGAACGATCAAACCTTTAAATAGTTAGGATCGTCTCAAACTCATATACGGTCAAACCTTTTAAACAGTTAGAACCACAAACCAAAATCCTCTCTCGATTCCTTCCATGAATGAGAGATCCACTTTCAAATTAAACGATCAAACGTTTACACAGATAGAGTCAGTCCAAATTTCATTCAGTCAAACCTTTAAATAGTTAGGACCAAAACCGGAGTTCCCTTTTGATCAAATCGGAGTTCTCTTAGCATAATATTACACGTGGAACAGGTTTAATAATTCATATGCTAGCCCGATTCAAACGATAATCGGTAAAGACACATCAAACCCGTTGATGGCTGAGGGTTTACAAAAAATCCTATGAGCATCCCGCAAGGGATGATTAAATCTATGTATTCAAAATCATAGCGCCAAGTCTAAAAGAATTCATTCTTTTAGCACAACATCACATGCAGAACGGACTTAAATAATCTGCATGCTAGCCCGATTCAAACGGTAATCGGTAAAGGCAAATCAAGCCTATTAATAGCTGAGGTCTTGCAAAAGTCCTAAGTGACAGTCGACGAGAAGGAAATATGCAACGAAGGGTTAAAAGCAATAAGTGGTCCTATAACGTTAGCAACGAAGGTCTCTCCGCTATTACCACTCGTGGGAAGCTACCTGATAATCACATTTTATTACAATTTTATACTCTCATTATCTAGTTTATATGAATAAATTTATCACTAATAATTGTTTTTATCTTTAATTGTAGGTAATCAAAAATAAAAGCCCAATATCTCTTCTATCAACAAAACCCACTAATTAAATAAAGAACTCAAGCATGAAAGCCCAAAAGAAGAAGAAATGCCAAAGAAGCCCAAGCCCAAAGCATAAAAGAAGAAGAAGCTGCGGATTGCAATTGCAGCGCACAGGGCATCGATGCCAGCATCGATGGCAGCATCGATTCCAGCATCGACGCCCGCATTGATGCCAGCATCGATACCCCTATCGATGCTGGTATCGATGCCATCGTCATTCTGTTACGAATCAAAGGTTGAAATTCATGGTTTGTGGATAAGATTTCGATCCAAGGGCTCTCATTCACTGATGTTTACTATAAATAAGGGTAGAGAGTGTTTTTGGGAAAAGTTGCTATTTTCATTGCTTTCGAATCTGTTACAACTTCAAGCGTTACAACAAAATCAAATGAAAAGTTGATCTTTTTATAAGATCTACTTGTGCAATAAAACAAAGATTACAACTTTATTGAAAATAAACATGAGATCCCGTTTTGGTGCGGTCTCGCTTGCGTGGGTCTTTAGCCTGTGACGGGGACGTAGATATCCGTGGACCACCGGTCAATCAGATCCGTTCCGGAAGAATCCGGCAGAGTTTCGCTATCCGCGAAGGGATATAGAAACAGAACTTCGTCGATCTGCGTGAGATCTAGAAGTTTTGAAGCGTATATCTCGGCTAAAACGAGACACTAGCTCTTCTTAGTATCACCGCTAAGGGGCAACACTAAGGAAAAAGAGAAGGTGAATGAAGAAGAAGACTCCTTTGCTGTAGAGGGCTTGATCACTCGTCGCTGCAGCAGGGCTTCGCCTTAGCTCTCCAAATTTTCAGATCTAGCTCTAGCCTTGCTCTCCCAAAAATCCACCCCTTGAATGAGGACCCAAGGGGTCTATTTATAGGCCAAGAGGAGACCCTAGGGTCTGCCTTATCCATTGTAACAAACCTTATCCGTAAAAATCCCAAAGACGCCTACGTGTCCGTAAAAAATGTTCAAGACGCCTACGTGTCCGTAGAAAACACTCAAGACGCCTACGTGTCCGTAGAAAACACTCAAGACACCTCCGGGGCGTCTCGACGTGGCCGAGACACCTCTGGGGTGTCTTGGCTTTGCCAAGACACCCCTCGGGTGTTTCGACCTCACCGGGACACCGCGGGTGCCTCGGTTCAGTCCGAGACTGTCTGTCGTTGTTCCGCCGTTGATTCGCCGTTGACTTTTCGTCCGAACTCGGATTTGAGTGATTTCGGATGCGTTGGAATTCTGACGAAGAGCTCTGTAGATCCCGATAGTTGGGTTATTAGTGGGGCGAGCGGGACATGACGGGCATTGGTCCGTTTGCAGCGGTTGCGGGGTTCTCGGTCAGTCCATATCCCCGTTATTCTGATATTCTGTCGGCTCACGTAGTACGTCGGTTCACTTCAGGCGCTCACCGATGTCGATGGAACTCTTGTGAACCGGGCAGTGACGTTCATCGTCGTTCGTTAACACTGAGCTGTTTGCGGGGACCTATCGGCAATTTTTGATGCCTACAGATACCACCTCCAAAGTGTTTCGGACTCGTTTCTTTTATAGAAGAGACCAGAATACTTTGGATATGATTGGTCCGGCCTTCAGTCGGCATAAAGGACCTGTGGTTCGCTTCAACTCTCGGCTCCTTCGATTTTCGGTTTGTCCGGTGCTTTGTCGAATAACCGAAGTTGTTCCGACGCTGCGTTTATCGCCTGGCCGTCGTCGGAGTCTTGAGTCTACAGCTGGTGAGTTGAGTTTAGCTCGTATCATTCGGTTGACTTTTGAACTTACTATCCCTGTCACATCATGCTGACTTGGGGTTTCGGATCGCTGCAGGTTGACTTTTTGTCGCACTGCACTGATTGGCGTTGACTTTTGATGCAACGCGCTGATTGGCGTTGACCTAGGGTTACGCGTTGACCGGCGTCTACCCTAGGATTTCAAATCCGCATGGGTTGACTTTTGTCGTCACGCGTTGACTTTTGTCGCCGCGTGTTGACTTTTGTCGCAACGCGCTGTCCGGTGTTGACCTAGGGTTACGCCTTGACCGGCGTCCACCCTAGGGTTTCAAATCCGCATGGGTTGACTTTTGTCGTCACGCGTTGACTTTTGTCGCCGCGTGTTGACTTTTGTCGCAACGCGCTGACCGACGTTGACCTAGGGTTACGCGTTGACCGGCGCCACCCTTAGGGTTTAGAACATCGATGGTTGACTTTTTGGTCGCAACGCATTGACGGGCGTTGACCTAGGGTTACGCGTTGACCGGCGTCTACCCTAGGGTTTGGGATCGCCATTAACACAGTTTATACTCGTACGTTTGCTGGAGTATACACAGTTTAAGCTCTTAAGGTATTGGAGCATGGCGGTCCCAAATGCCGTGGTTGTAGGCCCAACTGTTAAAGCTGATTCATCGGCATTTGTGGATCTTATTTTAATGTTGTTGGATAATCGAGTCACGAGACCAACTAACAGAGCTGATGCATCAATGACTCGTACTTATAGAATTTTTGGCAAATTCTCAGCCATCAACGGGTTTGATGAGCCTTTACCGACTACCGTTTGAGTCGGGCTAGCATGCAGACTGTTTAGATCCGTTCTGCACATAACGTTGTGCTAAAAGAGTTAACTCTTTTAGTGCTACGACATTGAATACGTAGACTTCGTCTTTCTCACGGGAATAAACTACCCGGCAACGCGTGTTAGGCACTGACTCATCCTTACTTAGGATTCAGGATAAAAGTCCCCAGACTGGGATTCTGGTGTCTTCTTCAATCGGTAAAAGACTAAACCGGCAACGCGTGTTAGGCGTTGACTTATCCCTTCTTAGGATTCGGGATAAAATTCCCCGTGCATGTGAAGCACGGATTATGGTGTCATTAATAACAACCTGCCACAATGTGAAATATGTGGGCTTTTGTCCTTTTTGACGGTTAAGGACTAACCGGCCACGCGTGTTAGGCGCTGACTCATCTCTTCTTAGGCTTCGGGATAAAATACCCCAGGTTTAGACCCTGGTGTCTTCTTCAATCGGTAAAAGACTAAACTGGCAACGCGTGTTAGGCATTGACTTTGGGATTTTTGGCAAACCCCCAGCCCTCAACGGGTTTGACGTGCCTTTACCGATTACCGTTTGAATCGGGCTAGCATGCGAATTGTTTAAATCCGTTCTGCATGTGACGTTGTGCTAAGAAAATTGCTTCTCTTAGACTTAGTGCTATGATTTTGAATACATAGGCTTCGTCTTTCTCACGGGAATAGACTACCCGGCAACGCGTGTTAGGCGTTGACTTCATCCCAGTCTTTTTTGAAAGCAAAGACAGGGGAAAAGGGGAGAGGATTGTGCTAAGAAAATTGCTTCCCTTAGACTTAGTGCTATGATGTTGAATACATAGGCTTCGTCTTTCTTACGGGAATAGACAACCCGGCAACGCGTGTTAGGCGTTGACTTCATCTCTGTCTTTTCTGAAAGCAAAGACAGGGGAAAAGTGCTGAAGAGGAAGAATTTTATATTCTATCTTCAGTTGGTAAGGAAACTCGAGGTGGGATCTCTACCTCCAGGATCCGAAAGGGTGAAACTAGGAGTGGGATCTCCACTCCGAGAATCGAAAGGTTCGAACGACCCTAACTTTTATAGGTTTGGTCATTTGAATCTGAAGAGGAAGAATTTTATATTCTATCTTCAGCAGGAAAGGAAACTCGGGATGGGATCTCCACCCCCAGGATCCGAAGGATGGAACTAGCAGTGGGATCTCCGCTCCGAGAATCGAAAAGGTTCAAACGACCCTAACTTTTATAGGATTGGTCATTTGAATCTGAAGAAGCTCAATTTGTGGGCCTCTCGTTCATTGAAGGAATCGAGAGGGGATTTTGGTTTTGAAAATGATTTCGGTTTATCCTTAATTCGTCCGGGGACTTCCCGTTACATGAATTATCCACCCCCAGCTTTTCTTGCGAAACTGGGTTTGTATCAGCTGCATGATCGGGTTATCCTTAAGAATACCACGTATGGCGTTCTCCAGGAACTTCCCGTTGAAGAAAGGAAATAGTTTAGACTCATATACCTATTGGAGTATTGAGAAGCAGTTTATACTCGTATACTCTTCGGAGTCGGGGAGCAGTTTATACTCTTATACCGGTCGGAGTTTTGCCGTTCTTGACTGGCTTACTCTAGCGTTATGACGTCGGCTTCAACCAAGGTTTGGATGCTATTCTTTAAAGTAAAGCAGGTCTTGGTGGGATGAAGGATCCTCCTGTGGTACACGCAGTACTTTGGATCCGAAGTATCGTCAGCTTCCTCCTGATTCGTGATCGGTGGCAGCTTGATCTTGTTATTTTCGAGGAGGGATTTGAAGATGGCTGGAACATCTTCGTCCTTGAAGGAATACTCTTTTTGAGGCCTCTGATCCGAAGTCTTTTGCTGTCTCCGGGGCTGCTGTTGCGATGTTTGATTGGCATCAACAGCCGCTACAGGGGTTTTGCCCTTACCACGGAAGGCGAAGTTAGAATTCGGAGGATTAGTCGTCGATTGACCCCTCTCGGTCTTCTTCCTTCGGAGGAATCGCTCAGCTTGCTCCCCTCGGACCTTCAGGTCTTTCCAAGTGTTGGACGGTGCGACTCCCATAACTTCCAATATCTCAATAGATAGGTTGTTATGACATGTCTGGAGGATGAAGTCCTCCGTGATCGGATCTCGGCAGCTCATTGCCTTATTCCTGAAGCGTTTGACGAAGTCGTCGACTGTCTCGCCATCTTCTTGTTTCTCATCGAAAAGTGTCCTGATGGATACCTCGTCGTTGTCATCAAAGAAACTGCCGAGGAATGAGCTCTCCATATCGTCCCAGTTGTTAATACTTTCGGGCTTGAGGCGACGATACCAATCGAAGGCGGCTCCCCGAAGAGTGCCAACGAATGACCGAACCATCAAGGCTTCATTACCGGAGATCATGCCCAAGTGGGACTTAAAGTAGATCAGATGTTGTGTGGGCGACCCCTTCCCGTCAAACGGTGTGAAGTTAATCAAGTTGAACTTCGCCGGGTATGCTATTGAATCCCACTCCCTTGGATAAGGACACGGAATGCCGGTCCTTTTTACTTCTTGAGCAGACATCAGAGCGTTGATTTTGCTTTCGAGATCTTTCATTTTCTCATCCTCGCTCGTATCGGGGCTTGGACAAATTGAAAGAGGGATAATGGGGCCACCCCCTGTATTGTCATTATTGGTAGGACCACCCCCAGCGTTTTGGTTAGCTGGAGGGTTCTCAGCATTGAGAGGTTCATCCACATCTGAATCGCTACCCGCTTTGTCAGCACGGTTACGACGGCTGGATTCACTGAACTGATTAGACAGAGCCCGAATTTGTTGGTCGTGCTCTTCCCTCATCCGCTGCATGGCCGTTTCCATTTCGATTTTGAATGCCTCTTTCTGCTTAGCCAGGGCCTCTTCAAGCATCTTAGTTACCTGTTCGGCACTAATCATAAGCGATTCATAAGGTTGTCCCGCACTAGAAGCCGTGTCATCGGATGCTATAGCGGAGCAAGAATCTGAATCAGCATCTGACTCTTCCTCTTCTAAAGAAAGCCCCTTTCGTATCCTTCGGTAATTCTTCCGGCCACTGGTCCCTGACCGCAACCGTGTCATACATCGGGATACTTCGGCGAGCTGATCTATGCTAAAATATTGTGATGATTTGCCTCTGCCAGCCATATTAGCCGACACTCTTAAGTATTCGTCTTCTTGGCGGACGAACTTCTTCTTGCGGAAACGCCTTGGTTCGGAAATTCTTTCGAACACCGAGACTCTCCTTGGGGTTTCAGCACAGCAGCATTCTGACAGCACCTCTTTGATTATATTGGCGCACGGGCAGCGAGACTTCATGTCCTGCACATATCTCTTTCGGGATCTTTCCATACCCCCAGCTCTATAGTACAACTCATCAGTTTGATAACTGGAGCAACCTATAGAGTGTTGGCATGTGTTCCCCAGTATAACACCATCATCATCAGATGAGTGTGCTTCCCTTCGGGGATGCAACGCTTTGTTAGATTTTTCAAGAGTGGCCCGTTCAAGTTTACACTTTTGTGAGCGTAGAAACTGAACGGGCTCTTTTACTTCGACTCGCAATCTGATGCGGTCGGTGATAGGGGCTTTCCCCTTGTCATCTTTCTTGGGGGGATTAATTCGACCACCGGTCTGATTTGAAACTTGGGGACCTTTCAATGGTCCCAGCCGTTCTTTGACAGGTACTCTACCTCGGTTTTCCGGTAAAGGACCGAGGCGACCTATCAAAGGAACCTGGGATCTTGAAAGATCCCCGTTCTTACCTGGCCCCGTTGAAGGTGCCGGAATAGGAATAATGACATCTGGTTTGGAGGAATTTCGGGCGATAAGTCCACCCATCTTTGCTGGAGGTGCTGGTTTCGATTTGGGTACCCACACCAATCTGCTTGTAGATGGCTTTTTGACCGCCGTTTCTTGCTGCATCTCCTCCGCCTTCTTCAGGAGGAGTCGGGCATGCACGAGCAGCGCCCGACGCTTCTTGATTCGCTCCTCGAGGGTGGAGCGATTCCTCTTGACGCGAACCCATTCGTTCGCTTCTGTTTTGGAGGAGGAGGAGTTGATTGTTTGTCGTTGTTCTCGGCGGTACCTGGATTTTAGATCCTCATTGTAACGGATCCCATCCAATGATTCAGCAGCTTTGGCTTGTTGTAGGGCGAGGCGTTGACGCCGTCTCTGGCGAGCCCTCTTTGATAGAGCTGGAGTTGCATCATCAATCGCCTTTGTGGCGGATGTATCTACAGCCTTGACCACACTGAACGACGCGGGGACGTTGTGTGGTGCAAGTGTAGCAGCAGCAACGACGGGATCTTGGATTGAGGAGTTGGAGATCCCACGAGCCCTTCGGGAGGATGGAGTCTTCCCGTGCCTATTTGGAGAGGCGGATCTGGAGGAGGAGGAAGAGAGGTACTCTTTGAACTTCTGCTGATCGAACTCGTATTCGATCTCTTCATTCACCCGGATCTTGAAGACCGGTTGCGTCACGGCGATCTCGGCAGCGAGATCGACGGCTCCTACTGTGGTCGCCAGCTTGTTTTTGGGAAAAGTTGTTTTCATTGCTTTCGAATCTGTTACAACTTCAAGCGTTACAACAAAATCAAATGAAAAGTCGATCTTTTTATAAGATCTACTTGTGCAATAAAACAAAGATTACAACTTTATCGAAAATAAACACGAGATCCCGTTTTGGTGCGGTCTCGCTTGCGTGGGTCTTTAGCCTGTGACGGGGACGTAGATATCCGTGGACCACCGGTCAATCAGATCCGTTCTAGAAGAATCCGGCAGAGTTTCGTCTATCCGCGAAGGGATATAGAAACAGAACTTCGTCGATCCGTGTGAGATCTAGAAGTTTTGAAGCGTATATCTCGGCTAAAACGAGACACTAGCTCTTCTTAGTATCACCGCTAAGGGGCAACACTAAGGAAAAAAGAGAAGGTGAATGAAGAAGAAGACTCCTTTGCTGTAGAGGGCTTGATCACTCGTCGCTGCAGCAGGGCTTCGCCTTAGCTCTCCAAATTTTCAGATCTAGCTCTAGCCTTGCTCTCCCAAAAATCCGCCCCTTGAATGAGGACCCAAGGGGTCTATTTATAGGCCAAGAGGAGACCCTAGGGGCTGCCTTATCCATTGTAACAAACCTTATCCGTAAAAATCCCAAAGACGCCTACGTGTCCGTAAAAAATGCTCAAGACGCCTACGTGTCCGTAGAAAACACTCAAGACGCCTACGTGTCCGTAGAAAACACTCAAGACACCTCCGGGGCATCTCGGCGTGGCCGAGACACCCCTTGGGTGTCTTGGCTTTGCCAAGATACCCCTCGGGTGTTTTGACCTCGCCGGGACACCGCGGGTGCCTCGGTTCAGTCCGAGACTGTCTGCCGTTGTTCCACTGTTGATTCGCCGTTGACTTTTCGTCCGAACTCGGATTTGAGTGATTTTGGATGTGTTGGAATTCTGACGAAGAGCTCTGTAAATCCCGATAGTTGGGTTATCAGTGGGGCGAGCGGGACACGACGGGCATTGGTCCGTTTGCAGCGGTTGCGGGGTTCTCGGTCAGTCCGTATCCCCGTTATTCTGATATTCTGTCGGCTCACGTAGTCCATCGGTTCACTTCAGGCGCTCACCGACGTCAATGGAACTCTTGTGAACTGGGCAGTGACGTTCATCGTCGTTCGTTAACACTGAGCTGTTTGCGAGGACCTATCGGCAATTTTTGATGCCTACAGAGAGTGAGGGGTTTGGAGTGTGAATAATTTTGTAACTCTATTTGGAGAGGAGGGTTACTCTTAATTGAGAAGACCTTCCAAATTTGTAACTTTTGTTACAATTAATAAAAGAATTTTTCTCCATTTTAAATTTTTCTTTTCTTCTCTTTGTTGAATGATGAGGATGGAGATGAAGAGCAATTTGAAGGTTTGCATTTCTTTTATTTTCCTCTTTTATTTTTTTTAAGTAATTTTTTTATTATTGCTTATTAGTTAGATTTACATTCATGCTTATAGTGTATATTTATTTTCTTATCTTTTTATTTCTTTTTGCACTTTAATTTGTAGAGTAGATTTATTTTCATGCATTTAATTTTTGTATTTATTTTGTAGTTTAGATTTTAATTTTTTGTAGTTAGATTTATTTTTTGTTCATAGTTTAGATTTTTCTTTTCTTTTTATTTTTGTAATTAGTTCTTTTTTTCTTCTTGCTTTTATTTCTTAAGATGTGAAATTAATTCTTGTAGGAATCTTAGAATTGTATAAAACTAGTCTAATTTCTTTTATATTGTATGAATTATTCTCTTTCATTTAAAAGGTTCATATTTAGGATAATCAACTAGAAAACTAATTGGTAGAAGAAGAATTTGATAATTTATACTTATCTTAAATGGTTTGATAGGTTATACTTATGAATTCTAGAATTACTATCTTGTTGTTGTTCTATCATGAATTGTAATTTTGCTTAGATGATAATTTGATAGGTTATGTTTTCCTTAAATGGTTTGATAGTCTATGCTTAATTAATCTAAAGTGAAATATGATAAAAAGAGAATAGTTTGTATTTTGTAATTGAAATTAGCTAGTGGATTCAATTCTAGATTTCTCATATCTTAATTGAATCCTCTATCTTTTGTTTTCTTATTTTTCTCTCTTTTTGTTCTTGCTTTTTGTTCTATTTTGATTCTTACTTCTCTTCTCTAAAATTAAATTTATTATTACTTGCATATATTCACAACAATCACTCTCACTCTTCATAATCACACTTATTCTTTAATCCTATTTTTATCACGCACAAAACATAAGAACCAATTCTAATAATCTCTTAAAATTACCTTCCTCGTGGGATCGATAACTTTTTATACTATAACTTGATCAATTGTGCACTTGCAATTTTGGTACATAATTATGTCGCATCAAGTTTTTGGCGCCGTTGCCGGGGAACAGTGCTAAATAGGATTTTATTATTTTGGTTCTTTAACTTGTGTGTTTTCTTGTGAAGGAACCGCTTAGAGCTTTAAAATCTTGGATTGAAGATCAAGAACTTGGAGAATTGCGTTTAGGTAACTCTTCTTTCTAGTGTTTTCAATTCCACCATTTTTAGTTAGCTTAACAATTAGAGACAATTAGGATTTAAAAAAAAAAGATTTTAATTTTGTTGACCATAATTAAAATTCACCTTTCACTTGGACATTAACTAACAAGATAATAAATTAAAACAAGAGCCCTCTTCTCACATTTGATTGTTGTTAACCATAATTAAAAAAAGAATTTTTTTATCCTTTTTAGTCACTTTTAATTTCTAGGGTTGTATTTCATATAGTTAGTAGGAATTCACCAAAGTGATTGTAGCACTTGATTTGTAACATACTTAAAACATTCTTAAGGGCAAAACCCCCTAATCAAGATAAGGTAAGGGATTTCATCACCCTTTCCTTAGCCCACAAATCACTAATTCCTCACTTCACAAACTCAAGCCTCCTAAAACTCATTAGACGTTGGCCCCTAAGGACTCGAGCTAAATAAGGAACAAGAAATCCTTAAGTGAACCGGTTCAAGTTTTCTTGGATTAGTTGGTGTCTAAGGCAAGGTTTAGGGGTTGCGTAAAGCGCTCCGTAAGGAACAAGGTACTTAATTAATCTTTGATCACCCTCTAGTACTATTCTTACCTGGCTAACTACCCGGGTAAAACTTTAATCTTTTTACTTTAGGAGTTTTTGGTTAGGAGCTGGTCTAGTTAAGTTAGGCTAAACCCTAAAATTAGAGTGATTGAAAAGTGATTGCTTTGATTTGTTTTAGTTAGGATTTTTCTTTATCCTTTTCTTCTCAAAAAAAACTAATTTTCTTTTTTTCCTTTAAAAAAATTATTACAAAAAGAAGTTGTTTTGGTGTATGCAAACATGGGTAAGGGATAATTCTCATCGTTTAATCCATGTTGAACTAATCCAAGAAATGGCAAATCAACCCATTCTCCAGGATATGTGTTACCCCACCAGAAATGCAATTCCATCTTGCATAAGGCTCCCCGAAACAAATGGAACAAATTTCGAGCTTAGACCGCATTACATAAACATGCTTCCTAAATTCCTTGGAAATAAAACAGAAGATGCATATATTTTTATCTTGGAATTTGAGGAAGTGTGTATTATGATTAAAATGAGAGAATTAACCGAAGATGCGATTAAGCTCAGATTTATTCCATTTGCTCTTAAGGAAAAGCTAAAAAATGGTTATACAGCTTACCGGTAAATTCCATCTCAACTTGGGAGGAATTTGTCACCATTTTTCTCAAAAAAAATTCCCTATTCATAAAACGGTAAAGCTCAGGAATAGTATTCAAAACTTCAAAATTATCCTAGAGGAGCCATTCTGGAAATATTTTGACCGATTTAAAGATCTTCTGATCTAATGTCCTCATCATGGTCTCGAGAAATGGTAATTATGCCAAGTCATATATGAAGGATTGGACTATTCTTCAAAAACATCTTTAGAATCAATGTGTCAGGGAGATTTTATGAGGAAAAACGCTGATGAAGCTTGGGAATTCCTAGAGAGTCTATCCGAGAAAATAATGCAGTGGGAACACTGTGATGACAGGGTTTCATCAGTTCCCCAATCTAAGTCTAGTGGTCTTTCCCTGGAATCAAACATTGCTTCTGAAGCGAAGATGACGACGATTCTGCGGAGGTTAAAAGCATTAGAAATTAAGGAACGAGCTCCAGCTCAAATCAATCATGTTTCTACCCCCAGGATGTCATAATTATCAGTCTCCTACCCATGTTTCAGAGGAATACCCTCTCCTAGGAAACAACAATGCATTAGAACAGATAAACGCTGCATTCCAGCGCCCTAGAAATTATCCATTTTCTCCAACCTACAATCCAGGTTGGAGAAATCATCCCAACTTTGCATGGAATCAAGAAAATTCTCCCGGAATCAAAACTTCATTCCTGCGTCGAACCCACAATTCCCTAGGGAAATACACTACCATTCAACACACCAAACAATTTCCAACAAGCGAACCCAGTTTTTCCAACCCAACATCCTCATCCTCACCAGCCTACAAATCTTTCAAATTCTGATCATGACAAACGTTTAAGTGTCTTAGAAAAGGGTTTAGAAGCTATGATCAAAGCTTCTACACAACCTACTAACATGTTGACCCAGTCATCCACCACTCTAAATTCCTTCATGCAAACAACCGGCCAAGTGCTCAACTCGAACACTCAAACCATAGCCCGGTTAGAAACCCAACTTGGGCAACTAGCCACTGTCGTGAGCGAAAGAGAGAAAGGAAAATTCCCAAGTCAACCTGTTGCAAACCCTAAAGACAATGGATCCAGTTCCAACAATCCAGCCCAATTGAATGCAGTTCACACTCTGAGATCTGGAAAACAAATAGACAATCAAGTTAGAATGCCACCGAATCAAACCCCTTCTCCCATCCAACACATTCCTTCCGATGACCAAAATGCTAAACATGAGATTGAGCCTGATCTAGATAGGTATATGCTTGTTGCCCCCTTTCCAGATAGACTCAAACCTAGGAAAAACTCCCTGCGGGTTGAGAAAATCCTAGAAACATTTAAACATGTCAAGATCAACATCTCTCTCTTAGATGCAATCGAACAAATCCCCTCTTAGGAAAAGTTCTTGAAGGACTTATGTACTAAGAAAAGAACCACAAATGTCCCCAAGAAAGTCTTTTTCGCTGCCAACCTCAGTGAAATTTTTTCAAACCCATGCTGTTAAAATATAAGGACCCTGGTTGTCCCACAATTCCATGCGTCATAGGTAACACTCACATTAAAAAGGCACTTCTAGACTTGGGAGCCAGCGTCAACCTCCTTCCTTATTCAGTCTATCAATAGTTAGGTGTAGGAGAACTTAAACCGACAAGATGCACTCTACAATTAGCTGATAGATCCGTAAAAATTCCTAAAGGAGAGGTAGAGGATGTTCTGATCAAGGTTGGAGAGTTCATTTTCCCTGTTGATTTTATTGTCTTGGAAACGTAGCCCGTTTCCAATCTCAAAAATCAAATCCCCGTCATTTTAGGAAGACTGTTCTTAGCCACCTCAAATGCTTTGATCAATTATAGAACCGGTCAAATGAAACTATCTTTTGGGAACATGACTATTGACCTCAATATTTTCAACTTAGGGAGACAGCCTAGTGATCCATCTGATCAACCCATGGAAGTGAATTTCATTCAGGAAATATCCAGTGAGCAACAAGAGGGAGAGTGTGAGTTAGATTCAAGTGCATCTGACTTAATGTTTGTGGAGTCTTCTGATGACGAACTAGAGTTAGATCCGCTGGTCAATCATGTTTCTGCTACTGTCTGGCAACGAGAACCTTTGGAGATAGAACCCCGAGTCCAGCTTCGCTCATCTGTGGAGGAACCCCCTAAGTTAGAGCTCAAACCTCTACCTGAAAATCTAGAATATGCTTACTTAGGGGAGAATGAGTCTTTACCAGTTATCATTTCTTCTGACTTGACTACCGATCAAAAGGAAGCTCTCTTAGATGTTTTAAGAGAGAATAGGGAAGCCATTGGATGGACCATGACTGCTATCAAAGGGATTAGTCCAACCATTGTTCAACATCGAATCCATTTGATAGATGACGCTAAACCTAATAAAGATCCTCAACGTAGGTTAAACCCAGTGATGAAAGAAGCTATTAGGAAAGACATTCTGAAATGTCTCAATCATGGGATCATTTATCCCATTTCTGATAGTTCATGGGTGAGTCCGGTCCAAGTTGTTCTAAAGAAATCTGGGATCACCGTGATCCAAAATGAGGCTAATGAGCTGATTCCCACTCGAATCCAAACTGGATGGCGAGTTTGCATTGACTACCGAAAACTCAACTTAGCCACTCGGAAAGATCACTTCCCTCTTCCATTCATCGACCAAATGTTAGAGCGCTTAGCAGGACATGAGTTCTATTGTTTCCTGGATGGATATTCAGGTTATAATAAAATCTCTATCGCTCCCGAAGATCAGGAGAAAACCACCTTCACTTGCCCGTATGGAACATTCGCATACCGACGCATGCCTTTTAGGCTATGTAACGCACCTGCCACTTTCCAACGTTGCATGATCAGTATTTTTTCCGACATGGTAGAGAGAATTTTAGAAATTTTCATGGACGACTTTTCTATTTTTTAGTGACACATTTTCCCAATGTTTGCATCATCTTAAACCGGTCCTAGAACGGTGTAGGGAGAAATATCTGACTTTCAATTGGGAGAAATGTCATTTCATGGTCAAACAAGGCATTGTCTTAGGACTGTAGTTTCCAATAGGGGAATCGAAGTGGACAAAGCTAAGGTAGATCTCATTTCTAATCTCCCTCCTCCCAAAACTGTCAAAGATGTCAGATCGTTTCTTGGTCATGCTGGTTTTTACCGACGTTTCATCAAGGATTTCAGCAAAATTTCTAGACCCTTGACCAATCTCTTAGCCAAGGATACATCATTTGTCTTCTTTCTCGACTGCCTCAAAGCTTTTGAATATCTGAAAAAGGATCTAACCACAGCTCCTATCATTCATGCACCGGACTGGACCTTACCCTTCGAACTGATGTGTGATGCATCTGATTCTGCGATTGGTGCTGTTTTAGGACAACGGTTTGATAGAAAACCACATGTGATCTACTACGCCAGTAGGACTCTGAACGATGCCTAGCAAAATTACTCTGTCACAGAAAAAGAGTTTTTAGCTGTAGTCTTTGCCTTAGAAAAATTCAGGTCCTACCTCATCGGTTCCTTAACTAAAGTTTTTATAGATCATGCCGCACTAAAGTATCTTTTGACCAAAAAAGGATGCTAAGGCACGGCTCATTAGATGGATTCTCCTACTTCAAGAGTTTGACATTCAAATTCTTGACAGAAGGGTAACCGAGAACCTCGTAGGAGATCACCTCTCTCGACTCCCAAATGCACTAACATCAACTGTCCCGATCAACGAACATTTTCTAGATGAACAACTCCTAGAAATCCAATATGTTCCATGGTTCTCCGACATTGTGAATTACATAGTCATGAACCAGATCCCTTCTCATTGGTCCAAACAGGATAGATCCCGTTTTCTCTCTCAAGTAAAATACTTTTACTGGGATGATCCATATTTGTTCATATACTGTCCTGATCAGATCTTTAGGAGGTGTGTTCACACTGAAGAAACTAGGAGTGTTCTTTCCTTTTGTCATGAGCAAGCATGTGGGGGCCACTTTGGCCCAAGAAAAATAGCTGAAAAAATTCTCCAATCTGGGCTATACTGGCCCATTCTTTTCAAGGATGCATACGAGTTTTGCAAAACCTGTAACTGTTGTCAGCTTTTAGGAAAAGTCACTAGAAGAAATATGATGCCCTTACAACCCATCTTATCTGTTGAACTTTTTGATCTGTGGGGCATCGATTTCATGGGACTATTTCCAAATTCCTTTGGAAATGTTTACATTCTAGTAGCCATTGAATACATGTCAAAATGGGTTGAGGCGGTAGCTTGCAAAACTAATGACAACAAGGTCGTTGTCAAGTTTTTGAAAGAGAACATTTTTGCACGGTTTGGAGTACCCTGAGCGATCATCAGTGACAACGGTACATATTTCTGTAACAGTTCTTTTGAAGCTTTGATGAGAAAATATTCAATCACACACAAATTGTCGACTCCTTATCACCCCCAAACCAGTGGTCAAGTAGAGGTCACAAACAGGCAGATTAAACAAATCTTAGAAAAAACAGTTAATCATAAAAGAAAAGATTGGTCTGTAAAGTTATCTGTGGGCGTATAGAACAGCTTTCAAGGCTAATTTGGGGATGTCACCATACAGACTGGTGTTTGGAAAAGCTTGTCACCTACCAGTAGAGTTGGAGCATCGAGCAATATGGGCGATAAAATAGTTAAATTTTGACCCAGACTCGGCAGGTAAGAACAGATTGCTCCAAATAAATGAGTTGAAAGAAATTCAAAATGATGCATATATAAACTCAAAAATTTACAAAGAGAAAACCAAGATTTTTCATGACAAATCAATTTTACGAAATTTCTCTCTAAGACCGAAAGTTTTATTGTACAATTCAAAATTACATCTTTTTCCTAGGAAATTGAGATCAAGATGGACAGGTCCATTTATTGTAAAATAAGTTATCTCACATGGGGCTGTCGAGATAGAAAATCCTAAAAATGGTGACATTTTCAAAATTAATGGTCAACGTCTGAAGCCATTTTTAGAATTTTCTACACTCGGAGAGGAGGAGGTGTTGGTTCTTCATGAACCACATTAACTGTAAAAAAATATAAAAATAATAATAATAATAATAATAATAATATTTTAAAAAAGTAATATATAATTATAATTTTTTTCCTCTTATTTGATTTCTTCATCCTCATACTAACAGTAATTACAGATCTTTATCATCATTGTTCTTGGTCGACTGAACAAATGTAAGTTCTTCAAGTCTTATCTGCTTTACTTTGTACATCAGCGAATTTGCATTGAGGACAATGCAAAATTTAGGTGTGGGGTGGGAATTAGTTATTTTTTCCCTTTATTTTACCTTTTTAGTTGCATTTTTGTCATTTTTTCCTTTTTATTTAAAAAATTTATAAAAATATTGTCACTTGTCAATTAATAGAGTTAAGTAATAATTGATCTAGTTGATAGATTTTAAATTTTCTAATTTCTAGTTAGTTATATACTCAAGTTCACCTTTTATGATAACTCCAAATAATTTTATTAAGAAATGATTTTTCAAGTAGTATACTTTACTTAAGCCTTACCTTAGACTTTTAATTAAAAATAATAAAATTTTTGCATCCTTAACTTAGAGTTGAAAATATTTTTTCAAGTTAACTTGATTTACACATTTTTTCAGACTATATATACTTACACATATATATTAAAAGAACTAACCTTATAAAAGAAGAGTGTGAAAAATGGGCACAAAAAAAACTCTTGAATTCAAGGTGATTCTATCTTATAAAGCCTAAGTTGACAGAGTAATTAAGCCCAAGGAGTATCTCTGTACTTAATGACCTAAGCCC